>JAGPOW010000261.1:195164568-195233196 GCA_030014935.1 Caiman crocodilus
CACAGTTTTGTGTCATCTGCAAACTTGGACAGAGTACACTTCACTCCCTCGTCCAAGTCGCTGATGAAGACATTGAAGAGTATTGGTCCAAGGACCGAGTCCTGCGGGACCCCACTGCCCACACCCTTTCCAGATTGAAACCGACCCATCCACCATGACTCTCTGGGTGCGATCCTCTAGCCAATTTGCCACTCACCGGACTGTGTAGTCATCCAAGTCACAGCCTCTTAACTTGTTCGCCAGTATGGGTTTTTATAGGACAGAGGGATGTGCTGTGACTATAGTAAATACAAGTACAGGAGTGAACTAGAACTCCTACAATCAAATTTGCCAAGATTCAAAAGCACAAGCACTTCACAAGACTACCCAGCTTCTGCAATTTGCCTTGTTCTCTCTTGCACATGGGTCAGAGAAATGCAAAAGGTGACACGATAATCCCCAAACCTTAGTAGATCCAGCAGGACTGGTTCCCATGAGTGAGGGATGTTCTCATAAAACATTCTTTTTTCCATCCCTTTTCCCTCTTTCCTGCCCCTTCCCTAATTTCAACTTTGGGAAAACACTGGGATATAGGCAAATATTTTAAGAAGATTATTTTTCATTAGGGGAAAATATTTTCATCCCCTCTGAATGCACATAAATAATTTTTAAAATCATAAGCTGCGGACACCAGTACCAAAACCAGCAGCCTATTCCAGAACTCAGTTTCCCAAAACACAACAGTCCTGTAGTCAAGGTTCAGACTTCCTTTTCCAGGCACAATCCCTATCCTCTGTCCTGTTGTTGCAAGAGTTTGTACTCAATGGCAGACCTGACAGAGAGAAAACTATGTTCCTGTTTAGTGCTTTTCCTGTGGTGCAATCAAGCAGTTGATTTAAAAGCACAATATAGAAGCCTTGTGACCAGCCTCACATCACTTAGGTTACTTTATATATTAGACATGATACTACACACACACACAAAACATTATTAAAATTACAAATTCAAGCATGCAAGAAGTTAAGAAAAGCCAGGGTTAAAGGTGCCTGCACACAAAATGGTTACTTACACTACAGTAACTGCAGCTCTTTATGATGGTGTAGGCAGCCTGGATCCTGCTGACTCATATAAGAATGGCTTTTTCTTAACTATCCATGCCAATCAGGGATGCCCATATAACCCATGCTTCCTTGTATTCAAATACAAGGACACAAAAGGAGTCAGTGCAGCTACAAACATGTCCTGTAATCCAAAAACCATATTGCTGAAATGAAGTAGAAATTGGATGTGGGTTATAAGATCCACTTCGGCCACAACATCTCAGGGAACTGTTATTATCTCTGCCTTCGGTTGCACAACGGTGTATCCTGAGGATGAGGCTAGCTATGGCACAGCTGGGTATGGCAGTAGGAAGGAGGATGCAACGCCTCAGAAAACAAATAGCACCAACCCCTCAAAGAGTAAGCTCTTGGTCACACAAAGCTGTAACAAAATGGTGGAGTCTGACTTTCTCCTAAACAGGTCAAGACATTTGGCACATCTGTCTCTGAGGCTAGGTATAGACATTCAAAAAGCATGAGGCAGAATTGAACTAAATGATGCAGTTTTAGTTGAGATCAGTAGCAGACAAAATACGTATTCACCCTTTGTTAGGGGATGGGGGGAATCAGACCGGGTTCTGACATTTTAACACCAATCTATGTGTGCCAAACTTCTGTTCTGTTGCAGGCATAAACTGATTTCTGATTGCTTATACCAGTAAAAGTATAATGTCTGTATCTGGCCAGAAAAAATTATTTTGTTTTACTTCAACTTGTCTTGTGTTGTTGAAATAACTTAGAAGCCCAGGTCCATGAGAGTGAAAAAGTACTCTCACCTAGCAGGAAAATTACTACTTTTTCTTGACTTTTTTATATTTGGTGATAAAGGGGCTAGGATCTGCCATTTGATTTTTACTGGTTGTAGTAGAAGGCAAAGGTGTATTTATAGACTAACTGAATCAGAGATGCATAAGCTTCCATGAGTAACAGCTCACTTCACCAGGTGCAGACTAACACAAGCTAACCACTCTCTGACTGTAGTAGTCTTTCCTTAATAGGAAGAGGTATCCTTATGGGGCTGGAAGCATAGTTTACACACATCAGAGTGCGGTTCCCAGCTTGAGGCAAAGAAAATGCATGCCTCCATAGTGGTAAGAAGCAGATATCCCCAGCCAGTAGCTGGTATCTTGGTGCTACTGATGGACTTGATTCAGCCTGCACATTCTGTCCCTGAGACTGGACACAATGCTAACAGAAACACCTTTAGGGCAGGCAGAGTCTGTTCTGTCACACATCGCTTATTGATGAGAAGCTATTCAGTACTTTATTTTCTTCTCACTAGTCAACATGCAGCCCCTAGGTCTTTTTTCCTGCACACATTTCAAATCACGTGAATAGTATTTATAAGAATTATAAATAGATTTGCTCTGGGGATGAACCAGAAACACGAAGAGAAGATGGTTGCTGTTCACATGACCCCCTCCTTCATTTGCTGAAAAGGTTGGATGGTATGTCACCAAAGGAGTAGAGAGGATTCACAAGCATCATGGCCTCCACTTCCAATTTATTTTCTAGAACACCCTAGAAATTAGATACAAAAGCCAAACTCTGAACCAATCAGATTTTTTATTCTAGAGAATCAAAAGAGAAGAGAATGCCATTATGTTTACTAGAGATCTTGCTATTGCTACAATTTTATATAGGAAATGAACAGTTATTATAGCGATGACTGTCAGTATAAAAACATCCAACCATGTGCAGGTGTGTGCAACTCTGTTAAGTTGACATATTTCTGATACCTGGAAGACAGAAGCATTTTTCTTGGCAGCTCAGAGCCTTAATAGGCATATCCTTGAATGAGTTAACTCTTGATGTATTACAGAATAAAATGCAAATGATAAATTTACTGAAGAACTTGTTTTATTTCTTTTCATTAAGTAAAAATAGTAGGTACTCCACTCTCTATCCTTTAACTTCAGCAGTTTTTTTGTCAGTCAGTTATTGATTTGGAAACAAGGAAAGTGACAGGAAAGAAACTTAAAAGATTCTGCCAATATTCTGAATAATTCTTCCTCCAGCCAAATACAGATATATGTTACTATTAAATTTTACAGTTTTATCTTCCTCTATTCTCAAATCATTCCCACTCTGCATAGGAAAAGGGAATACTTTTCTATCTGTATCTACCTGTAAATGCATTCACCACCATATTAGTTATGTACTTGTTCCTTACGGTACAAACGAGCAGGAAACCAGCAGGGGCTAGATGTCTTGCCATTACTCTTCTCTGGCCTTTCCTCTGTTCTACATTTTTTCACTGTTGTGCATGTATTTTGTGAGAGATCAATGGACTTGTAACTCTGAAAGAATGATGTTCATGAATACTTTTGAAACATTTTATGTGGCTTTGGTTTTTTATTTTTACAGATGACACTACTGTAGGCTGAACAAGATGTTTCTATTTACATAGTTATTTTCTTTCCATAGCAATCACTGACATTTTAGAAGTCATACTTACACACATACACACAGAAAAAAAGCCAGGATAAATCTTTCATAAATAAAACAAGTAGTTCCTATTACTTTAGCTTGAAACATTTACTATAGTCCAGGGTTGGTTTCTGTTGTAAATGTAAGAATTTGGTGACAGATATGTATGTTTAAATATCCCCACTTCTTTTTAGGATACATCAGAATCCACCACTACAGCTCACCAACAATTACACCATGGGACCTCCAACAACTGCAGCACAGCTTTTGGAGGAGCCATGAATCCAAGTGAGAGAGGATCAGCAGAGCAGTCCTAAGGGATCTTTAGTGTACACCTCTGCATCTTCAATACTAGGACTTCTTTCCCCAGATAGCTTCATGGTCTATGGGAAGTTGCATCTACTTCCCCATACACTTTACTTCACCAAATGCTTTCCTACCTGAGACAATGACTACACTGAAACTACACAAAATGACTTTCAGAGACTTTTCTGACTCTTTCCTGTAGGTTGCTCTGGTAGATCTTCCACTGCGGGACATACAAACAAAGATTATGGCAAGAAACTCCACAGGTAAAGTGATGAGGAATACTGAGACATGCAGGCACTCACATGCACAAACTCTGCAAATACAGGCACTTGATGGCCCTTATGTTTCACTTGTTCAGCACACTCTGACGTGCTTACTTACTAACAGCACAATATATCACTGAGCAGCTTATGCTACTTAACCAGACTGAGGCATATTTCATTGGAAGGTAAAGTGTTCTTAGAAGGGTGTGGCAGAAAGTAGTAAGAGTTTGTCTACAACTTTATCCCGTTTCCTAGGCTTCTAGGAAAATTCCAAAGATGTGGGAAAAGCTAATGTTCTGCCAATATTTAAAGAGGGTAAACAGGATGAACGGGGTATTTATAGATCAGTTAATCTGATAACAGTTCCAGGCAAAATCTTGGAAAGTCCTACAGATAAAATCAGTAAATAATTAAAGGATAGTAGCATAATGAATGGAAATCACCGTGATTTTATAGATAGGTTTTGTCAACCAAACTTCATATTATTCAGTTGAGCCAGTAAGGGTACCTGTTGAACAATAATCTCTGATTTTTCTAGGGCAAGTGACTTAGTTGCTCATGGCATTTTAATTAAGAAACAGCACTGGACAAAATCAATGTAGTATACATCAAATGAATTAAAAACTGGCTGATACATATCAGGAAGTAATGTAACCTATGAAGGTGTTTCTAGTAGGGCCATGCAAGTTTCTGTTCTTGATGTAGCACGATTTAAAATGTTAAGCAACGATCTGGAAAAATATATAAATCATTGCTCTTGAAGGTTACAGATTAAATAACTGGTAATCTTTTAAATAATGACAGATCACTTCCACAAAGTGAACTGAATCAATGATAAGTTAAGTTCACTTGAAACAAGCATTTTACCACCAACCCAAACCTACGTCATGCATCTTGAAACAAAGGGTGTAGGTCACACTTACAGGATGTGAAATATATTCTGGAAAGTAATGACTCAAAAGGAATTTGGGGTCACTGTGGAAAGCAGTATCTCAAGAAGTTTAGAGGGTCTTCATGGAAAATCAGTTAAAGGTAAGGTCCCAGTGTGATCCAAAGGCTGAGAGACAGAATGTAATCTTTGAATACGTTACCACAGAAAAATAACTAAATTAGGAAGGTGGTATTTCCAGAATACATGTGGTTGAGACATGAGACATATTACTAACTATAGCACCTAGTTCTGGTGCTCATATTCTGAAAATGTTAGAAGTCTGGAAAATCTGCTTCACACTGATAAAACAAGGACACTCAATACAAAAGGAAGAGTGACACAACCCCTGAAGGAGGGTACCACAAAACTGAACAGGGATGAAGAGCTTCTTTGAGAGGCATGGTATATGTGGATCCCAGAGAGCTCTTTCTGGCTGCCACTGCCAGTTGTTACCACCACTGCCACAACTGGGTCCAGATGCCTGGGCACCCCAGTCCATCTACCTTGCACTCACCAACAGGGGAACTGGATGAAGAGGATGCAGGAGTCTCCATGGAGGCTGGTCCAGGACCCCCACAGGCAAGGTGCACTCGGCTGGGCAGATGAGATGGGGCCTGCAGGCAGGTGGGTAACATCATGCAGGAACAGGATGAGTGAGGGGCGCTGGGGCAGAGCTGTGATCTTTCCCCCACACAATAGATCATGACCAGCCCAATCTGGGAGGGGGCAGAGTACACGCCCATGACCCAGGCCCTGCTGCCTCTGTCCTAGCACAGGCACATGAACGCATCCCCAGTGCAGCACGGCTGCAGAGCAGAGTGGACCAACAACACAGGGCAGACTAATCCAGTTACAAACCACAGGAACCACCCTGCTCTGCTGGGCCATGAGCAGCCATGGCATGAATCAGGTGCAGTGTGGGCAGTGGGGGCTGTGGCCCGGGGCAGAGTTGCGACCCACTCCCAGCAATGGGCACCAGTTCCACGGGCAACGACCAGGCACAGCTGCTGCCCATGGAACCAGTGCTTGTTGCAGGGACATGCAGGAAGTGGACTGTAGCTCTTCCCTGGCCCTGTGTTGTCATCGCCCAGGAATCCTGGCCTCAGTCCTGGCCACCCACCCTGTTCCTGGATGCCACTCCCTGCCTGCCCATGGCCCCCTCCCATCTGCCTGCCCACAGGGGTACTAGACCAGTCTCTATGGAGACTTCACCTGTCCCCTCCATCGGGCACCCCCACACCAGTCTAGTAATCTATCACTTTTGGAGTTTTGATGAGATATTGCAGGCTGGAGGGTGGGTGCTAATCTGGCCTGCAACAGCTTATCAAAACTTCCTAAGTGGCCCTCCAGCCCAAATAACTGCCCAAACCTGTGTTCTGAAGGCCCCCTTTGGTCATGTATTGGTGCCTTGATTGAAACTGCCACTGTATCAGGTTGTTCAAAAGCAGCACACTATTTTCTTCCCTCCTCCATCCTATCAATAACAGTCCTCTCTTGATCCCTCACAAATTTTAGGTAAAATGCAACACATAGCAGAAGAATAGAAATACCTGTCCCACTGAGATTCATCCTACTCATAATGCATCTCTGACACCATTTCAGTTTGTCAAATGCATGCTCCTTGACTGCCCTGCACCTACTCAAACATTTTCGCTTAATGCAGTAGCTGCCGAGCGAATGGACTCAAGGACCAGGGAAGCAAGCACTAGATTTGCAACTGGCACTGCAGGACCACCAATATGAATGTGCCAGAGTGGGAAAGCACCCTTAAAAACATCAGTATCTGCACTTCTTCTTGCTTCACAGGCCAAGAATCCTGTCACCAGCATGTGACTCTAGTCAATGAATGTCCAGAGTACCTCATGATAATCATTCTTTGGCCAGCTCATACATTCCTCCTTCATTTTCATTTATTTAAAAAAATAAATGATAACAACATGGAATAGAGGCAACCGTGGGAACTTGACACCACTACAGTATGCAAAAAATGCATTGCAAACATTTCCCAGAAGGCAGCAGGCAGAGGTGGCAGAGTGGACAGTGGGTGCTCCTCTGAAGTGTAGGGAGTATACAGACAGTGGGGTGCTTTCCTTTTATCTATATAACATAACATGACACTGTGCAGGGCACACTGCACTGGCAAAGGCAGCCAAATGTGAATGCACTCAAGTGAACAGAAAAGTCAACAGTAGTATGGCAGCAGAATTTTTGCTGCTGAAACTTTACTGTTTAGATATGGTAGACAGTGACCATGAAGAGAAAGGACAAAAGGTTATGGCAGAGATCCACTTACTACACACAATTACTACAGAGTCATTCACCATGGTTACTCCAAGGTTACTCCCTGGTAAGGAATGGACCTGCAACCAAGTCTTCCGAGCTGGTTGCTTGCAGTACAGCATTAGTACAGCACCAACATACTATACTGGAAGGAAGAAGGGGGCTTTCTATTGACCAAAGAACTACCAGGGGCTGAAACAACTAGAGAAGGGGACATATGACTGGAATATAGGTATGACTTTTTGCTCGCTTGATGAGCAGTAACTTTACTCCCAAGTGATTTACACAGATGTAAGGTTGCCCATCATGTGCCTGCTCTATTTCTACTATAGGCTGAAGTCAATTTACTCCACAGTAACTGTCACATGTCTGCATCCATGGCCTCCCTAGTAGAAAAAAATGCTTTAGCATCCCTAGAATATCTAGCTTGTATTTCAGGAGGAAAAGGAAGATGGTTGTTTTTATAGGCCAGTAAGAAGAATAGTTTGCCAGAAGTTTAGTTCTAACTCTTCTTACAAATAGACAGTGAGCAAAAGAAGTCTATTAACCACCCTCTGAGTCTCACTGGTTGGCAAATTTCAGTTACAAGGGTAGGAAGATGAACAGGATTCTCTCCTTCATTCCTGGCAAAATGGCCCTGGCATCTGGAGAACCCAGAAAGTCTACTTGCAACCACAGTAACATGGTCATTTTAATTTTACTGCTATTAATATATTGTACTGGATTTGATAAAAGGCATTGCTTTGGTTTGTTCACTAATAATCTCTTTCTAGAACTCTTATTAACCACCAGCCCTAGTTACAGTCCCTATTCTCACACAGTGCCACAGCTCGCTACATCATAGAACATCTTCTGAGGGAGGATAAGCTACATTTTTGGGTGATCAGTCAAACCTAAACAATCAATTACATCTTTTGTCAAAACTGTTTACTCTTTCACACTGTGCTGAAGCCATTAAGAATGAACACTGAGCAGGACTGGTTATTTATCCTTCTCCTCTTGACCTGCGAAGGAATTAATCTTAAACTTTCCATTTAATGATCTGAACAAAGCCTCTCTGTAAATGACAGCAGGTTGCATCAACAAATATTTAAAATAGAAAAATCTTCGAACAATAGAGATGAGCAGCACAAAACTCCCTCCCCAACAAATTCATCAAATGTTATAGAAATACCTTCCTAATAATATGTGTTCCCATCCACTCAAGCGCTACATAAAATATGGGGCAATTAATGTGCCCTAGGTAGTTCCTAAAAAAAAATAAAAAAAAAAGCAAGAAAAAGGCATGGATTCAAAAGCACATTTTGAAAATGAAGCCATATTACACTGGAGTTCTATTGGGTTATATGAAGAAAATTTAATCTTTCTGTCAAACAAAGGCAATTAGTGAATGCTTTGCAGTTAAATAACCGTCCTAGCACTCCTGTGAGGGAATTAAACAACTGTTATCCTCCCTTAACAGATAGGTAAAGAAGCAGAGAGGTGCATTGCCTGAGGCCATGCACAATCAGAGGCAGATGTGGGATTAGGATTCACTAAATTCTGGTCTCCCAACACCTTTCTGTTAGTACTTTAGCCTGTGACAAGTTTAAATGTGCTAGCAAAACCAAAGTAAAAGGTATGTGGGGTTCAGCAGGGCTCCTGTATGGAAGGCAGTGCACAAGCTGCTTACACAAAGGGGACATTTTCCCCCAAAACTGAGACTGGACTCTGTGCAGTTTAATGATACAAGTATCCCCCCTGCTGAAAAATGCTTCTTTTCATAGGCTTTGGCACTGTTTAATTCCACTTTTATAAAGCAATTTATTTTTTGTCATTTTTTTCCCTCTTGATTTCACTTACATCACCACATGAACCTTCTCATAGCAGAGCAAAACTGATATATTTCCCCACAGCAGTGTGCCACACTGATGACCATCATCTAATTCATATGCGCACTTAGGACACTATAAATCTGTTCAAATACCATCCCCCCCCGGGGAAATGTTTTTTCCCCCAGAACATTTACATTGCTAACTGTAAAAAAACAGTCCTTCTAATTAACTTGTGGGTCCCAGATACCACCAGCTGGAATCAAAGAATTCAGCTCTGATAGTAAAATGCAGCAAAGAGGATGGCAACTATAGATTCATTGCTTCCCTCCCCCACTTCATTTCACATTCAGTATATTGAAGGCTACTGCACCTTTTATCAACACATGAATGGAGAGTGAATAATCCATGAACTGAAACTATCCACAGAACTCTAAACTATCTGCTTTTAGTGGTATTGTTATTGGACATGTCACATCCCATTACATTTCTAACATGTCATGTTGTGTCTAAGTCACAGTGCAACATGATGTAAAAGGACAAAGCACAACACATGGCAACAGGACATGCTAGAGGTGGATACAGACATCCTGTTTTTGATTATTTGTTCATAATTCAGGTGGCAGCTAATACCTTCTAAACCACAGGAACAAGGAAAGCTGAAGATATAATTGCATTCAAATAGCATTCAAGTATCTACACATATGATGATCAGACTATGAGATAGGCCAGCAGTGTTCTGAAATGCTTCATTTTGTGAGCACTGTTAATTCTGTTGGAAAAGTTTGTGATGGTGCCCCATTGCTCTATCCAGAAACCTGGGTGTGGCAGTGCACTTGTGGTGCCTGCCACTTTAAGGGCTGGGTCAGGCAGCCAACAGGTGCCTTATTGTTGTAGCCATTTTAAAACACAGGCCAGGTATATAAACACAGCAGTTTGCTGCTGACAGCCAGGCAGAGACACTGCTTGGCTGAACTCCTGTATGAAACATCTGGCAAGCAAGAGCAGTGGACTCTTTGTCCTAGGCATGACCTAAAAATGTACCCTGCCGGGATAGGGAGTGGCAGCCCCACTTAAATACCAGGACTGCTCACCTCCCTGGTGAAAGGTGGGTTGGGGTGTCTCCATAACTTCTAGCCCTGACTACACTGTGGGTATAAGAAGGCTAGGCACAGCAAAGGCCACGTGAGCCCTCACAGGGGAATGAGGTCCCAGGGAGGGAATAGATATGAAGCCCAGAGACAGGGCAGTAGTGGGGGCCCTGATGAGGGTTGAGTAGGGTTGAGGGTCAGTCTGAAGGGCAGCCCAAGAGGGTGTGCTGAGTAGGGCTATGGGACAGCATGAAGGGCAGCACATAGGCCACCCCGTGAGAAACAAGTTGTTGGCTATGAGAGTTGTTGGCGGTGAGGTGCTGGGCCAGAGTTAGCCCTCTGTGTGGTGAAATGGCTCACCACTAACTAGGTGAGGGTCATGGGAGAGGCCCAACAGACTGCCCCCTGATCCATATAAATCCCCAAGGCCTAGAGAAGCTGCTCCAAGATGGAGCAGGGTGGAACAAGTTGTTGATGTAAGAAAGAGACCCTGTGAGGGGGGTGGAGTGCAAGAGGCCCTGTGAAAGGAGGGCAGTGAATGTGAATGTGAAAGAGGCCTGACTAAGGATTAAGTTGGCCTGGCCTTAGGTTGGGAACATAATGTCATCCTGGATGTCATCTGTGAGGCATGGGTCACCATGTAGGGAAGGGTCGGAGCACTGGATAGTGCCCTCTGGCATTGAGGCATGTAATGGGTAGTTTCTTGCATTTTCCACCAGTTATGGGAACAGCAAAGTTATGACAGGGAAGACTGGGCGGACTGCCCCATAGACCGTGTACCTGCCTCCGCTGTACCATGTGTCCCCACGGTGCCTTTGCCCAGGCCTGAGGTTTCATGCGCCCTGGCTTCATGAGCGCCCCCCCCGGGGGTTATCTCTGCTGGTATCAAGGGGACCCCTGAACTTACCTGCCATGACTTTAATGGTACCTTCAGTGGGGGGTCCTCCCTTGAGATATCCACCGGTGTCAGGTTGTTCCTCAGCGGGTAACCTCAGGGCTCTGTCCTCCCCTACACCCCAGCCACTCACCACCTTAGGCTCTTCCTCCTGTGGCCTCCACGACGTCCTGGCTTGCCACCCTCTCACCCCAATACTCCGCCCATCAACGCTGGTCTTCAGGCTGGGTGTACTCCCTATAGGGACGCCAGCCCGGTCCCACTGGCTCGGTACCCGTGTCCCTCTGGGGGTCCACGAGGTCACCGTATTTATCGCCAGTTCTCCTCTGTATGGGGCACCTGGTTACTTCACCGATGCCCCCTTTCTCGATGTGGCTGGCCTCTCCACTGCTCCTGTCGCTGTTGCCATGGCTGCCCTCACTGTCAGCCTCCGGCCCTATTGCCAGCATTATCGCTGGCTCCTCTCCCAGCCATGATGAGTAGGATCCTGCCAGCTCCTCCTCTGGTCCTACTACCGGCGCTGCCACCAGTTTCCTTACCAGCTACGCTGATACTCATAGTGCCGGCTTCACCACACATGCTGCTGCCAGCTGCTCTGCTCCGTCTCTCAGAGCTGGACCTGGCACCGCCTTCTTCCTTCCCACACTCCGCGGGTGGCAGCTGACTCCCCGCTCACTGACGCTCCTCGCTCCAGCTTCCTCCGTCCAGCCGCCACCCATTGCTTCAGCGGGGCCACCTTTTGTTCCTCCGGACGGCATCCCCCACCCTCGCTACTTTGCTGCAGCCAGATAAATGCCCAGCTGACAACCCGCACCGGCGTTCTCAGTGCGTGGGCCTCCCTCAGCTCGTCTGGCCCTGCAGGAGGTAAGCGAGACTCTTTGCTGCCTCGGGGACCTTTCAGCCTCCCAGGTCCCCTGGGACACACAGGTGGGTGGGCCAACTCAAGATTCGGCCCCAAGCTTGCCCCTGTCACACTGGAATAGAGTGCTGTGTCTCCGCTTAGCTGACATCTGGTCTCATGAGTCCCCCCAATGCTGGAGCTTTCCCCAACTCGTCTGCTACGTCTTGATGGAATAATATTAATTAAAGGCAGTCTAGTGGTGTGATTATGCATACCCAGGTTGGGGTTACTCATGGTTCAGATGCAGTCAATTTGGGGCTCTACCTCCCCTACACACCATCCACTTGCCAACTGTGTGTTGATATTTATAGCTGCTTCCCGCCTCTGAGCCTGCTTGTTTGCCACTGACTGGAGTTCAACACCCAGATTCTGGTGGGTGGCTTTCTGGGTCCTCTGATGTATCTGGTATCCTTCTCTTCACCTGCCTAGACTAACTACCCTGTGGGTCCCATGCCTGGTCCTCGCCTCCCCTGGAAAGTGGTCTTACTATTTAGCTCACTGGTCACTATATCCAGATCCAGCATACAAAGGTAAAAAAAACAACACAAGAGCAACCAAAGTAAAAACTGGAAAACAAACTATAGCAGGGCTGGCTATAAAAGCCTCAGCCAGCTCCCTCTGGCTACCTCTATGATCCCTCCCCTCCCTAGGAAGGCACAGACTGAAGCAGCTCTGAAGTGGGGAGCACCAAGTCTCCCATAATCTGTCCTGCTTTAGCTGCAATGGGGACCCAGCATTGCTGGAGTTCCCTCTCAGACTTGGTGTCCCGAGGCTTCCTCACACCCAGGCTGTCTGCCCAGGACAGTTGCATGAGCCTAATGCTTCAGCATTAGCTGGGCATTTAAAATTTTCCACAGTGGTGCTTGAGGCTGACATCATTAGCTGGGTGCCACTGAGCTTGATTGACAGAGAGCTTAAAAAGGCGGCACAGCGTTGGCACATGTTGCTCCAGGTTTGGTTCACCCTACATCCCAAGTAAGTTCTCCCTCTCTCCCAGAGCCTCCTGCACATACCCCTTGGTGTCAGGTGGGGCCCCCAGAGTCCCAGGCTTTTGTGCACAGTCCCAGCTGCCACAGAGAGCAAGGGGGGATTTCTTTAGGAAGACGATCTAAGGGAACACATCTAAAATGAGAGTCTGGGAGCAGCAAGGCCCATGAATCTGAGCAGAAATGTATCTTGCTGTTAATTTTTGTTAATAAAGCCAAGCTATTGGAAGGGATTTAGTTCTGAACCTGTTGGCAAAGGTGCTGACTCCCAGCATAGATTTAATTATAGCATTAATGTTCAGCAGCTGCAATCTTCATGGATTTAAACTTCAGAAATTCTAAATATAAACACATCAGATTATCTGGCCTCCCAGCCCCTAGCATTGTTTCAGCCAGCACACTTTGTGGTTTCTGAGAACTTTCTTGCAGAGTGTGCAAGACAGGACCAAAGAAAGGAATTTACATTTTGATCTAAAAAGCAATGAGATTTAAGTGAGGGAAACCCTAAAGCTTCCCTGAGAAGGAAGAGGAGGAGGAGAAAGAGATAAAATTATAATGTTTTTCACTGTATTGCCTGCCATACCCTTAACTCTTACCCTTAATCTTATCCTATTACTCCAGGGGAACCTAGTTGTTGTGCTGATGCTAATCCTAGATAGTGACAGAGAATAGCGGGTACTCCAAGCAAATCTCGTACAGGTATGTCGAAATGAGCAGTACCAGACCTATTAATTGACAGTGTATGTTTAAAGAAAGAAGAAACTGATATTAAAGAAAATGCAACTTACAGTGAGGAACAAATTAACACACATCATTTAAAATTCTTTGACTTGTGACCTTTTAGGGCAATTCATCCTTTAACCAGACAGCTTTAACAGCAGTGTAGCAACGTTTGATTTTCCTTTAGAGTACCACTTCTACTACCTATAGCAGACCATGTCTACATTTTACCATTACATAAATAACAGCAGACCATATCAAGAGCACAATACAACTGTTATCCAAACATGAAAGCAGTTATATTATCAAACCTGTGCTTTCTATCAGTACAACAAAATCCTTACCCCTGAGCAGAACAAGCCATACCAATAACAGGGCAGTTTTGCTAGTATTACTGCATTGATGCTAAGAGCTTCCGCTACAGCTATGTCAGAGCTCTTTATGAACCTTGCTGAAAAGCTATGCTGACAAAAGAAAAAAAATACAAAAGTGCCAAAGCTCTAGAGGCCTGGAATTGTTCTACCAATGCAGGTGATCTCACGTTACTCCAAGAAAACACAAAATGTAAGAATGGGACTAAAACCTACATGCCTTTCTCATGAGTATCTCCTATTGCCTTGGTAGAGCTACATGAATGACTGGAGAAGGATTTATTGCATGGCATGCAGAAAAAGAGCTTCATGAAGCTCAGGAGCATACTTGAAGTCTCTCGCTATTCTTCCACTCCCGAGTTCTGCCCTTCCTCAGTTTCTTTATTACTACTGGAACACAGGTTTAGCTATTTTTACTACAATTATTATTCATACAATAGATGTTTATCTTGTTTCTCTCAAAAATACTATTTCAGTCTGGGACGCTCTCACAGATGTGAAGAGCCTCACTTGGGAAATTCAAATAGTATCTTAACTAAACTACTGAAACAAGGTGTTCAACTTATGATAGATTTCATTGCGTTCAAAACCTTCAGCTGTGCCACATAACAGGCTATAATTTTTACCTGCCTCTTGTTTCTATTTATGGTTTTCAGCAAAATCAACAAATCCTGATTCATTTCACATAAACCACTTTCTGCTTTGCCTTTTAATAATCTTTATGGCATTAAGGATTCTCGCTTTATTTTTTTTAAATATAAAGCTGATCTAAATATCTACATTTTGATGAGATTTTCAAAATAAATTGTAATTTATCAGGCTCCAACACAACATACCATATCTTCTCACATACAACATGCACCTTTCCTGATTTTTTCTGACTTACATAGAAGCACTCTGCTTTGATTCCTGCTCATAGTACAGCAACTGTTGCATTACTATTCAGGCACCTGAGGGAAGTGTCAATAGCACATTGTTCTTCATTCCAGAAGTGTTGACAATCATCCCTCCTTTCTAATGGTCTTGATAATCTGCTAAACTTTCTTACAGAAATTTTGCTGTCTGCGACTTGCTTCTGGTCTCTCTCTTCCTATTCCAGTCTTGGGGACTTTGTAGCTCTTTTCTGAACCACAGATCCATCTATGAAGGTCAGTCTTCAGCTATAGTTAGGCTTTAAAATTCAGTCAAGCATGAAGGGAGACTTCCCCAAAGAACCAGGCAGAGAGCAAACAGGGGTAGCAAACAAGGCAGGAAGAGGAACTGGGCACTAGATTCTGCCCCAGAAAGGCAAGTGAGCCAGGGCTGCCTAAGTTTGGTTTGCTGAGTGTTTGGTTGGTGGCTGTGTACTTGGGTGCATGCTTTGAGCTGCTGGGAGTGTTGCTTGCTGGGTGATTGGTGCCTGTATCTGATAAAAGCCCTAACAAGGGGGTGAAGCTAGTCCAGGCCCAGGAGGTAATAAAAGGAGACTCCCTGAGCAACCAGGGAGTGAGCAAGCAAGGCAGTTTGCAAGCCATTCACAAGTCAGTTTGCCGCTCTCCTCTATGAAAGGGAACCTTTAAGATAAGCTCTTTCTTTAATTACGAGTAACTAACCTACATATATTTAGCCTAAGTGGCTAAAACTCAGCAGTTAGATCAATAGTTAAAGCCTTTGTTTAACTAGAGTCCAAAGCAAGGAGGAGTTTGCTAAGGAGTTTCCCTGGAAACTCTCTGACCTTCCTTTACTATAAACTTGGTGAGAGAAAGCAGATTAGCAGGGAAAAAAGAACATTTTTGGATAGGGGAAACATGTAGGAGGTGGCGACGCAGTCACCGCTCACCACATCACTGCTGCCATCGGCATCTGCAGGCAGTCTTCAATAGTCACCGGCTGCCACCACCGGCTGTGTTTGCAGGTGGTCATCGGCCCCTGGTCAATGCTTGCCACCGCTCGCTCCGCGCCCTCCCCCCCCCGCCGCCGCCACTGACAGCAGCGTTTGTGGGAGCTCCTGCTTACCGCCAATGCACTCTTACCACTTCCATGTTGCTCATGTTTTGGGACTGCAGACCAGTGAACAGGCCAGCTTACAGGGGAGTTTGCTAGGGAAGGCTTGCTTGGAAAAGGAACAGAATGAGAGAGGCAGCAGATTAAGAGACCCAGAGAAATGGCTGGAGGACATCACACTGTCAGAGCCACTGCCACTGCTAGCTCTTCTGCTTGCATCTATAAGATGTCTGTCCAGGCAGGTCCCGCACTGTTGAGGCTTCCACCCAGGTTCTGGTTTCGTGCTGTGAGGTCTATAGCTTGCAGGTCCTTCCAGTGACAGCCAGGTGGAGGATTGTCTGCGATATGAGCAGTGCCTTCCAGGCTAAATACAGACGGTCAAAAAGCCCAAGGCTGAATCGACTCAGTCTTTGCAGGTTAGTCTAAACTGCAGAGATTAAGCTGAGAAACAACTGGACAGACATTCATTTTTAATTCAGGAAATGCAGCCACAGTTCTCTGGCACATAGTCAACATGTGCTGTGTGTTTACTTCCTCTTCCTGCTGCACCCAATGTCTATGGGATTTGCAGTCCAGACTTACAGCAGCAAAATTCTGCAGGGTTGCTCATCACTTCCTCTTCCTTCTTCCAGGTGCCTCTGGGATTTGTAGTCCACAGTCACGGCCAGCAGTAAGTTTTTAGCAGGGCAGGACAGCTCTGTACTTGGCCGAAGGGAAGTTCAACACCCCACCCTCCCCACTGGGCCCAGACCCCAGTTGGGGTTTGCCTGGGGGGAATAGGGTAGTCCCTGGGGGAAGCAGACAGCACAGCCCAGGGCTGGAAAACGTGCTGGGGCACTGTGATTTAACTTGAACCAGGAAGGGATCTAGGATAGAAGTTCATAAATCCCAAATCAGTTAAGGTTATCCATCTGTTGGCCTGACCTGCTGTCTTGGGTGCTCTGCTGTTTGCCCAGAGCCCAGGTGCAAGATGTCATGGAGGGATTACTGAGAGTCATCTGGCCCTCAGCGGATGAAGACCATGCACTGAGGTAAGTGGGGAGGTAGGTGACCTGGAGGAAATACAAGCAGGAGGGGACAACCAGGGAGGTGTTCTCATCCTTCCTGAGAAAATTAGGCAATTGACTAGTTATTTCAGATGCCTGTACATTAATGCATGGAGCCTGGTAAAGAAGCAGGAAGAATTGGAGGTCCTTGCACAATTCAGGAACAAAAATGTGATTAGAATAACAGAGACTTGGTGGGATAGCTCGCATAAATGGGGCACTGTTACGGATGGGTACAAACTGTTTAGGAAGGACAGGCATGGGAGAAGAGGAGGAGGAGTTGCTTTTTAAGTGAAAGAGCTGTATGATTGCTCAAAGCTCCAGTATGAAACTGGAAATACTCCTGTTGACAGTTTTTGGGTTACAGTCAGAGGGGAGAGCAACAAGGATGATGTCATGATGGGTGTATGCTACAGACCACCAGACCAGGAAAAAAGGTGTATGAGGCTTTCTTCAATCTGCTAGTGGAACACAGGCCCTGGTTTTCATGGGGGATGTCAATCATCCTGGCATCTGCTGGCAGGGAAATAAAATAGTGTACAGGCAATCCAGGAAAATTTTGGAGAGTATTAGGGACAACTTCTTTGTGCAAGTGTTAGAGAGGCCAACTAGGAGCCATACTCTTCTTGACCTACTGCTCACAAACAGGAAAGAATTGGTGGTGAATGTAGTAGTAGATGGCAACTTGGACAGTAGTGACCATGAGATGATGGAGTTCAATATGTTCGAGTTCAATATTATGAAAGGAAGGAAGGACAGCACCAGGTATAAGGACTCAGGCCTTCATAAAAGCAGACTTTGACTCACTCAAGAAACTGATGGGAAGGATCCCCTAGGAGGTGAGTGAAAGGGGAAAGAGAGTCCAGGAGAGCTGGCTGTATTTTAAAGGAAACGGCCTAAAAGAAGACTAGACTCAAAGGGGATTTGGTGGCAACCTATAAGTACATCAGGGCTTGCGGGAACACCTATTCATCAAGGCAAGAAATAATGGGCATAAACTGATTGAAGATTGCTTCAGGTTAGCCTAAGGAAAAACTTCTTTACAAGTCAAGTGCCTAAGGTTTGGACCAGGCTCCCCCAGAGGTTGTACAGGCACCTACCCTGTCGATCTTCAAAAAAGTCTTGATGCCCATCTTGCTGGGGTCATCTGACCCAGCAGTCTTTCCTGCCCAAGTGCAGGGAGATGGACCTGATGACCTGTAAGGTCCCTTCCAGCCCCTAACAACAACTATGAAACATTCCCACAAGCACGCTGAGGAAGTATGGGTTGGATGAATTGACTGTAAGGTGGATAGAAAACTCGCTGGATTGTCAGGCTCAAAGGGTAGTAAACAAGGGCTTGATATCAAATTGGCAGCAGTATCAAGTGGAGTGCCCCACAGGCCAGTCTTGGGACCATTTTTGTTCAGTAACTTCATCAACAACCTGGAAAATATGATGGCACCCTTGGCAAATCTGCAGATGACACCAAGCTGGGGGACTAATAGATATGCTGTATGGTAGGGATAGAATTCAGAGAGACCTAGACAAATTGGAGAAATGGACCAAAAGGAAGAATCATAGGGTTCAATGAGGACAGGTGCAAAGTTCTGCACTTAGAGCAGAACAATCCAGTACAGGCTGGGGGCTGAGTGGCTAAGCAGCGGCTTTGCAGAAAAGCACCTGGGGATTACAGTGGACGATGAGCTGAATATGAGCCAACAGTGTGCACTTGCTGCCAAGAAGGCTAATGGCATACTGGGCTGCATTAGTAGGAGTGTTACCAGCCGATTGAGTGAAGTGGTTCTTTCCTTCTTTCGGCACTGGTAAGGCCACATCTGGATTATTGTGTCCAGATGAGGCTAAGGTCAGACCCACAGCAGCCTCCTGCCCACACCGCCCTGCTTTCCCTCTTCAGTTTCTGCCCCTGCCCCACCCCCTCGTTCCCTTCCCCTTACTGTCAGGTGCAGCTTGGCTCTGTCTTGGGCTGGAGTCTCTCCCAGGCACAGAGCACTTATAAACTCTTTCCCTTGCCTGGCAAATCAGCAGTGCTAACACTTCTGCATATCCAGGCTAGGGTTGAGATTCTAAGTGCTGTGTTCTGGGATATAGTAGCGTCTAACAGTAAGGGGATGCGGGGGTGGAAAAGGCAGAGACTAGAGAGCATCTGTCATCCAATAATCCCAGGTAACCTGTCTACATTTTCTCTCACCAGGTCACCATTCTCCCTTCCACTCTCTCCCCCCATCTACCTGTCTCATACCTATTGTCTCCCCATCCCCTTTGGTATTCTTCCCTGCCGCACATTAGTATTTCACAGACCTGCATTTTGCATATTGGTTTACATTTATATTCCACCCAAGAGAGCACACAAACACCAACATGTTCTCCTATACCTGAAGGAAGGTGTTTATGCCCAAAAGGTTGCAAAGAACAATTTTTCCAACTGTTTAGTTAATCTAATATATTACATTTACCCAAAAACCTTGTCTGCATATGTCCTTAGACCAATATGGCTACAACCAATACCCCCTAATCCCACTATACTTTTAGTATATGCCTGGTGCTGAAGGAGAACTGGCCTACAACTAAACCATTTTTCAAACCTATTTCTCCATATCCTGATGCCCAGAACTGCTATAATCCCATGTGGAACACCTCATTAAAACGACTGCTATTATTCAAAAGTGTAAGCAAAGTAATCTGATTCTTCTGCACACAAAAGTAAATCAAACATTTTAGACAGCTCCTGTGGGAAGGGGGATCATTTTGTTACAGGATCCTGTAGATTAAAGAAAATCAACAGTTTGATACAGAGACCAGAGGTTTACTTAACATGATACAACTCCTAATTTTTCATTTATGTTAGTGCATACAGGGCGTCCTGTCAGAAAACTGGAGGTGCTTTACAATCCAGTAGAAAAGTACCAAGCAGTTTAAGTTTTGGTCTGAGTTTTACTCTAAAAGAACTTCCAAACATCAAAAATGATTTAACAGGCATCCTGGTAGACAGACTTACATCTATCTATTCAAGCTCCTAGCTGTCAAGTTAAAGAATCAATTCTACTACCTCTAAAACAACAGTGTAAATCAGGATGGACTGGCAATGTAAGTGCAGTCTGTAGGTGTAGGAGACACCCAAGCACCCACTGAAAAACATCTGCAAAATTGCTGTTTTCTATGTTCTTCCCTGTCTGTTGTTATTCTGTAACTGTAGCACATTAATGTGAAATGCTTCCTTCATATCCTGAGTAATACATTACTGGTGGGATTCTCCTGATGATGTATTACACTAATGTATCATTAGGATGATGTTTCACACTGATGATGTATTACTATGAACACACTGATGATGTATTACTATGAAACATAACGAGAGCAATAGCTCATTTGGTGTATAATCCTGCCAGGTGCTGAGAGTTGGCAGCTCACTGGCAGTTCAGAGCACCCAGTGCTTAGATGAATTTGATCTTCTGGTACACATGGTTTAAAGAATGGTACTGTCAGAAGTTGCAACCTACAAGTAGCTGCAGTTTAACTACAGGATACAATTGACAGTATGTTAATGTCACAAGGTACTTCAGCATCAAATTTTTCACACCTGTGAAATGCAAATTTACACCTCAGCACTATGTAAGAGGAGGTATGGGCAGGACTAGCAAAGTCCTGTGGCTGTCTGAAACTACCCATCGTAAGACCTTGCAGTCAGTTGATCATGACTTTAAAATGCACAGCCTGAAATCTTCCCTGCCAGGTGTCCAGGTCCTTTATTTTTTTAATTTTTAGTGCAGCACCTGATCTAAAAATCAGTCCAGTCCAGTTCCCTTCAGTTATTCCTGCAAACTGTTCCCATACTTTGGAACGGGACTTGAAATTTGCCAGGAACAGCTTTTGCATCAGGGATGTTCTTTCTGCCATCCCTTTGAATATCCACCTGAATTTGGCCAAGTTGCACAACTCTGTGAATAATCACATTTCACACATGCTCACAAGAGATATCTCCAAGACAAGTAAGCACCTTCTCTAAAGAGTCGATGTTGATGGAACAGGCCCCAGGTGGTCCTGATAGCCTGGATGGGACTAGCTGCCGGCTGCCCCAGTGTTGTCAGCTGACCCCATTAGCCTGTTGGTGGGCTTGGATCTAACTCAGGTCCTTCCTAACTCTTGGTCTATTTCACAATCCTTTGTTCCCTGTTTTCTCTGACTGTACCTTTTCCCAGACAGCCTTTTCTCTGCCTTCTTCCTGCCTGTTCCCTTTGCCTTGAACCCTTGGCTTTGGACTCCCAGCTTATCAGTCTTTGTTCTGGACTCCCAGTTTGTGACTACTGTAGCACCATGCCCCCAGCCTCCCACATTCAGGCTATACCCGTGACAACACCCATATAAGGGTCAACTGCATTCTAGTTATAAATTCTCTCACACAGGAGCATTATACCAGCTGAAAGCAATGTCTTTCCATCTGCACATTTCCCCTAAGGCATTCGCTTGATAATGAAACCAGTTAAGGTCTTTGGGTTCACAATGTTATTATACTTGGATAATATTTTGTTTGCAACAGAGCCTGAAGAGATCCTAAGTAGCATATTACAACCACTATACACCTGTTAAGTCACGGAGTTTCTTCTGTAAGTGGACGGATCGATTTTAGCCCTCTCTCCTACTCCAGAGATTTTCAGTTCACAGTTTATAATAAAAAACTGACCTTCTAATTTCCTGATCTTAAAGGGACACTACAACTAACGTGCGTGCCAGAGGTGAAGCTGTCAACCTCAGTCTCAGAAAAATTAGCAAGGCTATTAATGACTTTGACTGCAGTATCCCCACTCTTCCCAATAGCTGCTCTCTAAGAAAAAGTCATCTAGTGGGCCTAATTCACCATTCTCTTCCAAATGTGCAGTTATTTAGACCCATATAAAGAATGTAGAAAGAGTTATTAAAGTATAACAGTAGCATTTTACACTTTGTTTGCATAGATGTATCAGACAATATTAGGTGCAAGGCAGCAGAGAATGAGGTTTAGATGCCTTTTAACAGTTTGGAAACAATATATAGGTTCAGTCAGATATATCTCCTTCAGTTCTACTTGAAGCTAACTGGAATACCTTTTATTCTGAAATGCTTGTACTAGGATTTAATGGGGAAGTATTCTTTATCATAGGATTCTTTACCAAGTCAGACAGCACAAATGAAGGGAAATCAATTCAGAAAGGATAAAATATTCTAGAAGCAAATATCACAATAGGTACTTCTTGCTTGAATAAAATTCCTGCCAAATGTCTGATCTAGGAATAAACCTCCCAGACCTTAGAGATAATCCTTCATGCGATTTCACAACTGGGAAATTCAAGAACTAAATTTGTTTTCCATCTCCTGTTTGCTTACATTTGAGTTTGTGTTTTAGGTCAAGTAATAGGACACTCAGATACTTTTTGCCACCCAGAGAGCTTCTCCATTATTGAATAATGGGGATTTGGTTTTGTTTCTTTACCTTTCTAGGGGAAGGCTAGCAATCAACGGTACCAACATTTGCTCCATACAGTGACTAATTATTACATGTTATTTTTATACTGGGATGAGGGCTTAGATGAAACCTTATTGAAGCTGTTGTGCAGGGTTGCTGATCTTCATTCAGGATACATGCAAAACAATCATGCTATATTATGGAAATGAAGTGCTGGAACAATAGAAGCCATCTCCCAAAAGAAAGGAACATGGCAAACTTGAACAGAAGTTGAACCTTGTGGGACAATTAGTTCCTTTGAAGATTGATCCAAAAAACATAGGAGCTGAGGCACTGATAGTAGGCACAGAATCACACAAAGGGATAAAGAAGCCCAGACAGTCAGCAGGACAGGCCAGGGCCGAGGCCTGGGCTCTGCATTGCCCCTGGCTGCCTACCTGCCCTCTGTCAACCTTGGCAGGGCGGGACAGGGTGAGGCTGTCCTGTCCCATCCCATCCCATCCCATCCCATCCCATCCTAACCCAGTAGTGCTGGTGCCAGCAGCCACCTGCAGATGGCAGACAGAGGGAGCGGGAACAGGGCCCCCCATGGCAACAGATGGCCCCAGGAAGCCGCCACCACCTGCAGGGAGCCCCGTGCCCACCCCCTAGCCTCTTGCCCTGGCCAAGCTGGAGGGGAGGGCGCATACGCTGCCTTCCCCAGATGCCTGCGGCCAGGATGCCTGCCTGGGGCAGGCTTCCCCTGGTGCCCCAGGGGTCCCCTGATTAGCAGAGGCCCCTAGGCCCAGACCCCACAAGCCCCTGTGTTAATCCGCCCCGCTGTCTCTCCTCAAGCATTTATTTTCTAAACTGATTTAGGTCTAGCCTCTTCAGTGTCTCTTCAAATGGAAGTCCCTCCATACAACTAATCATCCTTGCTATCCTTCTCTGTACATTCTCTAGTTCTTCTGTATCCTTTTTCAGGTGTGGGGACCAGAACTGGGCACAGTATTCAAGGTGTGCACACATTGGGGATTTATAAAGTATTGTGATGATACTTTCATCAATTACCATATCACTTTCATATAAGACTTCTTCCCACCCAAGAAATTCAGCTGGCAAATAGGTATATTCTTTATCACTGCATTGCCCTTGTGTTATTCTGAATGACCACATCCAAAAACTTCCAAACTTGCTGTAAATTGCTAACAGATATCTCACATGACTTTCCATGAAATTATTCTTCAGCTAACTTATCTTGTAATACAACTTAGATAAACATTAGCAATGATCCACTAACATGGACCAAAGCAACTAGCAACTCCAAATGCCAAGTATTTACTCTTACCACAGCTACCTTCCAATTTCTTTCTTCCAGTGATCTATAGCTCTGGAAAATTGCTACAGAACTGAAACAGGTTTGGATGAAAAAATTATGCCTGCCCTCTGCTCAACTGTTTTATGCTAAAGACATTGTATACCCAGGGTAAAACATTTCTGGTGGTACCCATCAAGTCACATGTAAATGTTATATAAGGCACAATGATTTCAATGTAATTTTAAGATATAGTGGCTCCTGTTAATTGCTTTTAAAGTAGTTGCACTGTTGGTGAACTGCCTTAGTAAGACTTTTGCCTTGTTATGTCCTGAAATGCCTTCTTTAAAACTATCAACCTTCCTTCACTCCCTTTAGCCTTCTTTCCTCAGTTACATCCTTCTGCTTCGTTCTTCCCTGAGGTGACTGCATGAAGTTAATCGCTTTTACATGCAATGAATGTCAAGTTGGGGAAGCTTCCAGTAGACTACTCTGATGTCTATGCAGTCAGGGAACACAGTTAAAGCCCTATTTCTGTTTTGTCATTTACCCTCAAAATACAAACCACATTTTCATTTACTTAACTAAAGAATGTATTGAAGTGCCTCACATTATTCCCTAGAAACAAATAGAATGATCTTTCTTAAAAATAAAAGCTATGGCAATGTGTTCATCTAGATAACGAAATATTAAAAAGACAAGCACCCTTTCTAATTGCATCCTAGCCATCAGTTCTTTTTGCAAGTGATAAACACAGACAAATCTTGCTCCAAGATATGTCTCCAAAGGTATTAATCTACTGCTGCATTCCAAATGTCTATCAAACTTCTTAGCAAAAATGCCGCAGTTAATCCACAGTGAAAACTTTTTTCTTTGTGGTTTAACTATATTTCTGTTTTGTTAAACAGAAGAAAATTGCCAATTAGTTGGACTCTGCTGAACCGTGCAGTTAGAGGGAAAACTACTGTCAAAGTGACTGGTTTAGTTAGAGTTATGAAGATGCAGTTCAATTCCAGTTCAATTACAATATTTAATCGATCACTGACTGCACTGCAGGTTTTGTGAAATATATTAGCTACAGCATTTTGCTGTTATTTAAAACAACAGTGTCACTATTCAGAGGTCATCTTATTTTAAAAAATATGGTCCTCTTAAAACTAACTACAATCTATTTTTCAAAACATGGGCTTTCATCACCACGATCATTTGATTCATACGTATTGCATCCTTTTTTCCCACCCCTTCGTCTGTCTTTTTCTTTTTACTGTAAGCTCTTTGAAGCAGAGATTGTAACTTTATCTGCATTTCTGGAAGTACACAGCAGTCTCGCCACTGCTATAATGTAAATAAAGAGTACTGAAAACATTGTCAGGCATCTCATGATGAAAAATCTACATTCTTTTAATAAGTACTTACGTAGAAACTACTTAACACACAATACCAATAAGATCTAGGCCTTCAAAAGAATTTATACTCATTTTTTAAAGAATCTACCACTTAGACGATGATGTTACTACAGCAAAATGTTCTGCAAGATGTACAGCTTCTCATGCTGTTTTTTTCAAGTGCTTCTAACAGATGTTCAATTTCAAGTGGTCTGCAGATACCAATATGCTTACAATTCTACATAAATGGGAGCAGCAGATGTACCCTGCATTATGGTTTGATATTCCCTTTATGAATTGATATGTCACCCCATGGGTTTATAGCTAGTTAATTCTGTAATGACACCACTATTTCTATACTTTTAATGATTCACACAGGATTTAATTTCTCAACAGAAATCTCAATCTTGGAGCTCTATGCCAAAGCAATATAGAAAAAAACCAGATTTGTTTGCAATGCATCTTCTATTTTCTACCAAATAGCGTTATCGATAGCTTTTAAGTAGTGCGGGTATGCAGGTGGGCTCTTTCAAGGATTGTTTTACCTTCTGCTTAGCTGCAGCACACTCGACTAAATATCTATGTATTTCTCTATATGATTGTTGCGTTTCAAGGAGCCTTGTATGGTACTCAGAAAGACGATAAGGAGGAATGAGAACAAACATGTTTATGAAATGTTCATGGAATCTTTTTCAACCACAAATGATGTCCCTGATGTGTGAAACTGTTCTGTGCAGGCATACCTTTCCTTTTGACACAAGGCCCAGCTGAAATAAGCAGAAGCCCATACTAGTTGCCCACCCACTGAAATCCATGGGATCAGTGGCCTGTGTGCAGTAAATACACCACTAATATTAGGATTTCACCCTGTGATATGGACACCCTGGAACCTAGGAAAAAGTCCTTGAGCTAAATTCCCGCCTTCCTTCTCCCCCCCGCCAATAACTGCAAAGAAGTTCATATCACAACAGGCCCATTATAGCTTGTGGCTATCACTCACAACGTAAATAGATTCTGTTAAGCAGGCAGCAGAGAGAAAGTATTTAGAATCTGGTCTCTCAACACTAGGCTGCTTGCAACTAATGCTTTTATTCTCTTTTCTAAAATATGTGCTCTATATAGACAGAAAAATAACAGCCTTTCCTTTGTAATAATCATAAAGAAAAGTTGTACTAGTACAGCTGCGTTTATGAAGCTTGTCAGCATTTCTTTTATATCAGTTGATTTTTAGGGATTTGTTAATCTACTATAAAAAGGCATACTCCAAACTCCACTGTGGCCATGGAGTATCAGCTTGCCTGAGAATGAATATTTCTAAAAATGTTGTAAAGGTCCCCGTGCATTTGTGCACATGGATGTTAAAATCATATACATGTAAACTGCTACTTAAAGTGAACAAAATCAAAATGATTATACCCATAAAATGAAATGTAGAAGAGAACTATTCCATGATGATTCTAACAATTTTTTTATATTATGAAACTGAAAAATATAAGAAATCTTTAAATTAGAAAAGAAGTTATGGCTCAAAACATTTCTTCACAAACACTGCACGATTTAGATGTTCTTTTACTGTCCATGACAAAATACGTATCAGGTAAAAATAATTTTTAGGATAGAGTTCAGTGTTAGATTTGCAGCATAAACTGTATATTCTTTTCAGAACCCATATGTGTACAGATGTAAAATCATGGCTTTACTTTGTAAAAAGCAACTTAAGACTCTTGAGTCAATGACATGTATATGAAAAACTGTTTACAGTGTATACACTGCCTCCCTGGTTTCCATGGATGTTTAGAGTGGGAATCTCATGTCAGAATAACCTCCTCACTATGGCAGTATTCAGGAAAAAGCTTTTACAAATGTCCAATGTCATTTCTCATTCTCCTGAAGAGAGATGCTCTTCTTTCTTCTTGAAGTAAGAAAATATTTAAAGAACACAAAGAAATATAAACCTTTGCTAAAATTAAGTCTCAAGTCCAATTATGTAATTGAAATTCTGAAAATTGCGAGGGAGGATGCTCTTATTCTACTGCTTTGCAAAACAACAGCAAAAAAACCAAATGGTATCTTTGGACATACATGTATTGTTTGCATGCAGCTGTCACTGACTCCCATTTAAGCATTAACTGTAAGCCAAATTTCTGTTGAAGAATAACTAAATATGTTACGCCCATAAAGTTTCATTTAGTTCAAAATTCTGCAGTATATAGCTCCTCAAAAACACACTACAGCAAATACATCAAACATATCTTCTAATTTCTATATTGCTTTCTCATAAATACTGAATCAAGGTCAAAGTCTCAACTCTTATTTTTCAAGGATCTTGTTCCCTGCTCCACCCCCAGGACTGCAAAATAAACAAAGACCTAAAGATCTGGAATAAAGAGCATGGTCAACAACTCTAATTCTTTGGCATAATAAAACTGCAACAAAGGCAAAGCTTGCCTATGCAAGAGCTACAGCTTTCTCAGAGCCATGCCCAAAAATGTGGAATAAATCCACTTCTCAAAAAGTAAGGATCATCACAAACCTTCCACTCATGGGCAAGGTGCATTTCTTTGACCTTGCCATCTCCGAAATAAATGTACAGCTACATGTAGATTTCAAATAAAACAAACAAAAGTAAACTCCACAAATTACCAAACGACCACACACCATTGTGCCTCCCCACAGGAAAAGGCAAGAGAACAAACAAGCAACGTAAGGCAAATATTAGTCACATTCCTTAATGAGACGTTTAGAGTAAGACAGAACAGAATTGACCTTTTGGAATATTACATGATGTTTTGGAGCAACAGAATACACTAAGAGTACAATATCTAAATTAAATATTAGGCTATCTTATGGATGAACTTTCACTATTTCTGAAATTTACTCTGAACCAATGTAATATTGGGAAGGGAAAGTAATACTTTATTAATTAAGGCAAGGCCATACTGTTTATTTTTTTCTTCCCAAGCTTAACTTTCTATATGACTAACATCAATGATTTCAAACATGTGGTAAAAGAGAACTAAACAATTTTATGAGATATAGATACTTTTTTCCAGAGAGAAGGCAGGAGTGAGAGTTTGCCTTAGGGAATTTACTTTGACTAGATTTATCATAAGTTTTTTGAACCAGATAATTTTGTTTGATAGCACATCTGGCAACATCATAAAATCTTGAAGTCCCAAGCTATTACACAGGAATTACTTCTGTAAATCAGTTATGAATATTACTGACGTAGGCCTATTCTGAGCAGTAAGAAAGGGGAACACGGGACTCAGGGACAAAAAAAAGAGTTCCCTATCCTTTTAGGACTCAACAGATTTGGTAAGAATTTATCATTTTAAATTAGAAACCTGCTGCCTTTAATATCACTGAAAAGAATTAAGAATAAAACATACACAACTCAAAATTATTATTCCCAGTATTTCCTAAATAGGCAAAAGGTAGAGGAAATCCCTAGTTGAGGAAAAAGTTAAAGCTCTCCTAATAAAAATGGGGTATATCCTAATCTTAAATAAATCTTTCTGATTAAATGTCACAGGCTGTTTGGAATGTAATGAACACAAATTCCCAAGTCAAAAACATAATTAAAAAAAGAGTAAATAAGGAACATCTGTATCCAGGGAGTTCAGCTAATGTTCTTTCCACCTCAAGAACCGAAAAAACAAAAACCCTTCAACACTTCAGCTTCACAAAATTTCTTCACACACACAAAAAAATCCACAGTGGCAATCTACATGGTCTCAGGAGAAAACCTGAGTGGATCTTTTCCATATTTATTACACAAAACCCCCCTTCTTATGTATACTGCTATACACACAGCTAAAAATAAAAACTGGCAACCTTTTCACTTTCAAATGAGATCAGCACACATGATAACACCCTTCATGTCAATACATGGCTCAATCATTTTGATTTGGTTTAGAAAAACAGTCTACTCTGACAACAGAACATAATTGTCAGAAAACTTCTACAACTCTGGCTATCCAACCAAGTATTTCCTTTAAAGAATAAAACAATGTGGCTTATTTATGGTTGGATAGATGCTGTAAATCTGTCACAGTGACAGATAAGTGAGTGAGTGATAAAGAAATATTCTGCATCAGATGACTAGGTAGATCTCTTGGCTGCTCATTTCCAGGCTTTCTAAACTTTGGAATTGCTGATTTTACTTTTACTTGTGGAGGTAGAAGGTTGTTAACTGGACTCAAACATATTTTAACCTTAGCTCCCTTTTAACAACGTATTTGGGATCTTAGTTTCTTTGAATCCCAAAGAATTCCCTACAAATATTGAGCTCTCTTTTGCATACTTTAATAAAGTCCATGGAAAACAGAGAAGTTGGGATGAGGAAGCATCAGAAGCAGATCAGTCATTCACTTCTTAACATATTTAGGGACCTCTAAAAATTGGTTCTTACCTGAAAGCAGCTCCCTGTTCCTGCAAACCTAGATATGATTTCCTTAAGGCTAGCAAAAGGGTTGACTAGTTAGGTTATTTCCGTCTGATATCCAGGGTTTGCACTAGTAAGAAGTGGGGTGGGTATGACAGAAGTCACAATGGTAAGGGGAAGAAAAGGTTACAATTTTGCAAAAAGATGTTTGGACATGACACTACAGTAGGAATGACCCCAAACTTCTCAAAGAATTTAAAATGGTTCATAGTTTCGAACAGCTCATTAAAAAACCATCACACAACATATACTGCCTAATTTTGTGAAATCAACATCCTGAAGGCTTTAGTAGACTAAAACTAAACTTGGGAAAGGTTGAAGGTAGAAACTTCCAAAAGAAATAGGTCTTCTAAGGTCAGGGCATAGAGCCTAGGGGGACTGGGAATCTTTCATCAAAGTTGCCAGCATCACACTACACTGGCATATACATTAAGGATTTAATATTGAATTTTTTTCCTCTTCCCCTTCTGACTACAAACAGTGGCCCTACCTTTTTCATAAAATGGAATGCACACAACCTAGAGAAGTCTGAAAACCGCTGGTAACTGTCAAGAGATGTGCAAATGGCAAAATACGTGAAAAGTTTTCAAATGAACTGCAATTTAATGGAAGGAAAGGCAAATGGACAAAGAGACTGGTATGAAACCTGTAACTACTGAACAACATAGACAGAGGAAGTTTTTTGAAGTTTTAACTCATACTGTTTTTCTTTTTCTAATTCACTACAGAGATTTCATTATTAAATTAATGTGCAGTTGTGGAAAAAGTTCTTTGTGTTGTCAGTCCACTAAAAATATGAAGACAATACTTGCACGAAGAATTGTATAAGCAAAGAAAAATCCATCATGTATTAACTGTGCTCTATCCTCCAATAGAAACATTCCCCTTTCATAATACTGCTAGGTAAAGTGGGATCTGGGACTCCTTGACCTTTTAAGTAATTAAGAGAAACAGAGATGTAGTCTTGTTTTTATTGAAGAGACAGAGAGACTTTGAACTATTTCAAAATAATTTGAATAGCTAGAGAATTAGTGTATTGCCTGTTCCCAAACAGTGTGGGTAGTTTAGAGCTCTCTCAGGGGCAACATATCGTAATGAATATCTGCTATTCATATTTAATGCAATCTGCCAAACAGTGCTTTTGGGAAGACTTTCTGTGTCAATATAATGATTAACAAGTGAACTGGAAAAGTAAATGAATTCCTACAAGAGGTGGGGTTGGCAAAAATACCATGCTGTAATATATGAGGAATACTACATTCTACTGTACTAGTTTAATCATTTCAGTCAGTATTCATTCCCAGAAAAAAAGAACACCTACCACTGAGATAAAGTTCAGGTTGTAAATACCCAGCAACAATGTATGCGAAGTCAATCCTAAGCAAGCATACAGTTTTAGAAACAACAATTTACCAAGCCTAAGAATTTCTTAAAGTTTGGCGCACAGTATCAGTTGCTAAATATAGTATTTAGGATTCACATAACACTGTCAAAAAGGAATGCCAGAGTGAATTCTATTCCCTGCTCTTCCAGATTCTTGGATGATTTTATTTTCTAGGCATCTCCATGTGTCTGAAGGACCTATGGAAAATAGAATAGATAGGACATGCTACTTTAAGATTGCATTTGTAAAACTCCAAACACTGGAAAGTATGGATCTGCTTAGTTAACCTAGATTATATAAATCAGAAAGATTTGACTTTGTTCTTGTACAGATAGTTTGGGGCATATCAGAATTGGCTACTATACAGACCAGATACATCAGTAAACTTATGCAGAAGTCCAGGACATTCTTCTAATATCAGGGTCATGTTCCCTCACAAGCCTTTCTTCCTTGGCATCCTGAAGATACAAGTTCATGATTAAGCGTCTGAGGTTCAAGATGGAGCAATGAGTCAGAAAGTAAAAGGTGGACCATCACATACCTGCGAATGGCTTGCTGCTCTGTGGAATTCCTCATTTAGGAAGAACACAGACTTGTGGGGGAAAGGAAATATTTTGAAGAGATTGGGTTTCGTTTTGACATGAAGCACTTTTCCAAAGAATGATAATTGACAATGGTGGAACAGGATGGGTGACAGACAGCATACCACCAAAATACCTGACTTGAAAATGTGCCTTTACACTAAGCCCACCAGTTTAAACTGGTTTTAAGAAGCTTTTATTTTCACAATTTATAAAAGTAATCCTCTTTCCCCATTCTTATTTACCAACTTTGTTTTAGTTACCGTGTTGTAGGTTTGATTGGTAGTGTCGCTTTATTAGAGCTTTTACTTAGAATAAAACAAAAATGTAATTTCAAAAGATAGTTTTACTGCTTGTAAAAGGCTGGCGCATGACTTCGATATTATCAAAGATGATGAAGAGCTCAGAGTAATTTTCTTCCTTGTTTACTTGGCTTCCTACTTGATACCAAACTTGAATTCTCATCCAGAAAGAGTAATATCCATGCAATATTGTTTTAATGGGTTCAAAGTTGCAATAAACCCAGTTCCCTGCTTACTGGAGCAGGAAATGACATTGCTAAATCAGTTTTGTAGTAATGTCCTGAAACCAACTCAAATATTTTTATTAATTTAAATAATGAAATTGTTGATGGTTCCCCCCCTCACAAATACTGCATAAGCACAAATACTGTTGACTAATCCCAATGGTGACTACTGAAAATGTCTGCTTTGTGCTGCCTGGACTAAATCAATCAGGCTTATAAAAATAATGATCTTCTTGTCCATGGTAACGCTTTTATTCCTTCAACATTAATATATAGTTCACCTATGAGTAAAGGTAATATTTTTCCTTCTACTGACCTTTTTAGCATTGTGACCAACCTTCTAATTATTAAGTATTTTGCACTGTGTATCTCAGTATAAAAACTGAAGTCAGGTCACAGAGGTCAAGGAGTCAACACCATTATCAACATCAATGAAATTAAATCACTATAGAACAGTTCTCTTATTAGAGGCCATTTATGCTCATAAAATTAATCTGTCTAAAAGCATTTTGTCTCTTTAATAGGAGAAAGAGGCTGGTGATATGGCCTCTCTCATTTCTGTATCAGTCCCAACTGTAGAAACCAGATGACTGAATTTATAGGTACCTGCTATAATAGAAAGATGCTGAAGTCAAGGCAGAACAAAATAATACAGCAAAACAATACAAAGTTTTTCAACGTAACTGTAGCAATGTTGATAGCTTTGAACAAAAGCTGATAAATTGCATTCTTTTAAAAGGGCTACAGGGACCAGAAATCTTTATTCTTTACAGAATTCCTATTACATGAAATATTTCCTGTTGAATTTTGAGCTCCTGAAAGAGGCTGGAAGATAAATAGCACTCAGGATAGAGTCGCACCTAGTGCAGAGCTTCAGGCAGATAGTGGGCAAGTTTCCCCGTGCAGTTTCACCTTCCAGACCCGTTTTCCCCCAGTGCCCAGTCAGGAGTTTCATGTTTTTAGTGAGCTGACTATGCCAAACTGCTTAGTAGTTTTGGGAAGTAGAAGAACAAGTAATGACATGGTCATTATGACTCCTTTCAGGAATTTCTATTCTAGAAATAATAACAACATAAAATGTTGACCTCATGAGTCCCTACAATGTTAGATACCCAGATTTTCATGATCAGAGTGAGCAGGAGGTACTGAGAGCAGCCCTAAAATAAGGCATATTTAGAAATAAAAGGTTTCTAATTTAAGACATCCTCCTTTGAAAATACTGTCCTGAAAGCCAGAATACCCAGCTCTGATAGCAGAGGCAGACACACAAATGTTCAAAAACAGCTACTTGTTCTGAGTGTCTACAATACACATTAGACTTGATGTTTTTAAGAAATCAAGCACCCATAATTGCCACTGATATGATTTCCATATGATATTAATTTAATTACAGCACACTTGTGGAAAGAATAATTTTGCAAATTCAGTAATATACATTTTGGATGTCTCCAGAAAGCTGCTGTTGATTACTAATCTGTCTGGCTCCTGTGACAGAAAAGCATACTTGCACTATGAGGGTAAAAATTCAATGCAGCCTTCTGGTAATAAACCAAGGTTGTTTTTAAATGGCTGGAGAGCCAAAAATTTAAGATATATTTTTTTAACTTCAAGGCATTTATTTTTAATACCCAATAAAAGAAATTATGAAGTTCAATAAAAGGCCTCAGCTTAAAAACACTTACTTTCACAGGTGGTCAAACATAAGCCTACACACAGGAAAAAATCCTCTCTCTAGTAATGACAACAACAAAAATCTCAATTATTTCTGGGAGACCTGGAATTTATGTATACTGTGGGTATATGTATATGAAATTGGTGCTAGCATAAACAAGGTCAGTGTTTATGAAATGCTGCTTTCCTTCATGACATGCTTCTCTTTCCATGCCTGAAACTCAATTTGTCAAAGTTTTTCCACTCCAGTACATATTTTAGTAGCTGCCAAGACAACTTTTCTTCTGTATCTCTAATCAACATCACTGCTGCATAAGTCCTTTGCAATTATGGAGTCTTTTGGTAATCAGAACATGTCTTCCTGTGGAGCATTCACGGGAATGTCCTTTGTGGAGAAGAACAATTTTGTACAACAAAATGTTAAGTTGAGAAGCAGATGACACTTGCAAAATCCCACTGCACTACTGTGTACTGCTTTTCTTCCCAGGAGGCATAGCTCTATACCGAGTTATACTAATGAAAATGTTGAACAATTCATGTTCCTTAAATGGTGTCACTCAGAATTAACACCCATGCTATTAAGACCATAACTTGGCCTCTCTCTTAAAATTATAGGAAAGTAAGTTCTAGCAGATAATAAATACTCATTTAAAAATGCTAAAAACAAATCACCCTGGCCAGCACACTCTACAGTGTTGAACTTCTGTAGCCTTTCCAGGAATATCAGATAAACGTGCATGCATTGCATGTGAGCTTCAAATACCTATTCCCATGTCCGCAGCCATGGAATCCTAGTAAAAAGCTTATGTACAGGGAACCACAGAAGTGGGACCTTAGCAGGACAGACATCAGAGAAGTAGCAGCTATTTAAAACAAAGCATAAAAGCACCATTAATTATGCAGATCCATTAGAAAACTCTTCATTGAGTAGTGGCCAATTGTTAATGAAGTTGACTTTTTTTTGTGGTTTGTTGATAATTCCCATGGAGGCATTTACTTGTGATGGCATGATAAGATATGAACGCAGATACTAAGAACTGGCAATGCAAGACTTCCTCACATTTCAACAGCAGCCCTGCCTCTAACGGTTTCTATAAAGGTAGTATTTCATAGCTATCACTGCATATATGACATCACAAGTGAACAACTGTTATTATCTCTACCATAATTTTATTAATAATGTGCTAATTTCTTAATAAAGAAAATTGGAAAGAAAAAAAACACCTTGAAGACTGGATAACTGGGCACTTACTTGCAGGGGATGGAGTGCTGCATCCACTTGTTGGTGGGTGACTCTGAAGTCCATGAAGGGAAGGAAGTGACAGTCCACCAATGACTGGAGGAAAAAGTAGTGGATATGGGGCTGTTGGATAGTGATTCATATGTCCATTCACTGTTGGTACTGGACATGTGCGGCTGCTGGTTGTCATGTTAATTCTCAAAACATATAAATATGTTGCATTACTTGAGGCCAGCAAATGAGTATCTAGACTTCTGAATGAAATAACTTGTCAAGCTTGCAGATACTGCTTGAGCTGGACTGTGTGAATGCAAGATTCATTAGATAGCTGTCCTTTATTTCACTGCTGCTTTCTACTGTTCATTTTCCCAGTGCATTCTTGTTGTGCATACTGAGAAGAGAAAAATCTTCTTTTCCTGTTCTGCGGGTTAGCTGCTAATTCACAGAATTTCTTTCCAGAAGGCCAGCTTCACTCTAAAGGTATGTGCTGATATATTCTAGAGGAAAAGAAAACACAATATATTGGCATATTGATGCAAAACTATGTGAGAATCCACCTTTTCTGTGCTTCTTTTGTAAAGTGAGAGATATATTTGTTTCCCATAACAGTAGCTTCATTATTTCTTGGTAGTGAAATCCTGAAACTTATTTCCAAAACACATACACTGAGTGGCTAGGCCACAAGCACTTAAAGTGGCTTCACTGGCACATTTCAGTTCTGGTCTGAAAGAACACTCCTGTAGTTTGGCTAGATTCCACTAAATACTTGGCCTCTCGCTGAAGGCCAGTTGGGAAAAGGTACCCTTACCTTTTATGAAAACAGTGAACATAAAGACTATAATTAAATCCTAGGACTGCCAACAAATGTATACAGAATGCTGCAGAAACGGTTTATTTCTAATACCCTCTACCTTTAGGCTAGGGACTCACATTACACATAAACCAGTTTAAGTGATCAGAAACTGGTTTAAACCTGTAACAGAACAGATGTACAGTACACAAAACCAGTCTTAAAATGGCTGAAACCAGTTTGAGATAAACTTGGTTGAAAGTAGCATCATACTTAACTGATTTAGGTCAAACCGATTTATGCAATGTCAGTCCCAGACCCCTTCCTGGTTTCACTTAAACCAGTCCCCCAGCATCCCAGATGCTTTGTAGCCCTGGGCGGGGCTCTGCTCCAAAACAGAGCTGGCCCTGCTCCTCTGCTCCACCCTGCCCCACCACTCCCTTCTCAAGTAGGGAGCCCCCTCCCCTCTTCCACAGTACCGACCATAGCCAGCATGCAGTATGCTAGCTAATGCTGAGAGGTGTCTGTCTAAGGCAGACAGGATAAAGACAGATGGGACAGTGTCCACTTAGGCTTTGTGAAGCTAATCAACAGGTCAGCTGGTAAGGTCCCTCCATTCCTTCTTTGGAAAAAGTTGTTTAAGAAGAGCTTGAAATAATGAGAGAGGCTTTCGTTTTCTTGATGGGGAGCTAAATGCTGTGTTACTCCCTGTGTAACTCCCTGTTGTGTAACTAAACTCTGTGCAACTCTCTGCTTGCTCTCTCGCTGGTCAGAAGCAGCTGGGGAGGAGGTGGGAACATCCTGCCATGGCCTGGCCATGCCCCCTCTCAGCTCAGCACTATGGAAAGGAAAGGAGGGCTGCTCTAGTGCCCCCTGGCTTCTATCCTGAGCCACTGCAGGCATGTGCCAGCATTTCTTCAGCCCATACAAGATGTCTGTAAAGTTACAAACTGGTTTGGCCTAGCCAGGTTACACTAACCTGCAAAGACTGAATCAGTTCAGGTCTCTTCAGCATCTATGATCATTGTCTTTAAAACCCTGTGCTGGTTGGGATTTAAATATCCTCCTCTTTGCTCATCAAGACAGCTGAGATTAGCCTTTGTGTCAGGCTTTAAAGTCTTGAAATGAAGGCAGAATATTTTTGGTGGTATCCTAAATAATGTAATGTGTTCCTCCCTGGATGTTTCCTAATGTTGGTTATATTTCAGACTGCAGTGCAGACCTGATCTTTACAAGTAATCATTTGCTTGACCAGTACCTATAAGAACTACTAGTTTTAAAATCTGGTGAGATGACAAGATGCTGCTATTGATTTTCTAACATAAATGTTCCTGATTGATGCTTGTTTTTAAATGTTGCAATAGACCCGGAAATCATGATTATGTGTGCGTGGTAATTTTATGGAATATATGATAGATCTTAAGAAGTGAAGAGTGGTATAAACCATAATGGGTAGAGTTCTTTTACATTTGCCAGCCCTCAAATATCATTAATTTCATTACTGGTTTCTTAAGAGAGCAAACACATGGGCAACCATCATGCCTCGTTCCTCAGAACTCTGCTGCAAGAGAAGCAAGTTGGCTCACCTTCTTATTGGGGTAAAAGGAAGAAGATATGACCCTGTTAGACTCTTTTATCAGCAGACATTGTAGGAAAACCAAAAACTGGTTGTATGCAGTGAAATTCTGAAGCATGGGAAGGCTTCATTAGAAGGACATCAGTACTGAAGCCTTTCTCTGATGCAGACAGTGAATAATGATGATAAAACTTGGTGCTTATATTATGTTTTTTCCTTAAATCTCAAAATAATGTATGCCAAAGATAAATACTGAATTTTACTGTTACATATCTGCAAATTATTTAGATGAATGTGAGCCACCAGTGCAATGCCGAGGCCAGCAAAGCAAACCAAACACTGACATGCATCCATCAGTGCATCTCAAGCAAAACCAATGACATCATCCGCTCTACTCGGCCTTACTGAGGGTGCAGCTAGAGTACTATATCCAGTTTTGGGCCCCCCACTTTAGGAGAGATGTGGATAAGCTTGAGAGAGTCCAAAGGATCAAAGGCAAAGAGAGCAAGCTTTATGAGGAGAGGCTGAAGGACATGGGATTCTTCAGCCTGGAGAAGAGAAGGCTCAGGGGTGGCTTGGTGGCAGCCTATAAAGATATAAGGGGGGTACATCAAGACCTGGGAAAACAATTGTTCACTAGGGCCCCCCAAGCACTAAAAAGGTCTAATGGCCACAAACTCCTGGAAGGCTGGTTTACACTGGACATAAGGAAAATTTTTTTTACAGTCCAAGTGTCCAGGGTCTGGAATAGACTCCCCACAGAGGTGGTGCAATCATCTACTCTGGATTCATTTAGAAGGTGTTTGGATGTTTATCTTGATGGGATTGTTTGACCCCAGCAGACTTCTTGCCTATGGCTGGACTCAATGATCTCATGAGGTCCCTTCCAGCCCTTAATGTCTATGAAGTCTATGAGATTAGGACACATAGATTAAGTGACATGTTGAAGGTAACACAGCAGTTTAGTATCAAAGGTGGGAAATAGTGGCAACACAATCGTTAATGTAATTACTGCTGGTGGTCCATTAATTAGCATTAAGAACTTAAATGAAATGGGAAAACATGACAAGTTTTCTTGTCATATAACAATGGATTATTTCTTCTTTATGAAGAAAGAGATAGCAGAAAAAGATACTAGTTGTGCACATTTTTAGACACCAACAGCAATTTCTGCTGAAAGCAGCATGGTTGGGGAGACCAGAAAGGGAGTTGCAAGTATTTTATAACCTTGTAAATTACAAACAAACACCTTTTAACATTTATGGAGAATGACATGCAGGTGGTGGAGATTATAATATTTGGTACACTGAGCTAATCCTCTTTGGAGGAAGGGGAAAAAGTGGTCATGTCTTGAGGACCATCTACCACCCAATCACTGGTCTTCAGAGGAAGCCACTCAAACCCAAAATGTACTGGATTCCTACCATAAGAAAATCTAGCAAATCACAGTAGCATTGCTTCACAGAGTTTTACCTATATAAAACTGAAAGAGACGGGATAAATTAGATATCAAAGCATGAACAAAAATAAAATCTCCCTGGAGTAACTCAGCAAAAAATTGAGAACAATTTTGTAAAACTCATAAACTTAAAAGATGGGGTGGTAAAAAGATCAAATTCACCCCTAAAACCAGTGGAATTATGCTGGAGATGAATAAGATCTGTTTTATTTATTCACTTATTCAATGAATCTTAGATCAAGGTCACCTATTTTTTTAATGATATGGTCCTCTGAAAATAAAATACAGCTTATAAAACTATCAAACACTTTAAACTATATTTCTGTTAGCTACAAATATGCAGCGCTCAGCACAAATTATCAGAATGTGCACAGTCAGTGGTCTTTGCTGATATTTCAGATAGAAAAGAAATATGACTATATGATGAGCTAAGCAGGCAACATCTTATATATTTGATTTTTACTGCTTTTCTTTTATCTTCAACTCATTTGTTATGAAGTGCCTACTAGCATATTCTTAAACTTAGAATGTAGAAATGCACAAGAGAAAAATTTACAATTTCAGATTTTTTTTTGCAACTTTTAGTCTTAGCATTTAAGGTGAAAATTTGCAGCCTGTTAGCCCATAACATGGAATAGGTCCATTTTTTTTTAGAAGTTAGTAGGGTCAGCTTTTCCAACACCTATTCATACCTGTAGTCTCAAGGTAGCCAGCTCCAGGCAGAAGTCAATGGAACTAATGCTGAATCTAAAATCATGAGCCTTTTTAAACCCCAGATCTTTCTAGGATTATAAACCTAAATTTTATACCAAGAAACTTGTTTCCAGAAATGTCATTTGTGACTAAACAAAAAATTATCAATAAAAATAAATTAAGCTATCTAGTCATGTCCTCAACAACAGTGGTAATTCTAGTGCTTAGCCAACGTAGTTATGTTTTCATAATATTTTATATGGATGCCCACATTAATATTGTAATACCTCCAAATTAAAAATTATTATATGAACACAGATGCTGAAGGCACATGCCTTCCACTGCAGTGACAGTGGTAGAGAATGCCACTGTGAAGCACACCCCACATCCACTGGTCCATGTATAATGAATGCTGACAATGTCATGTACTTGCTTTCTGGTGTGTGCCAGGGCATGCCTAGCACTGTTTAGGGCTGTGCGAAACACCATCATTTAGTTTCAACATTCATTTCACCATTTCAAATGGACAGTGTTTTGTTTCGTTGTTTCATTTTGAAGTACTGTCCCATTTCATTTCGTTGAAACTATTTCACTGTTTCGATGTCTTCCAATATTTTGCCCATAGGCTATAATGGGGAATCATGAAAATGCCTAAAACTTTGTGATCTCTTGCCTGATTTGGATGAAAATTGCAGGGATGGTAGTCCCTTCTGAAGGCACAAAGCCTGCCAGGTTTCAAGGAGCTAAGTGCAGAGGTTCCTGGGAAACTGCACCTCAAACTGTTCAAACGCAACTCCTGACACTTGCCAGCAGCAGCAGCCTCCTTTCATCTGGCATGCAGATCCGGGGGCTTGCACCCCTGAGAGGAATTTGGCACAGCCCCACAGCCCTCCAGGGGTGTGGGCCCCCAGATCTGCTTGCCGGATGAAAGGAGGCTGCCACCGCTGCCTGGAACTGGCGCTGAAGTCAAGTAAGCCCAACTTTGAGACTTGAAAAGTTTTGAAATGTTGTAAACATTTCGAGTGCCCTCATTTCATTTCAAAGCTGTTTCAAAGCCTTTTGTTTTGTTTCAATTTCACTGTTTCAAAGTTGAAATGCACCAAAACAACTTTGAAATGAAACATCTGGCAAAATTTCACGCAGCCCTACTGTTCAGGTCTGAGCACACCCCCAAGAGCAGTGCTGACCATATTCAGCACTGCTATAACAGCAGCTAGATAACATTTTTTGGCACATGCAGAGTGAGAGCCTGTGAGAGGGTGTTTTTTCATAGTGGTACTCCCTATCACTGTCCAACATGGTGTAGACATGCCCTAATAGTCTACACACGAGTCACAACTATATAAACGCCATATTTCTATAACATTACAGCCTCTACTGTTATACAAAAAAATTACAATTCTAATATTATAAAAGCCTAAGTCTGTCTGTCTGTCTGTAACATTTTATTTGCTCTCTGATTGGCTGACAGAACAAAACAATCACAGTGCTCCAAGCAAGGGGGTGTCCCACCATGATTCTGAAACTGCACCAAGGACTGGACAGAGGGTGGGGGAGCCAAGGCCAGCAGCACTGGCCTTGGCTCCCCCACCCCGCTCCCTGTAAGAGGCAGAACAGCAGCAGCATGAGGGCTTAGGTGGCGGCACTCCATCCCAGCCCCCTCCACCTCCCACCCCATGTCATTCCGGTGGGCAATTGGCTAGTCAGTGAATAAAATTCATTCTTTGGGGCAAGAAATCCTCAGGACTGGTAGTATTTTATTCATAAGTGCACAAAGAGAAAGCAAACATGTCCAAGATTCATCACAGGCTAATAAGAAAGGTGTTGGAAAATCCAGTTCTGGGTCCTCACATGTTCTTCAAATTCTATGGGTACTAGTATGATGTAGCTCAGTTCTTATAAAAGATATCCTAAGTGGAAATCATAGGTCTGAGTTTGTGATCTAGTACTACTGCTTCATCCAGTAACAAGTCTGATTTGTTTCTTGTGCTTACGCTGGGTTATCAGAAATATCTGCAAAATGGCTGGGTACCTTAGTCCCAGCAACAGCATCAAGACCAGAGAGAAATATTCACATAGGTTACAGACACTGTGGGTAAACTGCCTGTGGTAGAAGGGAATCTCTCAGACCTGTGTACAGTGGAAGAGAAAACCAAGCAGCAAGTGTGGTAGCATGGGCAACACAAAAAACTATTATCCCTACTAGCACCAGTCTCATGATGCTGCAGACTTGTCAGGAAATTCTAAGAAAGCTATCAAATACCACTAGACTTATATCTAAACCTTAGCATGATGGTACTTTAGGTTCTAGTGGGACCGTGTACACGAGATGCTACATCGTCACAGCAATGTGCTAGGGTGACATAGCACAGGCAGGCAAAAATCATGATGCTGCAGCTATGTTGCTGTAACAATGCACTCCCTCGCAATAGTACCGTTGTTACAGTGACATATTAGCTAAAAGTAACTGTGTGCCACTGACCCGGTGCAGTAATGGACGTTACTGCGCCATGATTTAGTACTTTCTTTAAGCTTCCTGCAGCCTAAAAGAAATACTAAATGAGGATGCAGTAACCATGGTGCTGTAGGAGCACGTGTAGATGCAGCCAATGTTTCAGATGTGGAGGTAGAGGAGATTCTGAGAGGCAATGATAGCAATGCTGAAAGATTCTTCCTCTCAGGGAAACCTACATCAAAACTTCTTAAGGGTAGAAACAGACATTACCTTTCATCCCTTTTGTGCCACCATAACATTTTTATGGCGGCATAAAAGCCAAGCAAGCAGATGTTCATCCCCTTATCACACCACAAATAATGGCTGTAATGAAGGTGGAAACAATTTGTGCTATTTAGTGGTGTTTTACTTCATGGCAAAGGTAGATGGTCCAGGGGCTTGAGGGGCCTGATCCTGCACACCCCAAGAATTCCTCAGCAGGATTGCACTACTCTAGCCCTAGGAGCACCTGCTTGTCTTTCTTGCTTACAGAGATGCACCTTTGCTATCTCCAGGGCATATCTTAGTAAGCAGAGAAAGTTAGCATTTCCCGCATTACTGAGGGGCACTGCCGGAAACAAGCTATCTTGGGTACCAGAAGCAGTACAGTACATTAACATGAAGTTCAGCAAGAGATAATTTCCTCTGCCAACCTAAGCAGTCTGCAGTGAGACCAAGGGTGTCGAATTTGCCACAGTTCCCAGGTGAATCAGGACAGCTCCCTGTGGGACAGATCTGAACCTTGCAATGGCAGGGCCAGTGGCAGTAGGGTTCAAAGGAGTGGCGGCAGCAACAGAGAAAGTGGTCATGGGGCAAGAAGTACCATGTCTGTATAGCCCTTCAATCTCTGGATTCTCTAGGAGGATCCATCTCCTGCTAAGCTCACCTCAAAATTCCCTGGTTCATCAGGAGGCCCGTGGGGCAGACTGAACAGCTCCATGGGCTCAATCCAGCCCCTGGGCCATGTTTGACACCCTTAGTGTAGACATGTTCAATATACCTGAGGCCACCTAAATGCACTTCCCATACTCAAGCCAGTATTCCCATTCTCCCAAGTCTGCAGCTAGCTTTTTAATGGTAGGAATATGGTGCAGCCTGCTATGTTCCACAGGGACATGCTTCTCCTCCCCTTCCTCTCGGCTAAACAGAACAATTCAAGAGAAATTGCACAAGGAAAGATTTTACCTTTTCCCAAAGGAGTGGGCTGATCAGGCTCTTAATTATTAGACAGCTTTAAGACATATTTTAACTCTGTTTTCAAAATAAGTCAAGATCTGCTTGTCCAAATAAACTACTGTACCTAATGTATAAACAGTTTGTAGTTTATAGTGAAATCCCTGATTATGCATATGCTTTCTATTATGCTTGCTGATGGTATCACATTGAATAGTACTGAATAATTCAACAGATTTAGCAAGAGTCAAGTGTAAATCAAAGAGATATAGCAACATGATATTCATGCTGCCTTTAGAACTATTTAAAACATTTAGATGGAAACTTTATTTAAAAAAAGAAGCATGTTAGTATTCTACAGATCATCTTTGTCTGAGAGATGTTGCATTTTTGTTTTCTTGGTTATACAAAGAGATTTAATTAAACAATAAACTAGTTACAGTGGCAGAAGTAAAAAATCCTTCAGAGTGTTATGTTTCCTTTATTAGCATAGCGATGTGAAACTAAACAGAAAAAAGCAATCTAATAACAAACATTCCTTTGAGAACTGTTCAGGGAGCAAAAGGACATCCACTTATTGTTCAGCCCATCCCATTGGTCCATATATGGCAATAAAGGTACAATAGAAGGAAACAGGAAACAGCCTGGCACATCTGCATTATCTTATTAGGGCTAATGGATATCTGAAAGGAACAAGCATCTGATTCTAAATAGTCTGTACCAATCTCCTAAGCAATTACTCTTAATTAGTGGATTCTGTTTATAGATGGAACTTAGTGTACTCTTCTATATCAAAGAGATGCAGACATCTGGAAAGAGATATGGTTTTCTTAAAGGGAAAGTACTACAGCAGTGTATTTTTCCTCTCTTAGGCATAACTTCTTTTATTTTATTATTAATCAAAAAAACATGTTGGTAAAAGCAAAAAAGGACTACACTGTTAATCTCAAACTTTAAAAGTAAACATGGGAAGCTAATATTGTATATGATTTTTTTATGACAGAAAACACTTTGATGATAAGCAAATAAACAACCAAGTCCTAAAATTTTCAACTGATGGCCAGAAATCTTAATATAGCAGCTGAAGTCAGAAGACCAACATCTGCATTTTGTATCTGCCAAGTCTGCAGCCAAAAAAAGTAAACCATTCTATATTACCAGATGGATTAATACAAAAGAAAGAGCAAGGCTAATTTATTGAAATAAAGTGTGCAGTCTGCAAGTCCATATAACCATAATGATCAAATACTTGCAATTTTGGTGCAGAATGTACTGCAAAATTAAAAATCAATAGGGTCCTTTGACTTTTCCCTACTCTGAGTTTGTATGACAGTCAATTTATGAAGCAGTTGGCAATTTCTTTTTTGTCAAGATGCTGACATCTGGTAAGTGGTCTTTTCTTTTCTTTTCCCTGAGATTATTAATACAATTTAATGTTAATATATGGTACTGTTGAGGAATGCATACAAAATAAAATAAATCCTTTCCATTTTTTCCTTTGTATCCATGCATTATATTGCTTCCATCTCAGACACACTGATATACCCCAGAAAAATTCCAAATCTAAATCTGAAAGGAAAAGCAGCAGCAAGAGACACAATGGCACCCATTTATTTACACACTATAGAACAGTACCCTGCTGTGCCAACTATTGATTTTCATGGAACTAAGAATCTATGCTGGAAAGCAGCAGCTGTGAGTACATAGCCTGACTCTTCATATGAGAACCACCACCTCAATCAACATAAATTACTTCCAGGGGTAACCTGCATTTTACCCAGCCTTTATTTGTTACACATAATATCAAAAGATGCATGCACCTTGCAACCTTGCAAAACTTGGAAAGGTGCTTTGACTGCTTTGTCATGACTCAGAAAAGTTCATATATTTGAAATAGTATCATTTGTGTAAATGAATAAAGCGATACAAAATTAAAAAATAAGACACAGGTAGCTCTGTTGCTGTTGTTCTAAAGAGATGCTACAAAAATACTTTTCATTCTAAATCAACTATATTTAATAAGTTTTTACTGCATTACACAATTCATGTCTCTTTCACTTTCCCCAGCTCTCCTTCCTTCTGTGCGTACCTTGGTTTTTCTATTTTGTTTTTTTTAAGCTATTTACATTCAATGTTTCTTGCATTATTCAGTGGTTGCCAAATCTATACTGAAAAGAAAAGATAAATGGTTAGGTCAGATGATGGGGTTAACAATTTACTGTGTACTGCCCTGAAAAGCCAGATATAGTAGTATTGGCTCATGTTTATGCATAGGAAAGTAAGCTGATTTCCTGTGCTGCCACTTTCCAATCATACAGGAAGGATTCTCTACAACATGGGGCTTTGGACTGATTCAGTGGGCGCATCTACACAAGATGCTGACTGTGTAATAGCTTAATACTACTGTGTAGTAGTGTTGCATGGCAAAAAACATGCCAAGACACTACTATGCAGTAGTAGTAGGCTACTGTGCAGTAGTGTCACTTAAAAGGCATCACTGGCACTACTGCACAGTAACTCCAGTTACAACTTGCTTATACAAGTACTAAATAAATGCACAGTAACCACTCTACAGTAACATCTCATGTAAACGCGCTCAGTACATAAGATACTCTGCTTCTCCTCTACATATATTTTACATCATCCTACTACAACCAAAATCACCATTCCCCTATGAAGAATTTTGAAACACATGCAGGAGTCAACATTTTGGTGAAAAGGGGAATCTTATATCCAGAACTTAGCTTCCACTAAATTCATTCCCCTCTCTCAAAATATCAGAACATACTTTTTCACCAGGATTAGAATTTATGTACTCGCACTGTGAGTGTGTTAGCCCTCGAGATACAATTTTCTTGGAGCAATTTTCTAATAAGGTTCTAGGTAACAGAGATTTTGTCTGCATTACCTTCCTGTATGTTCTGTTTCTCTCTTCTTAGTTCTGCTAAGAGAGAAACCTGCCTACTCCCTCCCACCAAGCATAGAAATTAAGCAATGTAACCCACTTATAGTAGCTATGAGTACATGCAATGCTGCTCTTTCTTGGGTGTGCTTCTTGGCTCATTCTCAAGCACCACAAACGTTAATGGATTGTATAGATCTAAAAAATCCTGTTATTCAGAGCCACAATTTTTATCATACCAAATGTAAACTCCAACTTTATTCAAATGTCAATTCCTGTCCCTCAGGTCAACATCATCTCTTTTCAATTGCAACTGAACACAATCTATCAAGTAAAGGATTCCATAATGGAGTGGCAGACTTATTTCCACAACCAATCCTTCAAGAAGGATTTCCTGCAGGTCAAAAATATCCTGAACTGGTCACACCTAACCCGGAGCTCCAGTCTAAAAGTCTTTCCCAAAGCAGGGTGCCATACATAATTGCACTGCAAAATACACTGATGTCAAACCAGATGCTATGGTTTTGTCTTGATTCTACATGCTTTAAATGGCCTCAATTTATACTAGGACCTTTTTGTGGTCTACAGATCACTTACAAATTTCTAAATTTCCTCAAGCATCAGATCAAGTTATTTGTGTTTGATCTAACTACTCACTCTTACCTGTAATTACTTTTTTTCCTTTTCATTTTTTTGTTTGTTTTTTTTTTAATGCTGGAAGTGTAGCTGGTAAACAGGCATTTGAATTTCACAGTAAGCTGTTTCCCCCTGCTGGGTGCTTACTTGGTACCTACTCAGAGCATTGTTTAAGCAAGGTCACAGTTCCTTGTACTTGTATGTTATCCTTCTTTGGATTCAGGCTATCTTTACATTTCCTGGCATTTGTCCTTAAGAGTCCAGCATAATTTTTGTGGCAAAGCTCTGATAATAATGTTTATCTGAGACACCTGTAGGCAAGTATATCAATAGGGATGAGCTCTTAAGCTGTGAAGTTCAGATTCAGATCCAGAATTGCCTTTCCTACAGTTGAAAGGGGGTGGGGGGTAAAAGTGCTGGATACATGATTCTGGTTTGGTCCCTGAAAGAAAGAGGCTAGCTAGTTGCAACACTTTGTTTTCAACTTCCTGAAAGTTCGGAAAGGCATAGAACTGTGTAATGGATGTTGTAGGCAAGGAGTATCGTTAAGTGAGAAGGGAGGAGATGGCTGAAAGAACTGATTTAAGAGTTAAGATTACAAGAAGGAATGATGCATTTCTATTCCAGAGTCAGCTGTATTCATATGCTAAGGTTCGCACTTCGAATCGTAACCTCAAAGAGAGACACCTGCTAAAACACATGAACAGAGGTAGTGCTATGATCCTCATACTTTGGAAACATGGAGCTTATGCTACCATGTAATACAGAGCAAACAGCTGCTTTGGCTTATCTTCTTTCCCTAAATATATATCATACACATTATTACTCTGCTGAAAGGTACTTTAATTCTTCTGAGTCATTAAAGAATACTTAGCTTTACTGTATTCAGATGACATTTCTGCTGCCTATTTTAGAATCCAAAACCTTCATTTATTACAAGTTGTAAGTTCTAGTGTATTCTTAGTAAGAATCCCATAGGGTCAGCAGGATGTGTTAGTGGGCTAGCGAGGATTATGAACACTTATTTCAAATCCTACACTCTGTGGCTTCTTGTCAACAGAACAATAAGCTAGTAACATTAGAAGTAAGCATAGCCATTAACTAGGAGGGGACAAAGCCATGCAATGACATGTAGGACAAAAATAGCAATTTTATTGTCAATATTTTGCTTAACAGGGAGCCAATAAAGCAACTGCAAAATGCATATAATACACTGAGATAACAGCACGTGTAATCACCTTGGGAGCAGCATTCTGAATCATCTGCAAATATTGCAAAACCTTATCAGTTAGGTCATAAGGACAGAGTAGCAATAATCAATCATGTAAGCAACAAAATCAGCAACATCTTTACCCCAGCATGATGTATTATCTGCATCCTGGGGCTAATTTTAAGGTAGATGTTTGACAAAAATGAACACCTCCATAAGTCCTAAGGCAACTCAGACCATAAGTTCCACTTTCACAAGGAGCCAACAGGAGCCAAAAGGCCACTAAAAAATCAATGAGACTTAAGATCCAAAGTCCCTAAGTCACCTTGAAAATGAGACACAGACACTCTTGGATATTCTACATGCAGTTTACCCTAACCAGATTAAACTGAGAATTCAACAGGGCAGGACTTAGCCTTTGGATACATCTGGATCTCTAATCTTTACTGACTAACCTTAATACTAATAGGGTAGGCACAAAATAAATTGAAGTAACTAGATCCATTTGCATAGCTGTGACATGAGAAGCTGTCATTGAAGCAAGGTTTAGAGGTGTATAAAATGTGAATTTCTTATCTAGCAGAGAACATAATGTGGATTCAAGGTCTGAAACTCTCAACTAGCTCATAAACCCCACACTTTGCAATTTGGCTCCCTTAATCCCTACTTAGGCTGTGTATATGCATTGTTCTCCTGGTAGAGAAACTTACCCGGAACATATGTACAGACATTTGAATGATGAGGCCCTGAAGAGGGGAGGGTTTGTAATACTGACACTGTGCAACCAGTGTGGGGGGAGACCTGAGTACACATCTGCACATGCAATACAGGCCTCTTTAGTTGGCCTGGCAACAAATGGCAGTGGTACACAGGACATCCCTGATTAGATGATCCAGACTACTCATGGTCAGCCTGTGTTTCTCTGCAGCACAATGGGAGAATTGTGAAGGGGGCATATTCTGCTTCCCACTGGAGCAAGTGACACACTGCCTCCCCGAGTAGGAAAGCAGGATGATGGAGGACTGTATTTTCTTCTGAGAAAAGCCATGGCAGGTACATTCATTCTCCTGGGACAAACTCTCTTAGAACTGATTTAACCCTGGTTATTCCCAGGTTATTTTATGGAGTGGCCATTTTTACCTTTGGGGAAAAAACCTGACCATCTGTAGGCTTGTAGTTTCTCCTGGGAGAGCAGTGACTCTCCCAAGAGAAATGGGATATCTGTACATGGCCTTAGTCAGTTTCCTTACTCTCAGCAAATTCACCCTCACCAAATCCATTTCTTCTCTAGATGGGATTGACTGCCCTGACAGCTAGGAAAAAGTTTTTGATGGAGGAGGAAAAATTTCTTTGCAGAACTCAGCAAAAGGGGAGCATGCCTCCTACTAGTCAGTTTGGTGAAAAAAATCTTAGCATTCCCTGGCATGCTTATGCTAACCCCCGGAGTCCAGTCCTGCTGCTTGACACTGTTCCCTCCACTCGGCCAAGAACATCCTGCCTGTGGGGATCCCAGGCTGGTCTTCACGGAGATCCTGGGGCTGGGGCCAGGATCAATGGGTGATGACAGCACAGGGCTGAGTCCCGTGGGGCAGAGCCATAGAGGGAGTTTTGCTGAGCTGCTGCAGGCGGTGGAGGAAAAGGAGGATGGGTTGCTGATCCAGCCCACAACAACTCACCAAAACTCTCTATGTGGCTATCCAGCCTAAACAACTGCCCACTTCTGGTGCAGGAGGTGATCTGAAAAAAAGCAAGCACTGGGTTCCTGAGAAAACCAAGGGGAGTTGGCTAATAGTAGGATATCACTAGAAGATAAAAGGTTTCTACTGGAGATTCAGGTTTTCACCTTTATCCATCAAGTGAGATAGCAAAGTCTGGTTTACCCGGTCCTTGTATTGCAAATTAAAGAATTCACGTTACAATTTTGATAGGAATCAAATTATGTGACGCTGTACTGCTTAAACAATCACCAGAAGAAGGCTTAACCCTTGTCAATGCATCAAACATAGTACAGACTACACAAATATCATCAAGTAGCCTGGTTATATGTATACCTCCTACAACGGATTATTTTTGCACAGCAACAAATACCTGCCTAACAGGTCCATTGTACAACCTGACAGCCAATGGGTAGGATGATATGTAAATTCCATCCCAAACAATATTTGCCCTGAGCAAAGGCAAATTGCCTGCAAGATTTATTATAGGAGTGGCAGGGACACCTGACAAACAAAAAAAACAGTTTGCACCTTCTTGAATTGGGCTGTGTCCTGTCAGAGCCAGGTACTGTTGGTTCATCAAAGATGCCCCTGGCTTCAGCTGCTCTTTCATGAAACAACCTTGTGTCCTGGCTGGGTTACCATGATCAGAGCTCTGCATTACCTGGTTGAATGTGGCCCAGTGTAAATTTAGGTGTATGGAAGAGTTGATGAAACTGAAGTATGAGGAAAACAAAGCTTATTTTGCAGTAAGGGTTCATGTGGCAATGTAGTGGACATCAGTGGCCAGGGAGAATTTATATTTAAATGGAATGTCATGGGATTACCTTTTTACTATCAAGTGACATTTCTTCAAACTGGCAATGAATATGCAAACCAAACAAGTTAATCAGCTTGTCCTTGACTAAAATTGACTAATTAGTCCTCGACTAAAAAGAAATTTCTGAACTGTAAACACACAGGAAGCCATTCATCCAATAATTTTTCTCCATAATCAAAAACAGTTTAAAAATAGACCAAGGAGGTGAAGACTTATCATATATGGCTGGAAAAAATATGCCAGTTCATGAACATTTTGCAATCTTCCAACCTTACACTGTGAAAGAGACTCAAAAGGAAGAACACCAAAAATTTAAGCAGGCACGACCCCAAAATATTGTAGGAGATATTTCTTTGGTGCAAGTAACCTCTTCAATTAAAAGAGTGGTCATTTATCATACTGTACCTGTAGTTCTTTGAGAATTCTGTTCAGCCGGATCATAAGACCTGATCTGCAGCCTCTCTACCTTGGAGATTATCTCTGCTAGGACTGAACTGGAGAAGGAATTGGGGCTACTCAACAGTGCATATCCTCATGTCGGAGAAAGAAAGGATGTGGTAAGTGGAGACATGGCACCAATAGCTTTGATGATTGCTCTGCCCAATATCACACACATAAGACGCATGCACCATAAGAGAGAATCACAGTTCAAAGACCTTTCCCCCACCCTTCTGATTAAATAATTTATATAACTAAAAATGAGAGCACACCACAGTTGTGTTGTATATTAGGCTTCTCAGGAACTGTTATATGTGATATCTTTGAAGTGAGTGTTACATGGAAGGTGTGGTCACAAGCAAGGTGATCCAGGCTCTAGCGTAAGAACAGAACTCCAAGAGGACTGAGGCAGGACCCTAACATTATGAAACATTATTTTTCTTAAATGGTCTTGTGGACGTGGGCGTGTGCCTACCCTCGCCTCTGTGTCCAGTTATAGTCAACAGAATCATTGTGTCATCTTCTCTCCCTCTCGCCTGCCACAACTTGTTGTTATGATAATCTCTGGGAAGATGGTGGTATCATGCAAGTTGGTCCACCTGACAAGAGGCCAGTCTACTGCAGGGCTCCTCCAGCCCTATAGCCTGCCCCTTTCCTCTTAGATGACAAGTCATAATGTTTTGGTAATGGTACGTGGGATCACTGGATTTCAATTCCTCCCTGACTAGATTTGGTTACTTGCCCCACAACTGGTAGGCGTCCCTCCCCTGGGAGATAGGTCTCTTTAGGTATAGATGTTCTGTTCTAGTCTGTGATTGTCTTTCTTTTCCCCTTTCACACGCTCCCCTCTTTGCAGCCTCTGACTTCTCTAGTGGGAGGCTCTGCATTTGGTGCTTCTCCCTGGAAGGACAGGTCTTACAGAATAAAATCTCTCCCCGCTGGTCCCCAGGACTCTTAACTAAACAGCTTATAGTGTGCAGGGGTACAGATTAAGACTCAATAAGTTGCAACTCAGATGCACAGGAGATCCTCCTTTCCCCTGCAGTCTCTTCCACACTTGGGAGCACTAAATAAAAATAAAAAGAAACAGTCTCTCACCCATCCAGCCCATGGTAAGTACTCTAAAAGACTATGAAGAGAACCTCGGGCGTTTGGATTTGAAGGTTCAGCTCAGCTCCCTGCAGTTGGCTCGAACCTGGTAACTATTTACTCAGTCCAACCAGACAAATCCCTCCTTTGACTGAGTTAATCAGGAATCCTTCAGTGCTAACCCTGACTCTGCATGGTCACACGTGGTTGCCGGATCCTGGCATCCCACAAGAGTTTGGCTGGCTGGGTCTGCAGTGCTGAGGATCTTCTTCCTGGTCCTGCTGCACCTCCTGTGCTCCTGAAGATGCCGGACGCTGTGCCTCTCTCAGCATCTCTTTTTAAACAGCTCAGGCTTCCTCCTCAGCCAGTCAGTGCTGGCTCCCAGGGGCACATGTTCCCTTGACCCTGGAGCCAGTGTGTCAGGGTCTCCTTCACCAGCATGTCAGGGAAGCACAACTTACCCAAATCCCACTGGGTGCTTTTCTCCCTGGAGTTCTTCTCTGATGTGCTGTGAAGAGTGGTCTACTTGAACCCCACTGGGCCCTTTTCCCCCCAGAGCTCTTCTCCTGCACACCAAGGAAGCACAGAAGCAAGGAACACCCGGACCCTGCAGGGTGAGTTTCCCCCATCCCCGGCAATGCCAGTATCATGAGGCACTAGAAGGGGCTGCATCCCAGCCCCTGCTACAGGTCTCATTTGTAATATTGGCACTTGCAGATACCCACTTTGGTCTTGTCTTCAGGAATCTGTATTACAACACTTACTACCCAATGTATTTTAATTTCACTTTTAAGGGATTATCAGGTCAAGATGAACCATTTTCCCCTACCCATCACCATTCCTAGTACCACATTTTAAACTATTCAGTTCCTGTATCTTAAGAACTAAAAACAATCCTTTTCTTTCCTGTAGGCTTGGCCTTTGAGATCCCTTTACCACCAAGTAAGAGGAAATCAGGACTGTCTTTTTTATTATGAAGGTACAGAATTGTCTGCAACAAGCAAAAATATTTACCCTGCTTCATGGTATTGAGCTCAAAAAACACAGTAAATCTAAATGTCAAAGCGGAGAGGCAGAATAAATGGTCAGAGGGCAGGGAAACAGCAAAATAAAAGAGGTGCTCTTGTGAGATCCTGAACTCCAGTCTAGCATTTCCAAGATGTTTGATTTAAGGATAATCCTCCAAAAGCAGCTCTGCATCTGATAAACACTAGTCCAGAAATCTGCTGTTGACATATGGTGAGGAAATTAAATGCGTTCAATCTATATGAGGTTCACATTTTTCTGTATGTAAAAGTACACTCCCATTCCATGCCTCTAAGGCATCCTTTAAGAAGTAAAAAAACTGAGAGCCATCTTTATAGTGCAGTCTTATCCAAGGTGCTAAAAAAGGCCCAACTTAACAGCTTGACTCTCTCATCTACTCTTAAGCCTTAGAAAAACAAGTATATCCAATTTGGGATTTACACAGCAAATCCAAGGCACGGCAGTTCCTTGGCATTACACCTCCACTTGACATCCCTCACTGCCAAGGTAGATTAGTCACTATACCTCTTTCAGCCTAACTAAATACTTTCCTAAACAAAACTTTTTGCTAACACAGAGTTAAAGGAGAAACTCTGTTTCAAGGGAGTTCAGTGAATCCCCAGAGAGAATACTGTGTTTTTTTTCTTTTTTTAAAAAGTCTACACCTTTAAAGAACAGACACACATTAGAAAGTTTGGTTATAAACAGTTAAGAAATGCTTCAATTCTCTGCTGCCATAAAACCTTTCATGAGTCACTCTTTCACTTCCCACCCAACCTTAATGTTGCTCTTACAATTTGTAGATGCACAAAATTCTAAGCATGGATATTACTTCGGAATTGTGGAATATGGATCTTTACCTTAACGCCCCTCTCCCCCACAAATCTCAAAGATATATATTTTCTTTTAAATAAAGGAACTTGGACTTTCAAGAGAATATTAAGAATAATACACTTTTTCAAAGGAATCTACAAAACATAGCATTGATATAAAATTCTTCCAGCCAAATCCCTCTTTCCTGTCCTTGGTTATATGATTTCTTCCAGCAAGAACACTAGAACACTGCCCAATGAACAAAAGTTTACTTGTGAACAGGGAAGCATTACAGACATTGCCATATTACATCAGGCTAACTCATTTTAGCTCAGTGTCATGTCACTGACAATGACCAAAACCAGACACTTCAGAGGAAGACGGAAGAAATCTCTAATACATGATTTACAAAATAAGCTGCCCACAGGGAAAATTTCTTCCTAACTAGATCAGTAAGTGGCTAGTTTATACCCTGAAGCATTGGGGGTGGGGTTCTTTTGTATTTTCTGTTTTGGTTTTTTTGTTTGTTTGCGTTGGGGGTTTTTGTAGTCTCGATCAACTGAACTGGATCTATTCTCCATATGTAATAATGATTTTTCAATCCTACAAACCTCTTTCCCTCAGTGACATCTAGTGACAATAAGTGCCAAATTTTACTAATGTATATTACAAGAAGAAATCTTCTCACATGTTTTAAAATGTCTGCCTTTCAGTTTTATGAAATAGTCTCATTCTCATAATATGGACAAGGGTAAGCATAATGATTGATAAGGGTTATAATTTGCTTAAGAGATGGCCAAATGCTTAAGTTAAGATGTTTGGAAAAAGCAACTAATTTCTCATGCAGTCTTCTGAACACTACCCTTCTCATTAACAGCCTCCTTAGATTTCAGTAGAGTACTTTTGATGGCAGTAAAATCAATTTTTGAACAACAAGTCAATCAAGGGCAGTGAGTCATTTCTCCAATTAGGGGATTGACTTTTTTCTAGGGTTACATTAAATTTATCTATATAGTGACTATCATACCAAACATTAGATAAATATTCTTAAAGAAACAACAAAATCAACTGATAGTCACAGTAAACAGAAATATGATACAAAGATGATAAATGGTTGACGCCAAAGTAAATACAACAGTAGATGAGCTGAGAGGAGGAATGCCAAGCACTTTAGAAGGTTACACAGAAGAGTATGTTTATACTTGCACATAAATGTAAATATCATGAATTGTGCCATGAATTTTCTCAACTGGTCCTTATGGAGGGAAGGGCAGCAAATTGAATAAGAATCTCTATACAAACATACCAATTCAGAAATGTAGGTAGTTTCCCCTATTGTCTATCATGTAGTTGGGTTTTGTTAAAGTTCTGTTCCATCAAGATTGGCTCAATATTGTTGGCTAGCTGATGATCTGGTTTCATGATTTTGGAGATAGACATGCATTTGCAGTTCTTCATATTTGCTTCATGTTTTATGCTGACATATCTTGATTTGAAAATCAGTTCAATTACAACAGAGGAGGACACATTGTATTTATTACACTCATTTCCCTATACTATTTTCAACTATTGAGTTCTGCTATGTATACCAGCTTGGCAAAATCTAAACAATTTCAGTTCAGAAAAATAAGCAGCACATTTAAAAATAAAACACAAATAGCATTTAGATAGTCAAGCAAGTGGTTAATCTTTTAAAACTTTACTCATGTGACTAATCCCAATGCATGTAATCATAAGTTCTACTGAAATTACAGTGACTCGTATGCAAAAGGGAGAGTGTGCATTTCATAGTTCTTCAACCAATAGAAAACAGAATTAACAGGATAGGTAAAACCTCAAAGCACTACTTCCAAAACAGATATTGACAAAGCAGCATCAAGACCCCAACTGCCATTAGGAATGGATGGCGCAATAAGTGTTGCTGAGCATCTCAAGGATTTCCATGCACAAGCTGGAAGTGTAGGGCCCCACTGAAGAATACCATCAGAGAAACTGATGGGGAAGAAATTAGAATTTTCTGCTTGACAGGTTTTTAAATAAGAAAAGAGAAAGCATGAGACACAAGGCAAAGAAAAATAAGTTGTATACTGATTTACAAAATACAAAATGACCCCCAATAATTAGATTCTATACATGAAAAATTTATAAATTTGTTATAATTTTACAGATACAGAATCTAATTATTGGAGACTTGCCTTGAAAGTGTCCCACTCCCACTGCTATAGGAGGAAAAATAAATCTGGGGGGTCAGGCAGACCCTTTGCCCTCTGGCCCCCAACTTCTTCCCCCTAGAGCTCCCCTCTCCTCCCCACCCTCACCCTACTATCAGACCCTACTCTCCCTGAGCACATGGCAGTGAGGAGCAAATTTCAAAACATTGACCTTGAATTAAACATAGTAATTTGCATATAGAAAATTATCACCTGTAGTAAAATGCACAGAAATTTAGTAACATAGGACTTGTCTACACATGTGCATGTAATGCACATTAGCCCAATTTAAGGTGTATTAAAAGTGCACATCTACACTTACTGTGCCCTAAAAAGGGTGATTTTAGGCTATTTGAGCCTAAATTTGATACCTGCATAAAGCCCTGCATAAAGCAGGTATCAAATTTATGCATGAATAGCTAAGTCGCATTAGTGATAGATGCACTAATGCACATTAGTGTAAATGTATTAATCCACATTAACGCAGTGTGCGTCAATGGATAAATACTGTCTTAATGCATATTAGCATGTCTGCACATGCACTAACACAATTTAACTATTCACGCCTAATTTAATGCACCTTAATGAGCATTAGCACATCCTTGTGTAGACAGGCACTTAATGTGCTTTTGCTTAAGGGGATTTAAGTTTAGGCACATATGAATACACGCATAGACAGGCCCATATAATAATTTAGCTTATAATAAAACATATAGCAACTTGCATATAGGCAAATTATTACAAGTAACCATAGATTTCTTTCATGCAGAATCGATGAAGTTTAACTTTTTAAAACTTCTGACAGTTTTAGCACAGCTACTCCATAAACCAGCAGTTCCCAAACGCTGGGTCGTGACCCCAAATGGGGTTGCAACATCAGCAGGTAGGGTTGCAGGAGTAGGCGGCTGTGGGTTGGAAGTGAGGGGCCAAACTGAGGAAATGAGGCCATAAATGGGATCATGTTCAGGGAAAGTTTGGGAAGCACTGCCATAAATACTTTTAAGTAACATTTTTGTATCTACTTATATATAACACAAGCTATGCATGATATTAGCCCAAAGCTAAAAGGCTCATGATTTACCAGATAGTTCATTGGGCTGGGTCCCAGCAGAGTCAACAACATTGGGCATTATCCAAGGGCAGCCCCCTTATCCAGACGGGCTGCCCTAATCTAGCCTTAGGGAAAGTTCCCATAAATAAATTGCTCCTTGGCCTGTGTACCAAGATCAGGATGATGGTCTGGTCTGGCTATGAGATTTAGGAGGGGTCAGCAGTGGCAACGTTGGCAGCAGTAATGTTTGAAATGGCAAGGAAAGAGATGGGACAGACTGCACCTGGTGGAGGACAATGCATAAGAGCCAGGAGAAGGAAGCGGTCCTGTGTAAGGATTTCCACAAGACAAGGTTTTCACTTGGGCATTTTGAAGCTAGAGATTACTCAGCTATATTTCAGTAGGGGATGCTAAAGATTTGGGCATTTGATATGGATTGCCTAATCCAGATGTGGAGCAACTTGGACTGGGAGATAGCATTTAGGTATGAGACAGCATACCAAAAGTTTTGAGAGACTTGCAAGAAATGTCAGGAAGACTCCATCTTGGTGTATTTTGATTTGGGGGCTTTTGAGGATGCCTGAGAATAAGTAATTACAATTAAGATGTATATGGACTTTATTGAAGAGAATGCTATCATAATTTTGGTTATCAAGGCACTATGAGAGAGTGGGGAACGTGGAAAAGGTCCAAGATTTGAATGGGGTATGGACTTGGGTCTGGAGAGCCTGTTTATTACTGTGAACAGATCCAATAGGGGCAAGTGTGGTATGACACCTGCCTCTGGAAAGTGCCTTAAGGCCCTACCAAGAACTGGTGATGTACTATGGACAGCCAAAGTTATGCATAAGGTTCAAGGAGGAGGGGCATTTGTCAATGGCCTGCCCACACAAGATTTGCCAAGCATGCAGAGAAGTGTCACAGAATGCAAGGGTATAAGAAGGAATGGAAGTGTAATTTGTGTGGAGAATTGGGTCATGTGCTGCACACCTGCCCCAGATCATTTGTAAATATAGTCAAAAGAAGACCAGGTGGAGAGAGTAGAGCAGGGGAAACCAGCCTGGGGGGAGAGGAGGGGCAGGGACAAACCACAGTGGGAAAGATGAGAGAAGAGAAAGCAGATGAGACAGGGGAAAACAGGCCAGAGTGGGAGGGAGAGATGGGGCCCATGGAGGAGGACAAGTCAGTCTGGAGGGAGGGAGAAGAAAGAGATTAGAAAGGGACAGGGAATGGGTAAGAAGAGAGGACAGGAAGAACAAGGGGATGGGAAGGGGATATAGAGAGAGAATAGGGAGAGGGGAAGAAGAGTGTGTGGAGTAGTTAAGATGGAAGGAGGGAAGGAGTAGGACGGAAATTGGAAAGATCCAATAGTAGGAATAGGGAGAGGGAGAAAGGAGGCAAGAAGAGATAAGGGAAAGGGTAGGGAGTGGTGGAAGAACAGAGATGAGGAGAAGGAGGAAGATGAAGACAATATGGAGTGGTCAGGAGGATGTGTGAAGTGGATACCTGAGAGGACTTGAGAGGAGGCAGAGATGCAGAAGGAAAGAAAAGGAGATGAACAGACTACAGGAGTCTCCATTTGAGTCTTCCCCCCAATCCATTCAGCCCTGCAGCTCTCAGATTTATCAAGACCCTCAGAGGGAATCCGAAGCCCCTCCAGAGTAGAAATTTTAGAGAAAAGCAAAATACAGTTTGTTGAGTGCAATGGACATGCTGAAAAGAGAAGGTGGAAGGGGAAGAACAGAAGAGAAGAAAAAAGAATTGGTCTTGAGTTTGGAATCAGAAGTGAAGTCATGCCAGGACCTAAATATCTCGGTTCACAGATTAGACTTGAACGGTAGTGAGTAATATCTTGGATAAATATGATTTCCATGCTAATATTGGTTAATGCAGGAAGCATTCAGAGCCATGAAAAATGGATGGGGGTGGGCCAGTATTTGGACCAAATGGAGGAAGACATGGGATCCCAGGACACAGGGAGTATAAAGACCATATAGAAAGATGGACGCATGACCCATTTATGTGATTGGTCAGTAATGAGAACAAGGTGATAAATGTGGTAGTATTAATTAAAGTTCCACAGATGCGACTAATAAATTATCAGGAGATAATTGGGGGAAGAATGTGTTACAGGTGATCAGGAAGAAGGGAAGGAAAAAGTTTAGAATATTGAAAGTTTATGCACTGGCAGAACAGGAGGCATGTTGCACCCTCTCTGAAGAATTGACAATCCTCTTACCAGGAGCACTGCCCCTAATACTGGCTGCATATTTTAATTATATATTGGAGGAAAGGGGAGAGACACTTCAGGAGGTCCTTGTGGATACTGGTAAGAATATTGGCAAAGCATAAATTATAGGACGCTGAAAAGGCCGTGGCTGGAGCTGAAAGTAGGTTTACTAGAGTGGATGTGGGTGGCAACTCATGTTTGGGTCTGTAGACTGGAAAGTTAGAACAACAAAGAGAACACTGGTCTTCTCTTACCACCTGCTACTGAGGACAGTGTTGGAAGTGGGAGAGTAAGGAACACAAGCTAGAGGGAAGTATAAGTTTAAATACAAGACTATTTGAAGATGAACAAGTATGCAGATGGTATAGAGGCTACTATGAAGAATGGGAAGCAATGAAAGGAATGTATACAAGAAGAGTGAAATAGTGGGAAGATTTTAAAGAAAGAACATGAGAAGTTTTTCAGAACATGGGGAAAAGAATCATACAATTATAAAATCAAAGAGAAGTGGCAGAAGGGACCTCCAGAGGTCTTTGAGTCCAACCCTCTTGTATAATGCTGTTCTAAGCCTTTCCCTTTTGGCTTTCCAAAAGAATAGTTCCAGCTCCTGGCCTCCTTCCACCCACTTGGCTCTGCAGGTGGCTGCTCATCATGCTGGGTGGCCAAGTGGATGGAAGGCAGCTGAAAGATGGAGCCCCACGCATTGGAACAGAAACCACTCAGCTGCAGCTTCCTCCTGCCTGACTGGGCATGCGGTACCCAGAACATGTCCCCATGGCTGCCACCCCTTCCTTGCACTACCTACTGCCTGTAGCAGTGTAACAAGGGGAGGAAAAGGAGGAGCTGTTGAACACGGGGAGGCCAGCAGTAGTTGGGCAGCTGCAGCAGCAGGAGCAGAAGCAGCTTTGCTGGGAAGCTGTGTGCACAGCCAGGGCTGGAGTGGTTCTGTCAGCAGGTCATGGCTGAAGCATGGCACAAGCTGCCTTGGGTGAGAGTAAATGGGACTACTCAGCCCATACAGAGCACCACAGGGGCAGCCTCCAGCCATACACAATCAAGTGGAGGGAGCCCCATCCGCTGTTTCCCAGTGGAGTTCTGGGACCTGCCTGGCGGGGGTGGAAAGACAGCCGGCTGCATCGTGCAGGGCTTCCCCTGGTGGCACATGTGGAGCTACACGTGCACCATAGGGAGCCCCACACAATAGATATGAGCCAATCTGGCTGTGTTCCTTGCCATCATGTGCAGCACTGGCTGGAGCTGCACCACTGGGCAGCAGTACCTACCTGTGTGGGCCACAAGTGCCCACCGCCTGCTGCTGCTGCCAATGGAAGGGGGCTGTGTGCCATAGGGGGAGTTTGGGAGAGGAATACCCACACACCCCTCTACCCTCCCACACCCTTCCCCCACAACTTCCCCACATATACAACCCCAACATACCCTACACCCCTGCACACATACAGCCACACCCACTCACAAACCACACACAACCCCTACACCCCACCATACATACACCATACATACACTGATCCCCAACCACATCCCTCACATGCACAGAACATATATACACACAATATATACACATATATACACACAATATACAAGAGTAAGACTATTATTGAGTTATTGTGCAATCATCTCTATATACGGTGCTCAAACACAAATCATGACAAAAACATTTTTTGTAATAAAATTAAAATATGCTATAGTAGGTGTTTGACTTTATATGTTTTGGCTTTTTTCTGGTTCCAAGATGGCACCCCACCTCTCTAAAAATGAGTATTTCCAGGGGCAAGGGGAAGGACTTCCAATGGCAAAGTTCATGGGTTAGGGGCAGGACTTCTGGTTTCAAATAGTGACTACCTGTCAAGGGGCAGGACTACCCTTGCGGCCCTTGACAGCTCCCCAAAACTCAATAAACAGCCCTTTGGCCAATATAATTGCCCACCCCTGGAGTAAGAGGTAAAGCTATGGCTCCATCTATTCCTTACCCACCTATGCTAGATGGGGAAGTAATAGCTGTGAAGTATCCATTTACTGCTTACACCCATAGTTCTTGAAAAGGTCCATCATGGCTTCGGAGGTCTTTACGACTTGATCCAGCTCTCGCTGAAGACTCCAATAGGATTTCAGTGTGAACTGGACCAGACCCTTACTAAACCTTCAAAATATTGTATCAATGAACAGTGGTTGATGGCCTGCACCCACTATACTAGATATCAGGCTTCATTTCTCCTGGCCTGGTCGGCTCAGCGTGTTCCCCTTCTGCCACTGGTCCAAGCTTCATCAGCCTGGCAACCACTCAAACCAAAACTCAAATCCAAGCCTTCTACCTACGAATGTGGAAAATTACTAATAGCCTATGAAACCACTCAAGTAATCATACAGCAGTTTGATACCAAGAAATAGCATCCAAGCTTCCTATAAATATATGAAAGTGCATATACACCCATCCTCAACAGCTGTTATTTTGCAAGAGAGGGTTTTTTCTCTGACACCGTGACCCAGCCATTTTAGACTCTCTTTAAATCACAGTTATTTCCTCAGAGCTGTCCCATGTGTTTCCTTGCAGGCTAGCCTTAGTTTCACCAATTTTTAATTAATTGTACACATGAGAATGAGTTCCTCCACAAATCTAGTTAGCTGTTTTCAATGTTGCATGGTCAAGAATAATTTCCTAGTTATACTTTAAAGGAACTATAGGTTTCTTCTATTAAAGCCAGAGGTCACCACAAATTGTAAAGGACCTCAATATTTTATGATTAACTTTACAGGATTAAAAAAAGACTCAGCATTTCACTATGACAAATTATCTGGAGAAGGTTAAAAACATTATTCTATTTTCAGCTTATCAAGAATCTATTAACAAAATATTTTAATCTATTCAGTATGCAATGATTTGTAATCTGGGAATGTATCATAGTTAGATGGTATCCCCATTCTCATTTTTTAAAAATAAAAATGTTCACAATGAACTTAGTGCTCAGGTATGTGCCCAGGTGAGATGACTGGGAAATGAACCTCACTGTTTATTTGCAGAATACACACAGAATGGCATGATTAATTCTATTTGCATTCTGGTATGACCCAAAGGTACCAGGACTTTACAAATAAAGGAATGCAAACTCTTACCCTTCTGGTTCATATTATAAAAGACATCAAGCACCCTAACATTTGTGGAAGAATGGGACCAAATATACTACCAGAAGCTTTCTGTAATATTAAATATCCACAGATGACCCTTTTCCACTTGAATGCAGCAGCCATGAGGACCTGAAATCCATGCTGTATCCCATATATTTCCACCGACAATTCTTCCCATACTATTGCAGCCTGGAGGACCAACTGAACTGAGGCACATATTCTTGATGATTAGGGGTGCACTAATAAAGATTTTCTTGGTTAATATCAATAGCTGATTATTAACCATATCAGCTAATACTGGTCCAACAGCCTATTTACAGGGATGCAGCTCAGCAGCTTGGAAAGCAGCATGCTGGTGGTAAGTATGTGAGGGGAAAGGGAGTGGGGGAGGGAAGAGATGTGGGGGGGTGCAGATCAAGGCCTCCATGGTGAGGAAGAGAGAGGAGCAAAGGCAGGGGCTGCCTAGCCAAGGCAGTGGATGTGACCCTGGAGCCAGGAGCAGGACAGAGCTTCAAGTGGCTCATCCAGCGGGTGCAGGCGGGCTGGGGAGAAGGGGCAGCTCCCCGCCACTGCACACATCCCCGGTGGAGGCATGGGGGGCACGTGACCCCCAAGATTTGTGCGCAGGGTAGAGGCAGACTGCCTGTTGCAGGCTTGTGGCCAGGGGCTGTGCCAGCCTCTTCCTGGTGGGGGGCTTGCCTGGGAAGCTGTGCTTAGGGCAGGTGAGATGGTCTCAGCTGTGTAGGGTGGCTAGCAGTGGTGGCAATGCTGGGAGGGACAGCTATAGGGAATTTTGGGGTGGCTACAGCTCCCCCCAGCACCACCCCTGCTTGGGAGCCCCCTGCTGTCGGGCGGGCAGGGGACGTAAGGCCAGCACAGGCCTCCCAAGAGAAAGGCAGCAGAGCACAGTGCTCTGAGCACAGATAATGCTAGGGGAGATTTGGGGGCTATAGATACCCCAAAATTCCCCATAGCCCCCCTCCCAATGCCACTGCAGCCATGGCCCACTCTTACATGCAGCTGATCCCACCCCGCCTGTGCCTGCCCCATGCATGGTCCTGGCCCAGCTCCATCCCCTGCCTGCCCCATGTGCAGCCCTGGCCCAGCTCCCTACTGGAAACAGGCTGGCACGGGCCCTGGCCTTGAGCCTGCAGCCCACCTTCACCCTACATACAATTCCAGGGGAACACATGCCCCCCATGTCTCCCCTCAGGGTGCATGCAGTGGCAGGAAGCATCCCCTCCCCACCTACCTGTGCTCCTTGGATGAGCTGCCTGTGGCTCTGTCCCACTCCCAGCCCCGGGGTTGCATTCACCGCCCTGTCTGGGCAGCGCCTGCCCCTGCCCCTGCCCCCTCCCTTCCCCCACTAGGGGGCCCTCGATCTGCCCCCATGCCTCTTCTCTCCCCTATGCTCCTTCCCTACTACAGACTTACCAGACAGACCTTGGTCTCCAAGCTGCCTGCCTGCATTCCTGGCCATGTGCATGCTGTGGCTGCATGCATACACACAGCATTTATCAGTGATATTCTCAGCCAAAAAAAGGCAATTGACGATAACGTTAATTTTCCTGTTATCAGCGCCAATCCGATATGCCACTGATATATCTGTGCACCTCTATTGATGACAACAGCAGGAGGTGGAAAGCATTCTTTCTTGCCTCACCCAACATCAAGTCATGTCAGATATAGCCAGAACAGAATGAGAACTATTTGGGATACATAGATAAGAAAAAAGATTACTAGTTTGGAATCAAGAGCAAGAAGGTTGATAACTGCTGCCTCTGGGCATGTTTACACATGCAATCGATGTGAAGCAATAAACTCTGATGCTGATTGCTCTCCAGTGCACCATTTGAATGTATACCCAAGACTGCAGCATGTTGAGCCAGACTGGAGCAGCCCCAGCCAGCAGGGAGCCCTGGAGGTCAGCCTACCAGCCCAGGGCTGCTCTCCCCCAGTGTGTGGAGAACCTGGCTAAAGCACAAGGGTGCTCCAGTGCAGGGCTAGCCAGCAGGTAACCCCCTCACTAAAGCACCCTCTTGCCCCAGCCAGTCCCATCTACATGTGTGCTGCTGCAGAGTAAAAAAAAACTCTGCAGGAGGATAGCACTTGTATTTACAAGGATAGGACTAGTACTATCCTGCTGTGGAGTTAATTAGTTTACTCCAGCCTAAAAGGGGTGCACGCGTAGACATGCAATGTTTACTGCAAAGCTAATTCGCCTCTTTAGTAGTAAAGTTCTCATGTAGATACATCCTCTGGGTACTGAAGTAAAACATGTCAGCCAGCAGTTCTAGCTGCTCATATTAGGTTCAGCACTTAGGGGAGGGAAGAGGCCTATAGCCCTGGAAGGATTCTACAGCCCAACTGTGTGCATCCTAGCATGGCCCTGGAAAGGAAGCCTATAAAAGCTGGGAAGAGCTACCAGGGTTTGAGGGTTATTCCTAGCAAAGATTCAGGAGTATCTGAGTAAAACATTGCCAAATGGGAGCCATGCAGAAAAGCTGACTTTCACCTGGGGCCTGGACTTTTCTCATGACAGGAAGAGACGAGAATCTGCATTGCTCAAAGACAAAGATATAAAGGGCAGGGAGAAGAAGAGATACCTCATTTAATTTGTTCCTTTGTGTGTTTGCAGCTAATTTTTGTAAACCTACAAGGCAAGAATGCTGTTTGAAACTTAGGCTCCTATCCTGTGTTCTAGCGAAATCAGCACTTAGAAATAATAATAAAAAGTTTCAAACCTCTCAAACGATGTTTCTAGCGAAGTCTCTTGCTAGCTGCTCTGACCTAGAATCTCCTATAACCCAGATTTCCCCTGATATTTTACAAAAACATTCTGGTACACAAGTTAGACTAGCAGGTCCATACCATCCCGCTTCACCTGCTTTTCTCCTTAAAAATTAGTATATCTCTGAACTATAGTCCTTATACTGCCATATTCTCCTAAGCAAGGAGATTCTCTTCACTTAATATAATATGTCAAAAAACACATTGGCCCTACCACTTTTTTTTATTCAACTTTCATCGACTCCTAGAGTGTATCCCATCCTTTGTGGGTGATTTGTTAATGTCCAATTTATTCAAAGCTCTCTGCATCATCTTTGCTGTGATGAATGGCTATTGTTGGACTGCTGCTGTTGGTTCCTTTGAATAGTTATTTGGTTTAAATGCTTCAGATGATAGTATTTGTTCAGTTCCTCTTTTAGATTAATTTCAGATATACTCTTTATTTTTCCCAGACCTTCCCTCTAGAAAAAACTGTTTCACTGTGGCCTCTCATTTAGACCCCTCATTATTTTCTTGTATAAATTTCTAGAAAACATTTAATGGAACATTCTGTCATTATTACCTTACTCTTGGAGTCCCAGTAGATCTGTGGGAGGTTATTGGCTTGGAGCAGTTACCCCTTTAAACTAAATGCCCCACTTGTTTCTGTCCAGAGTATACATTTTAGGTTATACACAACAAAAGTCTTGTGTAAGCTTAGAAAAAGAGAAGATGAGTAATGATTCAATGGATCTGGCAAGCCCATCTGCCTTTCTGTAGGTCTCAGCCCATGCAGGTCCCATCACTTTCCATTCATAACAGCAAAGAAAAGGACTGGAACCTTAAAGCCCTTAATTCACCATGTCTTGCTGTTATGCAAATAAACAGTTCCACCATGAATAGACTGGGCACTGGTTAAGAGTATGAAGACCTGGGGTCTGGTTATCGCTGTGACAGGGCAGCATTATGACCTGCCACAATTGGTCAGAAGGCAGATTAACTATGGAAAAGAGTGTCTTAGCTGCATGGAGAAGGAAGCCAATAAAGCAAGTTTAATGAGTGAAAATTGACTTTACTGATTCCTGCTGGGGCCCTAACAGGAGAGTGGACTGACAGGGGAAGTTGCCTTGATAGGGTCTGGCAGCTTACCCAGACAAGCTGCCAGAGGCCCATCAAGGGGGTCAGGCAAGTTGCCTCCCCAGAGAGGGGAGACCAACAGAAGCAAGAGCTCATGCTGCCGCATGAAGGTACAGCAATTACCCAACCTCAGTTGGGGTCAACAGGTCTTGCAGAGGAGAACCAAAAGCTGCAAGACTTACCTGAGGTGAAATCTGAAGTGAGAGTGTCACATGGGAGACTGATAAGGAGCCAGTCTGGTTAGTGTAGTATTTCTTGACCATTATCTGAAAGAGGAAGAAGAAGCAGAGGGCCTGGTAAGGGGATCTGCTCGAAGATGGGGTTTTCCCCTTCAATGGGAACACAACATGGGGACTAAGCCTGGGGACTGTGTTAGGCCAGTTATGGTTCACAGTTGGTACCCTGTAGTTTAATGCGGAGTAGTGTTAGAACTCCTGCTTATTTGAATACTGGCCATGTGGGATAATCACGAGCATGACTGGAGAAGAAGTTTATCTAGAGATCACAAGGGGCGAGTAAAGTTAAGGACTGAACCGAACTAGGGACCTGTGAGGTTGTAAGCTCAATTATTAAGAACAGTCAGTGACATAGTCATTAGATGATCTGCAAGAGCTGTATTGGCACACTAAGTAAAGATTATAACTAAAGAACTGCACCTCAGAGCATCTGGTATGGCAAGGGCAGGGTATGGGGATGGAGGAGCCCCATGAACAGATTGGATGACTAACTACATTGCAGTGAGAATGAACAGATCTACCTCCCAATATTTACTTTCTCCTTTTTTGGATTTTCTTTAACATCAAAGGAGTGGCAGGTGAGTAGCTAGGAGGATTAGCAAGTCCTGGGAGGATTGGCTGCAACATATTTTTCTACAAGAGCCGCAGACTTCTACAATCTCCTACCTTGCAGACTGTGCAATCCCTAACAAGGGTATCAAATTAATTTGGCCTTGTGAGCCAGATAAGGTATGCAGGGCCAGTCTGTGGGCCACACCTGGCCCACAGACCAGTAGCATACACAGGAGCCAGTGCACAAGGTCCATCTGGTGCGGGCATTCTATGCAGAGCACATCCCAGACCAGTCCTGCGTGCAGTGTGTGCTGGCCCTAGTCTGGGGCTCATGCACAGAGCCAGCAAGGGGCACATGCTGAATGAGGTGAATGCTGAGGCACATGCTGAATGCACTAAACCAGCCTGGTATGCTGGCCTTGGTGCATGGGGATGATCTGTGGGCCCAATCTGGACCAGCCCCCCAGCCAGTATGCAGGGCCAGCCAGGGCCACATGTAGTGTACCAGGTCCATCCAGGCCCAGGCTGGCATTTATCGAACATGGCACATGAAGTGAGACTGAGACTCATAGGCTGGACCATATGGTTCCATGGGCCACATCCATATCTTTGAAACCCCTAGCTTAGAACACTACAAAATTAGTGTAAATTAGTGGGTAGGTGCCCAGTCTTTTTGCCTGCTGAGCCAAAGGAGCAGTGCCTGGTCTGTCTGTGGGCCAGATCCAGTTGATGGTCCCAATCTGATGCCTGAGAGGAGCACAGCAGGACCCATCCAGCCATACAGAGAGGGGTGGACAGGCAGCCTGGTCCTGATCCAACCATGCAGTGAAAGAGGGCTTGGCTTGGCCCCAACCCAGTACCAAACATGTGGGGAGAAGAGGACATGGCCCCGCCCTACAGCCGGAAGGAGTCATGGCCTAGCCCTGATCCAGGTGCATGGGGAGAGGAGGTGTGGCAGGCTTGATTCTGGCCACACATGGAAAAATGGACTTGGCTAGGCCCTGATCTGGCTGTGGGAAGAAGGGGGCTTGGCCTCAGCCCTGATCCAGCCCTACAAGGGAAAGGGGATGTGACCCCGCCCCAATCTAGGTGTACAGAGGGAGCATGGCTTGACTGCAATCCAACTGTGCAGAACGGGGCATAACTTGGCCCCAATCTGCCCATGAGGGGAAGGAGAACAGCCACACTCCAATCTGCTGTGTGAGGCTTGGGAATTTGTCAGCAGGGAGGGGTGGCAGTTTTCACTGCCACCATTTCCCCACTATCAAATTTTCCCACCCATGGTGAGCCCTGTGGGCCAGATGCCAAGGCTCCATGGGTCAGATCTGCCCCACAGGGAAGAGATCGAGCGCCCTGGTGTAAATCATTAGTAAGGCAAAATCAGAGCATTTTACTGCCATATTG
>JAGPOW010000261.1:195234790-195280332 GCA_030014935.1 Caiman crocodilus
TGCTGGTTTCCCCTCAGCATAATTTGTCCTGCCAGGCTCTTGCAAATGTGAGCCTTGATAATTTTTTCAAAGACTTTGCCAAGGATGGAGGTGAGACTGTCTGGCCTATAGTTGCCTGGGTCCTCCTTCCTCCCCTTCTTGAAAATGAGGACCACACTGGCCCTTTTCCAGTCCTCTGGGAGATACCAAAGTTATCCAACATTTTTAGCAAAGCATTTTCATATATCTGAAAAGGCCCACATGGCCACTTTTAAAAAGTGATTATTCTTTCAAATCACTTTTGCCTCTGGGAAAATTACTTACAGCTCGCTATGAGAGACAATCTGACTTGAGTCATGGTGCAAAAATGGGGCCATTTACATTCTCCTGAGTGAATGGCACATTTCAGTTCAATTCAATGTATAAAAAGGAAATGCTTTGTGAAAAATACAAGGTATCATTTTCAGAAGCTCATTCTTATCTACCTGATATGCTACCTGCAATAATATGAAGCAATTCCAAAATACACAAAACACAAGCTACAACTACACTCACTCTCTCTTGTCTTCCAACCCCAGGAAACTGGAAAAAAACGGTTTACGCAGAAATCTAAGATGACGCAGGAAGGGGTGGGAAGGGCAAGGAGCAGACTTGGAAAGGGCTAGACATTCTGGAGCATTTTTCTCCCTTTTGGCTCCTATGGAAAAGACCAACAGAAGAGGGGCATGCATTCTATAATGTGTGACAGATAAAGGAGTATCCAGCCCAAGGTCCACAGAGTTCCCACCATGCATCTAGAATTGAGAAACTGAGAACCTTAGATGAGAGGCAGGGAAGGAGGATCTGGCTAGACCCAGTAGCATCTTTTGAGAGTTCTGAATTTTCAGCAAAGAAAGTGAACTACAACCTATGAAAGTTCTATGACTGAAGAATTGTCTCTGTGGGACAGGGAGAAAGATTGCATACAGGCAATCATGCATGTATGCACATGTGCACATACTTCCTCATCTCTTTTTTTCAAAAATCATGTTGCATGTGCAAATATAGTGGAAAACATCATAACTCTATCAGTATGATAAGACAGCTGGGCACAGTGACAACATTAATGATGAAGATATACCCAAGGTCTGCTTAAAAAAGAAAATCTCTCCTCTGGAAATGGAAAAAAGCTATAACAGAACACTTGAAATGTAACTTTCTTAAAACCCTCTTCAGTCCCCTTATCAGATGCTTTGGTTAGGAGTAATTTAATTTCCTTACCTGTAAGAAGCAAAAAGAAGGAACAACTGCAAAGAAGGTTTAGAAAAACTGCACAAATAAGTAGGCCTTCTCAAGTACAGACAGCTGGAAACTAAAACAGGGGAACTGAAAGCATCACTAATTGAGGCAATTGAACACAGAGGCAAAACTACCAGGAAGAGAGATGAAGGCAACACAATATTATCAGTGATGGATAAAGAATGCTGGACACAATAGATACAATAAAAAATAGGTAGGATGCATACCAGAGATACCATTTCTGAATTTGACTTATTTTACCTTAATTTACAACGCATGTCAAACCTAAAAACAAATCTTGACTCTTCAACATATCTTGCTAGTATCTCTGCAAAAAGAAGAAAACTGGATGCCAGACAGTAGAAAGTAAATCGCAAATGAAAAGACAACCAAAACTACTGGTCAGCACTAAACACAACTAGTATCTGACCTTGCTAAAAGCTACACATTTACAAGATGACTAGCATAGACTTTCAGGTCAGAAGTAACCACTATGACCCTACAGCGTTTTATTGTACATACAGGCCACAGAATTTTTCCAAAACAACTGGACAAAAAGTAAGCCTTTGGCTATCTTATTTCATTTTAAAGATGGCATGCAATGGTAAGGGTGCTGCTTCCCTTGATAAACTGGTCCAGCGTTTAAACACCATTGCTGCTGAGAAATTCTGTCTCACGTTAAAGCTGAATGTTTATCTTCAGTGTCCTGCCATTAGATCTCAGTAGGTCTTTTCTCTTCAAGATCAAAAATAAAAAAAAATTGTCCCCATGTTGGGGAAGGCAGTGGGCTCCAGCACGTGGCGCTTCCCTCCCATGTCCAGAGAGTGTGGGGATTGTGTGTGAGTGGCAGGAAGCACCAGCAATACAGATGGCCCAGTGGAGACTGCACCCCTCACTGTGATGTGCAGCACTGGCCGGAGCCACTCTCCACCTGGTGCCTGTGCCCTGAGTACCCCACCTGCTACTGCAGAGGGGTCCCCACACCCCCCATCCTCTCTCACACCTCACAGACCCCACACTGCCCACTGCCATGCCCCACAACCCCCCACATATATAATGTCCCCCAACATGGCTCCCCACACACACTACCACACCCCCTCACAAACCCTCTCCACCCCCCACACCCTATCATACACCCCCCACACCACACCATACACACACACACACACACCCCATACATACACCCCCCCATAATATATGAGACTAAAAAATTATTTTTGAGTTATTAGGCAATCACCTCTATATGCAGTATGTAAACACAAATCGTGACAAAAATATTTTTCATAATAAAATAAAAGCATGTTATAGTTGGTGTTTGACTTAGTGTATTATTTGGTTTATTCCTAGTTCTAAGACTGGCAACCCACCCCCAAAAGGAGCATTTTTGGCGGGGTAAGGGGAGAGATTTCTGGTGGCAAAAGTCAGAGGTTAAGGGGTGTGACTTCTGGTCCAAAAATGGCATCAAGGGGGTGGGGCAACCATCAAGGGGCAGGGCTACCCATGCGGCCCTCGACAACTCACCAAAACTCATTAAGTGGCCCTCCACCTGAAATAATTGTCCACCCCTGGTCTAAAAGCTGAGCAGACCCTCTTCATCCCCCTCTCACTTCTGGCAAGTACAGGCACAGGGTGAACTGCAGGTGAAAACAGAATCCTAAACTGTACGTGTGTGTCAAACACAGCAAGTATGCATCTATGTATTTGCCATTTAAATGCACAAAAGGTTAATAGGATTTAGCCCTTTAAAGCCTGTATGACAGAAGACATAGTAAGAACTTTCAGCCATAGGTATGCTTCAATCAAAGATGGCAAATTACAGGATTGAATCAAAATATTCAATGGAAGGCTTCCACAGAAATTTCAGTTCTTAGACAAAGGAAAGTTGGTGATTTGCAGAGATCCTGGCTTTCTCTGTTTAAAAACCTAAATTTCTCTGGTTTAAAAAATCATCTTTGCTTAAAAAACTCCCAAATCCATATTTTTCTACAATTAAAATGAAACACCACTCCATAGATAGAGATCAGCTGAATAGAATATTTTATTGATATATTTACAATGTTAAAGCAATTTAGAAGCCTAATAGTGCCTCAATCATTATAATAAAATACATTCTAAATATGTATATATTTTGGCTTTTGATTTTTTTATCATAGAATAATTAGGGTTCCCCCTGACCATTTCACTCCCCAGGACATGGGTCCAGCTGGAGCTACCCCCCCACTGCTGCTCTGTGGTGCAGAGCAGTTCTGAAATACTGGTGCCTCTCGCTCCCAAGCCACAGCTACTCAGCCCCACTCCTGACCCACAGCCCTCCATCCCCACCAGTGCACTTCACTCCCAACCCACATTGTCCCATCCCACTAACCCTGCTGGAGGCTGACGCATGGAAGAGCATTGCCGGGCACATGCCCCCACTAGATTTCTGTGACCACAGTGGGGCATGGGGCTGCTGCCTCACCAGAATGGCATGGGCAGGAGCTGCCTGTGACCCAGCAGGTGGGACCTAGCACAGGAAGGCAGAACAGGGAGGCGAGACTTGTTGCTGCCATTGCTAGTACCCCTGTGTCAGCTGCACTGCCAGCAGCACACGGAGTAACAGACCAGGAGGCAGACAGCAGACCACGCTGCCCTCACCTCCTCTCACCACCATTCTGGGCAACAGCTCTACTCCACAACCACCACTCCACTCAGACTGCAGTTCTACCCCAGAGGGGAAGCAGGGTAGGGGGCAGCATGGGCAGAAATGGAAAACCCAGACCCCTGGTGATCTGTTAAGAAGCACACTTCAGTCTAAATTATTATTGATCTTGTGCCCCAGAAGAATATTAGAAGACACTGTGGTAGCAAGGACACTATCTTCTGGATAAAATGTAATATTGAGATCCTAAGTACTTTTGTCCATTCAATTTAATGGTATTTTTTACTTGAGTATGGCTACTAACCCCAGTGCCCTGGCCAAATTATTACTCTGCTAATTACATTCTACCTTAGGGGCAGGCAACTATTTCAGCTGGAGGGGGCTTAATGAGTTTTGGTGAGCTGTTGAGGGCTGCAAGGGTAGCTTCATCCCTCAAAAGGTGCCCCACTTTCTGGTCACCATCTTGGGACTGGAAGTCCCGACTCCTAAGCCCTGACCTTTACAACCAGAAATCTCTCCTCTTGCCCAGAAAGTACTCCAGTGGAGGTGGGGGGAATTCCTTGTATATTCTGTCTGGAGGGCTAGAGGGGAATATGTTGGGGGTGTCCAGGAGTATGTGGTTCTATGTGGGGTGTGGGTATGGTGCAGCTGGGGTGTTTGAGAATGTGGGAGAGGCGGGTGTGTGTGGGGTGTGGGTATGGGATGTGTGTGGATGTGGTTGAGGTGTGGGGTGTGTGGAACTGTTGGGTGTGCGTTTAGGTATGGTGGGGGCATGTGCTTGGGCATGGTGGGGGTGGGGTGCATGTGTGGATGTGTGTGGAGGTGTGGGATGTGTGGCTATGGTGAAAGGTTTGTGGGACAGTGTTGGATGCGTGTGTGGGTGCACGTGGGGGATGTGGGTATACGTGTGGATGTGTTTACGTGTGGGATGTGTGTGGGGGTGTGAGGTGTGGATATGGTGAGGGATGGGGTTGTAGTGGAAGTGGGTTGTGTGTGTGTGTAGGTATGGTGGAGTGTGGGGATGGTGGGGGTGGGATGTGTGGGTGTATGTGTGGGGTATAGGCAGTGTGTGGGACAGCAGGGTGTGGGGTGCATGGAACACTGTTGGGTGGGTGTATTGTGGGGGGCAGGGAGTGTGAAGGGGTGTGGGTGCCTGTGTAGGATGTGTGGTTGGGGTGTGGGTGGGCTGGATGTGCATTGTGGAGGGTTTCCTCCCTTTACCTGGCTTCCTCCCTGCCTTGTTCTTTATGATGTGACTGAGCCCAGTTCCTCCACAGGCGGGGGTGGCAGGATGGGGATTCGCACTGCCTGCCTGGCTTGCAGCATGCTGCAAAGGGGTGGGAAGGCAGCTGCCACCAGCAGATAGCAAGAAAAGCCCCTAGGAGAGGGGAAGGGAGATAGGGAGCCAAGCCTGGCACCACCGGCTCTCTTGGTCTACATCCCACACCTGCTCAGCAGGGCTGCAGCCGAGCCTGTGCTGGCTCCTGCTGCTGCTGCTGCTTCCATCCCATGTTCACACCCAGCAGGGCTGCATCAAGCTCATGGTGGCTTCTGCTGCTGCTCCTGCCCCACCTGCCTGTCTTGCATCTGCCCGGTAGGGCTGAACAAAACCCACTCTGGCTCTTGCTGATGCTGCTCTGACCCCACTTGCCTGCCCAGCAGGGCTTTGTGAGCAGCCAAGCTCTTTCATGCTCCCCCTCTATCCATATGCTCTGCTGCCCAGCCATGCATGAGCAGGACCAAAGTAAGCTGCCCACACATCACTACCTTCAACAGTGTAGCTTCCCTTCTGTACCTGCTGCCCGGAGCATTGCTGTAGGGACAAGAGAAAGAGTCGCTGGAGGCCGGGGGAGCCCAGCAGTTACTTGGGTGGTCAGAATCTGTGCCTGCTGACTGGGGCTGACATCCTCCAGCAGGGGAGGCTGGAAGTGCAGCATGTGTTGCCCTAGGCATGCGTGGGTAGGACTTGGCCCCATACAGAGCACAGCAGGGGCAGCCACTAGCAGGGCCTTACAAAATTAATTGATGGGTGCCCACCTGCAGGCCAGATCCAATCAGCTGATGAGCTGTATTTTGCCTCCTCCTGTTCTACCTGCTTAAAATCCCATTGTAGTTTCCATAGTGTGTCATATTTTTCTTCACTTTTTATTCCAATCAACTGTATTGTGAAACAATGTGTTCTTAAACAATGGTTGTATCCTACCCAACTACAGATGCCTAATGGGTAAGGAAAACCCAAGTCTCTCAAAATGATTTTGTGCAGCTAAATACATTTGAAATTTATCTAGTGCCTTGAGATTCTTAGGTGATAGCACTTTTTTAAAAATTAAAAATGTGTTTATTACTATAAGCTCCTTTTATGAACATAACACAGAAATAATAAATTATAAAGAAATTGTGTTGCAACTGCTCAATTGGACTTGAGAGCAGAAATCAAATGCAAGCATAATCTTCTTTTTAATGGTAACTGATACTATCACAGCAGCAGGCTGATTCAGCCATTATGTACTTTACCTACAGTTAATAAGCATTCAATAAAATCTTGGATATAGGCATCATGGAAAAAGATATCAAAATAGACAAAATATAGCAAGACGGAGTTTGTATTAGTTAATATATGTAATGTGCCCAATTGGTAGTATCACCTAATATGCATAACTTCTCACCATATTATAAAGGCATCTCTGTATCATTTTACTGGACTACACTGAAAATTCATTGTTATATCACTGTAACGTGTTTAGCAGCACACTAAAAAAGTTCATCCACTGTCATCTTAATTGCTTGGTACTATCTATTAGACCAAGAGCAGTTTCCTGCTGGAACACGCATGCTGTCTATTGTAATGCAATCATTTTGCCTTGTTGTTTCATTGTCTGTGAAAGTTAAAACCCCAAATACAAACAAAAGTCAGAAGCCCAAAAGAAGCATGTTTCAAAAGACAAATACATCAACACTCAGACATTCACTCTTTGTAGCTAATTTTCCCAAGTTAATTATACTATTCAGCACCATCTTCACTGAAATTATGGACAACATATATTTACTTATATTGGCTCTAAATAAATTTGTGCAAACTATAATAATCTGTAGGTCTCAGAACACAGATTTGCAAATTATCTTTCACTAACTGTTTTTTTTGACTTTGTGGTTGTTCCAACCAAAAAAAAGCATAAAAGGCCCTGACACTGTTCTGAACTTCATAACTATACTGTGTTTCTTGTCATACTAGGATTAGTAATAGCAGTGCTATCAAATATGGCTGTGCAATAAAACCTGTGGTTTGCATTTAGATTACATTTGATTTTTTCATGTGGAAAATACATGCTCTAATTTTCCTCTTACGGGAAAACTGATAATACACAGAATGCAACATCTCAGCAGATGATACCGACTATAAGGTAGACACGGTTTATTTCATAGTGATAATGCCTGTACTTCTGGCTGTGATTTTATGATGCAGACATACGAAGAGAGAACAAAAAGATATTTATAAATACAGGGGTAAAGCAGTAAATAGAAAAGGAGACCAAACTATAGGAAAGGAACAAATTGAATTAGATACAATCAGGCCCAAAGAGCTTTAAAAAAACTGTAAACTTAGCACTTTTATACCTCAGTCAATAAAGCATATACAACAGCCTTCTTTAACAAATGCCATGAAAAATGGAGTGTAAATAGGACCAGAACAGAACTTCCTCACCAAACAAAAATATTTCTTTGAATGTTGGGTGTTAAAGTTTATGGTACCATAATTCTGTGCCCTCCTCCAAAACAAAATTCGTCTGTTGCTATTTTTACACTTGTTAATCTAGCAAACCACCCATTTTAGTGACCCCTTTTTACAATATGTCTCAGAGAAGCCTCAGTGAACATCTAGGATCTTATTAACTGCAAAAACCAAGACAACACACAGCATACAATCTCATGGGGACAGTCTACATAGCAGAAACTGTAAAAAGAGTACTTTTAGCAAGGGCACCTAAGTGGAATTATACAATAAGAAACTGAGTGCAGAGCTCATTTTCATGGAAAAACCATAGCTTAATACACACTATTTCAATTCGATTTTCTTTTTTGAGATCTTTTTTTTTTGGTATGTCTTCACATTAACTAATTGCTGTTTATTAACTGTGATTTACTGAATCAGGCATAGCAGAACAGGGCACTAGTTGAAGCAAAGCAGCTGGATATAAAACTAATGCAAATAGCTAAGAGCAAAGTGATAGCTTAACTGCTTCTGTGCATAATTTGATCAACTGGCCACCAAATGAACTGATTACACATCATCAGTAAAATTTCACCTTTTATTACCCTGCATTAATTCCTGAATAAATACAAAATGTGGTCAAGCTCAATGAATTGACAAGTTACAGAGATTTGAAGAAACAAAGTTATAGAAAACAACCTTCCATCTCAACTGAGGACTGTGCTGTGCAAGTTAGGTCATTGTGTTTAAATATATTAACTATTCTTATGTAAAGCAACTACTGAAAGATCATAAAACTCCAGTGTTCCCTGTTTGCTGAGCAGAGATTAGGGGAAATCAAGTTATGATTAGTTATGATTAGTTAAGTTCAGCCAATTGGCTATGCAGGTCAAATCAAAACCAAAGCATGGCATACCATAGTTCTTTGAGCATGCTAAAATTAATTTGTCAATAGTTTTCAGTGCTTTCGTTTTTTTCTTCAATTTAAACAAACGATGTAAGGGAAGTACATGCTATTGTGTATTGTCTTTATATTTTTACAAGTAGTCCAATAAAAATAATTTCTTTCCACATAAAGCTTTGAATTTATTTGAATATAACATTTAAACTACATTAAGTGTGCTGTATTTAATTTTTTTTCCTCATAAAATATTTCAGTTCAAATACTTGTGGCTATTGGGATATAAAATTAACATGGGAATACTTTTTTAGTTTTGTTTACTGAATATAAGTCAAATTTGCATGCTAAATCAGATCATGCTCTATTTAGGGCAGTGGAAAATTTTCCAGTTCAAATTTTCTGGAAAACCCACACCACTGTTATTGAGGTATGCTTATTTCCCACCATTTTATTTATCTCATAATGTCACTCTCCATTCCTCTCCTCATCCAGTTTGTTCTCACCTCCCTCTGTATCACCTTTGAATTTAAGGAGTAAAATCTTAGGTTTCACTGAAGTCAACAGCAAAGTTCTATTTGACTTAATTTGGTCCAGGACTAATTTAAACTTTGTGAAGTATACAAGTAGCCAGCTATTAATTCTGAGAGACATCTAGCTATTGGCCACATGACAGCTAATAAGTAAAAACAACAACAACAACGATAATAACTATATTTTGTTTCATGGAAGCTATTGAAGTTCAGCACAGGCTTAAGAACTGAAATTCTACCGTGTCCAGGCTTTGGACTGGCTGTAAACTAGCTTTATGTGAAGGCTATTAACCATTGAAGGAGAAATGCTACATCTGCAACTTGATGGTACAGACAACATGATTTATAAAATACTAGAGTTTTACTTTAGCTTCTGTCCCAATTGAAAGTTATTTTGTTCAGAGAGAAAGATACCTGTTTTGGGGCACTGTTAATGTTTTATTAATACTGTATTAACAACAATAACTATAAGTGTTCACTCAGTATGAGCCTGAAGGATCTGAATCCAGATTTCCAAATCTCTTTGTCAGGGATCAACAGTACCAGAAAAGCTGTGCAAGACAGGATAGTTTCTGAGTGCAGAATTTTGTGCAAATTTTTATTTTAGTTTATCTGTAAGGCTAGGGACAGGAGTTGCATATAAACCAGTTTAAGTGATCAGAAACTGGTTTAAGATAAACCTGGGTGAATGCAGAATCAGACTTAATTGATTTGGGTCAAACCAGTTTATGGAACTTCTGTCCCAGACCCCTTCCAAGTTCACGTTAAATCACAGCCACCCAGCATCCTAGCGTGCTTTCCAGCCTTGAGCTGGGCTGTCTGTTCCAGCAGGCAGGGGGCGGGCAGCAGGTACTGCCTCTCCTAGTCAAACCCTGGCTACAGTCTGGAGGCAGGGAGGGGGACTTCCCTTCCCACACGTACAGAGCTTCCCTTCCCTGCCCTGCCAAGAACTTACCGCTGGCTGTGACTGTAGACTACAAATCCCAGAAGCACCGGGAAGTAGGAAGATGAAGTGATGAGAAACCCTGTAGAGTCCTGCTGCTGTGATTCTCAACTACAAATCCCAGAGACCCTGCTGGCAGCAGGAAGAGGAAGTGAACACAGTCCATGCTGGCTACATGCCAGAGAGCTGTACCCTAGAACCGCTGGGCTTCTGGCCTGAGCTACTGTAGGCATGTGGCTACATTTCTTGAATCAAAAGTGATTTGTCCTGTTGTTTCTCAGCTTAGTCTCAGCAGCTTAAGCTAACCTGCAAAGACTGAATTGATTCAGCCTCAGGCCTTTTGACTATCTGTTCTTAGCCTTATTGATCACTGAATAGTGGGATTCACATGAACCATGATATTCAAAACAAAAATTAACTTTAAACACCAAGTTTCCTTTGGTCTCACACAGAACTCATTCACAACTCTTGAGTCCTATATTGTCTAAATATGATATCAGTAATCAGGCAAAGTATGGTTCAAAATAAGCTTCATTTTTTTCAGAAGGAGGAGGAAGCTGGAAGTGTGAGAAAACTAGATCTGTTCAGTATTTTGGTTCAGTCTTTACCTGGGGTATTTGCAAGAGGCTTTCAAAAAAACCAGCCCCCAAGTCAACCAAAACAGATCAAACAAAAAACCTAAGAATAACTTTCTATTGATAATAAAAACAAAAATCCACAATTCTTTATTATTTCAAGTATCAAAGAGAAAATTGCACCCCTCGTGAACATACAGAAACTCCTGGCCCCGTTGAAATCAGTGAGAGTTTTCCTGGGTTGATTTTTTTTTTTTTTTGTAAACCCAGAATTTCACTCACTGTCAGGTAAGAGGTATATAACAGAATTCCAAACTCATGTAGTCACTTTTTAAAACTTTCTCACTTTTTGTTTGGGTTTAAAACTTCATTTGATTATTCCTATGTTTCTCAGCCAGGGCATTATAGCAGTCTGGGTTGCCTTGAGATCCTTTCAAGGGTGCCATGCAATGTTAGTTGACATATGTGCAAATATGATTCACAAAATTAAACTAAAGATTTTTCAATAGGATTTCATAGTGTTAAAAGCATTCTGACTTGTAGTCTTTCTGAGTTCTTATTTTTTTTTCTTCAGTATAAAAAGCGAAAACTAAGAGAAGGCATTTTCCAAGGGATGCCTTGAATCTAAAAATCTAAAAAGGTTGAGAACCACTGATTTTTTTTCCTCAAAACATAAGCAATTGTTTTAAAATTTCCAACATAATTAGACAAATAGGTTCAAGAAAATGTATTTACAATCCCTTTTCTCATAACTCTCACAAATTTTGTAGCACTAAGAGAACTTCCATCAGTGGCTAAGAGGCATGAACTTTCTGGAGGTATGGAAAAATGTGTATTTGCAGTACCTTCAAAAGGGGTGGGGTAGCAGCCATTGCAATTTTACTGTTAACTCTTTGTGAGTCGACTGCAATCCAAGTGTAGCAAAACCACACCAAAGTCAAAGTCAGGGTGCTTTAGTTTGCCTGTATCACTACTGGATCATGCACATATAACAGCAACAGCATAAGAGCTGCTGCATGCTCGCAAACAGAAGTTCCTTCTCCACTTCTGGGGCCACTTCAAATATACAATTGTCAGTAGCCTAGAAAATGTGCAAAAGACTTTTCTCACAAAAACTGTTTGCTGTAACTTCTCATGTCTGAAAGGTGCTAACTGAACTCTTTGATTGTGCATTCGCAAGACAGCACAAAGCAGCTTGCCATTTACACAAAGCATGATCAGTCTATCAGCATTGCTTATAATTTCACTTTTAACAACATTCATTAGAAACTAATAGAGTTACGATATAAAAATCAGTGTAAAATGACATCAGAACCAGATCCTTAAATACTGGTGGGAAAAGAGAGAGTACCCCAGAGGCTGTACCCCAGAGGCTTCCTGAAAATTTCTCCATAAAGGAGTGAAACAAAACCTGGATGCCAACATTTTTTTGAGATCCCACAGGAGGGACACAGGGGAAATCTAAATGCTAACAGTGAGATCACTTTCAAATAATCCCAATAAATAGATCTTTTGCAAAAAACTGATGGAAAGAAAACGCTGGTATGCCTGAGTAATGCTGAAGAGAAACACACTTGCTCCTAACACAATGGAAAAACTGTTCATGAATAGCTAATCTGTGAAGCTATGACCCCAGTCATGCAGTTGATGCAGTAAGTACTGTGGAAATCTACTTGAACTAGGTGTTGACTGAGCAAACTAATGGTATATGTAGGCTTATCTCTATCCACCTATTCATTTACATGAGGTGATGGTATATCCATGTGATAAATTGCATTTAACATGCACCTGCATTTTGCCGACTAATTCAGCTTCACCTTGACTACTCCTAACATTACAAATCTCTATGGAGAACTGTACAAATCTCCAAACAACCCCCTTTTGTTTATATGACCAATGATTTTTTTTCTTTCTTTCTTCACAAAAGAAAAAAATATTTCAAAAAAGTATGCTGGTCAAAAGCCAGGACAGATTTAAGTTCCTGTATCTTGCAATTCAATGTGATTAAAACTGGGCTCTTTAAACTATTAGCAATTAGAATACAGCTGTTTGTTTCTAAGCACGAGCATATGTTAATTCTCAGAGAAAGTTTGACTCTCATACCTGTAAGTGGACATTGAGTGCTAGTACAGAAAAGGGTGGAGACCAAGGGTGCATAATATAGCCCTAGTCTTTCCACAGAAGTCCACAGCACTGAAGGCCCAATCAGAACTAGAGAATCAGAGGCACAAGTTACCTAGTCCAACTTCCGCCAACTTCATCCCTATACGAACTATCCCATAAAAACTCACTGTCTAACCTACGAAACCACAGTTTCATAGTTAGTAGATTCGGAAGGGACCTGAGCAGATCATTAAGTCTGACCCCCTGCCATGGCAGGAAAAAGTACTGGGGTCAAACAACCACAACGAGGTGTTCATCTAACCTCCTCTTAAACACCTGCAGGGTAGAAGCCAGCACCACTTCACTTGGAAGTTGGTTCCAGGTCCCAGCCATCCTGACAGTGAAGTAGCGCCTCCTGATGTCTAGTCTGAATCTACCCTCTACCAGCTTGTGACTGTTATTTCTAGTCAGTCCCAGTAGTGCTCGGGGGAACAGGAACTCCCCCAATGCTTGCTGGTCCCCTCTGACAAGTTTGTAACAGGCAACTAGATTCCCCCTCAACCTTCTCTTGTGGTGGCTGAACACGTTCAGGTCCTGTAGCCTTTCCTCATAGGGCCTGCCCTGCTGCCTCCGGATCATGCGGGTGGCCCTCCTCTGAACCCTCTCAATGCTGTCCACATCCCTCCTGAAGTGCAGCGCCTAGAAATGGATGCAGTACTCTGACTGCGGCCTGACCAATGTCACATAGAGGGGGAGGATCACCTCCTTGAACCTGCTTGAGATGCATCTGTGGATGCATGACAAGGTGTGGCTGACCTTCCTGACCACGTCCCCACACTGTCGGCCCATGTTCATTTTGGCATCAATAATGACTCCAAGATCCTTTTCTGCCTCTGCACTGATGACAAGGGAGCTCCCCAGCCTGTAGGTATGCTGCTGGTTCTTCCCCCCCCCCCCATGCAGCACCTTGCACTTGTCAGTGTTGAAACCCACCTTGTTCTCATCTGCCCATCCCTGTAATCTGCCTAGGTCCAACTGCAGCCTATTCCTCCCTTCTAGCACATCCACATCCCCCACATCTTAGTGTTGGCAGCAAATTTGAATAGGGTGCTTTTTACCCCCTCATCCAAGTCACTGATGATATTGAACAGCGTGGGTCCGAGGATCGAGCCTTGGGGACCCCACTGCCCACATCCCTCCAGGTCAAAAAAGACCCATCCACCATCACTCTCTGAGTGCAGCCCTCCAGCCAGTTAGCGACCCATTTGACTGTAGGTGTCGATGCCACAATCCCCTAGTATTTTAATGAGAATGGGGTGAGAGACCATGTCGAAGGCCTTCCTGAAGTCCAGAAAGACTACGTCCAATGCTACCCCCTCCATCTAAGGATTTTGTGACCTGGTCATAGAAGGCCACCAGGTTGGTCTGATAGGACCTGCCTCAAATGAACCCATGTTGGTTGCCCCTAAGCATAACCCCCCCTGCTGCCCCTCATGGGCATGTGCCAGGAGAATTTACTCAAAAAGCTTACCCAGAACCAAGGTAAGATTAACTGGCCTATAGTCTCCTGGGTCCTCCTTCCTCCCTTTTTTGAAAATGGGAACCACGCTGGCCTTTTTCCAGTCCTCTGGCAGTACACCAGAGTACCACAAGTGCTTGTAAAGCCATGCCAGGGGTCCCTCAATGACCTCTGCTAATTCCCTCAGCACTCGGGGGTGGAGATTGTCAGGACCAGCTGATTTAAATACGTCCAGTCCCTCCAGAAGTTCCCTGACTAGGTCCTCAATGACCCTAGACCTGGGTGCGCCTCCCCCGGGGTCTGAGGGAGTCCCAGGGGGCGGACTTGTCCAGTCCCTGCTCAGGAATATAGAGGCAAAAAAATCGTGAAATAGGTTAGCCTTGTCATCTGGTGCGACAACCAGATTTCCAACAGTCAACTCTGCCATAACACAAGACATAACAGTAGAACCTGCCACAGGCAAAGCAGGGGGGCCATGGCAGCTCAATACCTGCATCCTTGTATGCACAGCTGTGCAATTGGGATCTGACAAAATTGTATCCCAAATCCCCAATATAGCACACAAATCATGTGTGGCATGGGACGATGTACAGTTTTGGGGATCTGGGATAAAATTAATAGGATCCTAATTGCACAACAAAATTAACATATGCTAGGGGGTTGATCAAAGTACCACATGCAGCTAATTGAGTCTCAACTCTGGCTAGTCCATCCTCACAAGAGTCTCCATGGAAAGAAAAGTAGCCATGTAAGTAGACATGTAAGTGTGCTATTTTGGGCATCTGGGATGCAATTTCATCAGATTCCGATTGCATGACTATGCATACAAGGATGCGGGTATTGGGTTGTCTTGGTCTCTCCACTTTGCCTGTATCAGGTTCCAATGTTATGTCTTGTGTTATGGCAGGGTTGACTGTGCAGACATGCAAGTCTTCTCTTACCTCCCTGCTGCATAGAAGGAGGAAGATGCAAATAAATAGGCAACAATCAGACTCTTTCTTTGATTTTAATCAGGATAGCTGGGAAAGATCTTAAATGCCCATATAGCCAAACTGCAAACATAACCAAAGACAGAACTATGCTATTTGTTCATGTCATAACCATGCATCCATTTTTTATTTTCTCTGTCTCCCCGCAAGGGTATGTGTAAAAAACATGCCCTATGCTCTACCATTGAAGTCCCCAAACTTTTTCTAATTGCATACCCACTTCCAGATTTACCAGTGTCCCAGCATACATTTTCTATTTTAACCCCTTAAATGCCAATTATTATCATGAAAATTAAATCCCCTGTTGCATAATTTCCCCCGCATATCCCCCAGAAACATCTTGTGTGCCCCCCAGGCATATGTGTACCACAGTTTGGGAATCCCTGTTCTAGCACCCTTTGGATGGTGCTTGCATTAGTAAATGTTTATAATGAACATCATATTGATATGAAACAAGAAATCTGCACAACAGCCATGCTTCTTCATTCAAAATGAGGATCCACTAAATCTATGAAGCAAAGGTAAAGACATATCTTCTTCATGCAAGTGGTAGAGACCTATGGTACTGGGCCAAACATCAGTTCTCAGTCTCTGTTGTGGGGAGGGACATCTATGTCTCTAAAATAAAACCAATCTGCTATCTAAAACACTGGTGTGGTACGTCATCAGCAGACAGGGAAATTCCCTGCCATAAGGCTGGTGGGGAGAACTCCTTCTTCCCAAACCTTAGTTCCATTGTGCACAGCCCAATTATAAATCTGAACTTCTGGCAGGGGGACAACATAAGGCCTTGAGTGAGTAAAGACAGGACAGACTCTTCATCTGTTCTGTAGTTACTCTGCAGCCACTGTAATCAGCAGGAGTGAGGCATGAAGAGCAATCTGCAAAAGTAGAAAACTAACCTCATAAATACAAGAAAAGCTACTACACTTCAAATTACTAGGTCGAACTACCTTGTAACTTGATATGCATTTCATCCTTTTGCATAGGAATTCTAGAAGGTAGAAGCAACACAAAGAGGGTAAAATTAGATACCTTAATATCCATGCACACTTGGCAAGGAGCAGCACTGGTAAGAGCTATGAAATAGAATAGGAGAGATTTACTTAGCAGCAGCAGAAGTAGTAGTAAGGTAGGAACACCCAAAGTCCCTAATCAGGGCCGAAGCCCTATTTTGCTTGACATGGTAAGAACATGGTAGCAGATTTGCTGCCACTGTCAAAACTTAGACAAATTTGAAACAAGCAAGTGTCAAGTAGCAGGAGAGAAGGAAGGGGTAAAAGCTGGTAAGCTTTGTGCCTGGCTTGGTCATTCCTAACCTATTCAGTGCTTTTTATTTCCAAATAAAATAAGCAATCTCTGACTGTTACTTCTCCTGAGATGTATGATGAGTTGCTCAATTTCTTTCAGGATTTGCAGATCTGGCTCTAGAGCAGCAATTTCAAGGAGAGGGAGGAGTCTTTCAGAGTTGTTCAAAGATCCACCTCTGAACAGTCACACAGGAAAAAGCATAGCTATGTAAGTAGGAAAAACAGCAAAACAGGCATTCAAGTCTGATGTCGTTAAAGGGAAGGAAGTGTTGACTTAGAAGTGTTCACTCCTTCACTTCTTTTGAATTATCTGCTTTTTTTCAGCAGCAGCGACATATCTCCACCGTGACCAATATGCTATCTTAGTGGCAATCATAAATATAATATGCCAGCACATATGAAGATTTCAATTCTGTAATCTCAATATAAAAATTAATGCCACATTTGGAACAATTTTATAAACACGCTTTGATAAACTGCGCAGATCACCAGTCTTCACAACTCTAAAACATGTCTCTCAGCTGTCATTGCAACCTAGAAACATACCTTGGATACTCATATCAACAGAATCATATACAAACAACCTTTGGCGCAATTTATGAAAGCCACACAGAGTCATTATTGATCACTGCAGCCATACACTTGTATGATCTGAACTAAGACTGATACCAGTTATTCAGGATGAAATATGCAGGCTAAGAGTAGTGAAAGAGAGATAAAGTTTAATGGGGAATTGCTAATGTTGTATAAATGGGCTGGCTAAGAGACTTGCCTGTTAATTTCCTTTCTTTTTACATTTCCATTGGTGGAACATGGAAGCTAACAATTTGGGGCCTAATTTTCTTTTACACTAAGGCCTTTTTACGCTCTTCTGGTAGTGTAAAGGCAACAAAGTGGCTACAAATGTAGCTTACTTTGCACTTCTATTCTACTAGAATGGTGTAAAGGTACCTTGTACAAATGAGAACTGACCTTTTAACTCTAGTGTCATGGAGTGTTTTTTGCAAAGAAAATATATAAAAGAGAAAGATTTATTAAAGTTTCAAAAATCACACCAAGAGAAATATGCATGTACCTTGCTGCTGTCCGGTCTAATAAAGTAAAAATTTATTCAAAAGTGTGTGGCCCTTCACTGGTCTCAACTACAGCATGTGAGTCAACTGATTAAATCAAGACAGTGTTTAAGGTTGGTTTTTCATCCAAGACCAGCGAATGAACAAGAGTTTGAACTATTTCAACTGAGGCTAAAAGATGCTTGTTCTGAGTCTGAATCTGTTGCCAGTGGCTCATTTAGTTCAACCCCAGATGCACTTGCTTTCTACTTTTCAACCTTAGAAAAAAGTAATCTAGCTAAGGAAGTGAGGCACAGTATCATCAGTTCACAAAGAAGGTGTGCCAAAAATGTTGGATGTTACTTAGATGATTTAAATTTGTGAGTATAGTATCTGCATAGATACAAAAAAATCTCTACGTATAATGAATTTAGTCTCTATTATATATCTGTCTGATTTTAACAAATGTATAGCATTCATATTTAAACCAAATCCTGAAGTTAAATTAAAGCACAGAAAATTTAAATTAATTGCCAGTTCAGTAAAGATAAGAATGACATATTCATTTTCTAAGACAGAAATGAACACATATACAAAATGCAAATGTAAACTGCTTTTAAGTCAGTCAAAATGCTATAATATGGCAAATGCATGTACTATATGCAACAATTATGAAACACTGCAGCAAAAATTAACTACATGCACACATCTGTATGTGTACACAGGAAATAGGAATACTGTACTAAAAGTAAACCAATCTTGAATCCACAGATACTACATTTTCCCTAGCTTAGAGATTGTATTTTGAAACAGGCAGAAAAACAAGTCAGTGAGACTTGACTACCAGTTCAGTTAGGATGCAGAGTATTTACTGGAAAATACAAACTATACAATTCCTTCAGCTTCTGTTTTTAGCAGAGACTCACCTGTTTTCAGAAAAAGGAGAGAGGCTTGTAAATCCATTTTGATATGGCAATTATAAAGATCCCTTTGACATTCAAAGCTCAGCATTCAACATTTGCTACCAGCAGACACTGCTCTTAAACAAAATGTGAGGCAGCCTTAGAAAACATCCAGAAAACACAGAGAATCTTAGTCTCCCGGTAATTCCTGCAAAAATACATCTCATTCACTCGTGCAGATCTCTTTATTGCAGTTGACATGGGCTTGCCCAGGGGACTAACTTGTTGTTCCATAAAGATCCTTAAATAGGCACTACTGATGAAACATTTAATCCAAGTCCTGGTATCAAATGGCTGCTATTGCCAGTGACAGTGATAGAAAAATCTATTTGCCTATTAAATAATTGCACACAAAGATATGAGCATTTATTATGCCTTTTAACATAGTTCAGCTGTTCTGGATCATTGCCAACAAGCTTTGTATTTTACAAAAAGTACATTCCATATCATTTAGGTTTTAAACATTTATTTTGTTAAATACGCCTTTTCCACTTACATTATTATAGATTATTTACTTGGGCAGAGGAATGTATTTTGCACCCAAAATATCACTCATATCATTTAACCACATATATTGCTTTTGACCTCTTTCTATTGATAATAAAGCAATGATTTATATTTAGAACATATGGCTGCATTTCTTAGTTGTTGAAAAACATTTTCAAAACATATGATGTTTTCTTTAAATGTGAAGGGCAACACAAAGACTATTCATTTTCTGTAGAAATAAAGGAATGTATCTTGATCCCATGAGTCCAACAAAACTCCAGATAAATGTAACAATAATGAAAAAGGGGAAAAGTGCTCTAAACCATTTATTCTAGTTAAAATGAATACTTAATTCTGGACTTCAATTAAGTCTAGAAACAAGAGCATGATCAGAAGTGCCATAGTTAAAAAGGGTCTGAAAATGAAATGCTACATCACATCTATATGTAATGGAATGTCATGAAGACAGTGCATGGAAGGAACAAATTTATTAGGAAAAAAGTCAGACCAGCTGGGCTGACTTCCCATCCCCAGAGCTAGGCTGCCCAGCCAAGCTGCTTCCCTGACCCCCGTGCTTCATCGACATGATGAAACACAGGGGTCGGGGAAGCAGCCCTGCTGGGCTGCCTCCCACCCCCTGCTGGATCTTGCGCTGGGGATGGGAAGTCAGGCCAGCTGGACTGACTTCCCATCCCCAGCCTATGGTTGAAATGTTTTAACTTTCAAAATGTTTTGATCAGCCTCGTTTTGTTTCGAGGCTATTTCAACGGCTTTTGTTTCGTTCTGGCTTTGCTGTTTCGACCTCAAAATTGGTTGAAACAGTGTCAGAATGAAACCGCCAGCGAAATTTTGCACATCCCTAGTATACACGTGTTCATATTGTGTGCTTTCACTCAGGGTAACATTATCAAACGTAGTTACTGTATGCAATACCTTTGATAGCTGGTATTTTTGTCATACACACCAGCTGAACCCAACTGAATCTGTGTCTCTTAACAAGCCAGCCCTAAAATACTATTTGTATTCTGGTTTTAAGCATTATTCATGGGACTCAATTCTAGTAGCTTATTTAAAGTATGTAACACAGCCTGAAATTATATTAGCTCATCTGCTAAGTAGACAGTTTCAGTTAAAGAATTTTTGCACAATGACACAACTGAATGCAAAACAAAACAACTTTGATATACTGCTGAATCAGAGGTCAATGAGAAAAATAAACTGGCATTTTTACCTCTGACTTCATTAAATTCAGCTTCGAAAGTAAAATAAAATTAATTGTTTAGTAAATAAAATTAATGTTGTTATGCAGTATTATAGTATCTTTTCTTCCCATGCTTTATGGTTATTTACGTGGGATAAGGGTCAGATTATCAGTGCTTAAAAACTGTTTGACTGCCTCTTCACTTTCTTCATTTCTCCTGGCTGGGCAGAATTTTCTAATCACAAAAATGCCTCTTGTAAGTCCAATTTAGTTATGCTCAGATTCTGGCCCAATTGCTCTGTTGTAAAAATACTTTAAAGCAGTCACCGGTAGAATCACATATAATAGGTTTGCAGCTGACAAGCTAATTCTTATTAAGAGTACAGAAAGAGAGGGAGGGAAGGAGACTGAAAATTGCCAGCAGAACAATTTAGGTCTTGCAAGCACTTTTGCCTGGATATAACATGAAAGCATGCAAGTTGTCTCACATTAACTTAAGAAGATGCTTCAGCTCTTTGCTGGATCAGGGGCAAGGTGCTCAGTACCTTTGATGCGTAGGTCCATAATAAAGAACTGAAGCTATCCCCCTTCCCCTCCCCCTTTTTGCTGAAGTTGCTTTCAATTAATTTTGGAATCAAGCTATCAATCTAGAAATGTTTTGTGAACCTGAAGGCATCCATAGGACTTTTCTATGGTTTTAATGTGATATTCAAAACATGATACTCCAAATAGTCCCACATCTTTTTGAATAAATATGCTTCAATACAATTAGCAATGCATAAACTATTCTTTTTTGATGTATCACAATGAATACATTAGCTTTAACATCTATTCTCTTGATAAGTCATTTTGAGGTGGTCCACTTTTGTTTTCCTTACTTTCACAAACATGCTTGCAGCCAGTAAGAGACTCTTCACTATGATTAATGGCCTCCCATTGGGTATACAGAAAATTTCCCAGCCTGGTTCCCTTGAGAATGCTCCACTACATGGATTTCTAGGCAAAGCTAGATTAAAAGAGGAGGAGCAATAGCTATAGTCCACCTACCCCAGAGCCATCAATTATATACAGTTATAAATCAAAGTTTTCAGGAAGAACAAAGACTAGTGTGGCAAACAAACAAGGGCGTTCACAGCAAATTGTTTTGAAGCAGAATAAAACTCTTGATAGAAACAATGGGGCTCGCAAAGCCACTGTCAATATCACTATAAAGTTCTGTTGATTTATTAAGAATTAGACACAGTGTATCCAATTACTGCTGAATTAACTTAAACAGAAAGCTGCAAGAGGAAAAAGAAATAAGCACTGAGACAGGTTTTTCTCTCTTTTTCTCCTTTTTTAAAAAGAAAAATAAAGCAAATTCTATATCGGAGTTAACTGAATATAGTAATGTGAATCATAAAGGATCTATCTGTATTTTACCAATGCATATTTGGATTTCTTCACTTTCCTTTTTCTCTTTCACAAAACACTAATATAGTATAGGCAGACAAGATTCCTTGGGTGAATTTGATACCTTTTATTAGAACAACAAAAGATATCAAATTCACCCAAGGAATCTTGTCTGTCTATGTCCTTAGACCAACACAGCTACAACCTAAACCCCTGTAATATAGTATATGCATGTCATTCATATTTCATCTTTTTGCCTGTTTGGTTCCTTTGCTCTTCTTCCCTGTACACTATAGATTGTTCTGGACAGACTGTAAGTACCCCTCACACAAAATATATATTTTGTATACATCAGAGAGAACTCCAGAGAAAATGGAGAAAAGACCAGTTTCAGGGGCTTTCCTAATGACCTTCTTCTCTTTCAAGGCCACCTGAATCACATATTACAGGCCAGATCCTACTTTCCTGGGGCAGACTCTAAACCCTAATTTCAGTTTCTAACAATTCTGGGGTACTCAGAGAGTGCAAGATCAGTCTCAATGAAAGCATTCATTATCCAAAGGACTACATGGAGTTCTACTGAGGCACCCTGCCTTGACCACAATGCACAATCCATTCCACCACTGCTGTGCTTTCAAGCAGCCACCGACAGTCAGTAACTGTTTTACAATGTGGAAAGCATTCAGTTGTATTCACCAAAAAATTCATTTTCCTGCAATATTTGTTGAAAACTCTCTCTCAACATCTGGGCATTCATGTACAGCCACTGTCTGAGGAGCCCAGGCATTACACTTCTCTTCTGCTTCATAATTCCTGCACTGAGCAATGAGATTCCTCAACTTGCAGAAGGAAGACACAATTGCTACAAAGCAATTGTGTCTAGGGAGGAGTCAGACAAAGGATCTGATTTCTGTGCTGGCCAGCCTGCTACCAAACAGTTATGATCTGTGGCTAACATTTGTGGCTAGCCATTCAGTCTCCCAGCCTGCTGGACCATGTGTTGTGGTATGCAACAATGTTTGACAAGTCTGCAGCTTCCTCCATGCACTGGACAAGGGATATGAACTAAAAACGTACCTAAAGTTGCATTAACTCTTGCACAGCCTCCTACATTTCATCCAGTTCAGAGGGTACCAAGGTGTGCACAGTACCATACTTCAGTGGAGTCTTCTATTAGGGATATAAACGCCCCTACCTATGCCCCTACCCACACCAGGGCAGAGAAACAAGACCTCAGTTTAGCTAGCCCTAGCCAAATGCAAAGGTAAGTTCCATGATAGAAACTCTCCTCTGAGACTCCTATATTTACTGGCAAGTAGCATGAGATTGTGGCAGAAATGGCCATTCACTTAGGCTAAGTACAGACATTTGAGGGTGTTAAGGGAGGGTTAAATCGATTCAAAATGTTTCCCCAATATCAGGTAAGTCAGGATGATGGGGATAGCAGGCAGGGGCTGGGGATCTGCTTGGGGATGAGGGGGGAGGCATGACCCAGGAGGCATGGGGGGGGTGCAGGAGTGACGCATGAGGGGTGGGAAGGGCACCACCCTGACCTGCTACCCACCACCCTGTGCTGTCACCACTCCACTTGTAGCCATTGCCACTCCTTCTCTCTCCCACCTGCTCCGCATCCAACCAGAAACCCTGTGCCTGAGGTAACCAGCACTTCTAACTTACCTGCACCCCCATTGGCTATTTTTACCTGTATTAAAGATGCACATGCCACTCTGATTTATTATTGTAAAGTTGCTTGCAGGCTTTGGACTCTTGTTTTTAGGTTTTCTTTAACAGAAAAATAGGATTGAAAGAAATCTACCTCTGCAAATATTTTCATATGTGAATAAGTGTGTGGGTGTGAATAGTTCCTTTAAATTCAGTGGAATTATTGATATGCTTAAAGTTGCACACCTGGGTGAGTGTTCCCTAGTTTGTGGTCTTAGCTAGGGTAAGGGCTGAGTCTTATATATGTCATTGGGGAACAGACAAGTAATGTACTGTGGATGAAATTTTGGATCTAGTAGTTTTGACTAAATTATAGAGACACTGTTAATGTACTAGAATATTTATATATTGTACACTGAACATTTTATTGCAGTAAAATTTTACCAAAAAACTATGACAAAAATGACAACAGCTTTATGTTTACCTCTCAGTGTGGAATAATACAGCAGGACAGTTGGAACTCTTTTAAGTGTGAGACTTACAGATTAATGAATTCTATTATTTTGAGGACTGTAAGACATGCATCATTCCCAAAGCACTGCACAAAATGGAGAGTAGAAACAATGGCATATTGGATGTGTGATTTGATATCGTACAGACCGCAGTGGATATGAAATTGCAATGCACTTGTCTGGTAAGAGACAGTGTTATCTGTTATAAGTATTAAAATTATGCAGGAATTATGTGTGTGTTTAAGTATGCACTAGTAATAGATAAAAGAAATGACTTCAGTGTGGACACTGGAAAATCAGAAGGAACAATGCACCTTTCCTGTGGGTCTTTATACATTTTTACAACTGCTTTTTTTATTGGTGTGAAAACACAGAGAGGGAAGCCCATTTTTGCAAAAGTACAATGGACATTGCTAATACCAAACATAGATGATCTTATTTGATTGTTTAATTTGAAAGACTAATAATGTAATTTGATGGAGAGTTAATTTCATTATATAAAACATGGAAAGTATGTTTTAAGAACTGTACTGTAGGAATCTTGGCTTGGTTTCTGACATGCACTGGTGCCTGAAAGAAACAAGTGATCAAAAAATAATGCCTACTCTTTTGTTACCTAACATTACGTAAATAACCACCAGTCCCTTTGATTGATAAATTGTCATTATATGTAGAAAATGAAACTCCAAAAGGCTTGTCCAAAGTGATTACATTTTGGTACCTTAAAATGAGAATACTCATATTGGTGTTTTAATGATTAGCGTGGTTCTTGGAGTGGATGAACACCTGCCAGTTCCATTAAGTTAAAACACTATATCCAGCCAGTTTTATCTTGAACTGGTTTCAGCCATTTTGAAGGGGGTTTATGTGCTCTGAACTTCTGTTGTGTTACAGATTCGAACCAGTTTCTGATCACTCAAACTGGTGTATATGTAATATCTGTCCCTAGTCAAAAAGCTCAGTGCATCTAAACCACTCTCAAAACAGCTGAAACCAGTTTAAGACAAACTTGGATGTAGTTTCAGACCTAACTGATTTAGGTTAAATTAGTTTACTGAACTTCTGTTCCAGATTCCCTCCAATTTCATGTTAAATTACGGTCTCCCAGCATCACAGCATTCTTTGCACCTCCCTTGCAAACCATCCTCCCAGAGTGCCTTGGCCCAAGCTGTCTGCTCCAGCTGAGCAGGGAAGCATGCTCAAGCACCCCATGGCTTCTGGCCTGAACCACTGCAGCCATGTGGCTGCATTTCTGGAATCAAAAGTGAACGTCTGTTCACTTGCTTATTGGTTCAATTTATATAGCTTAAACTAACTTGCAAAGATTGAATCATTCAGCCTTGGGCTTTTTGATTGTCTGTACCTAGCTAAGGAGAACAGTATGTGATAGGTAGTAAAGAACAATTATCAGAAAAAGTATATAAGATATCAGAAAGAAAATTTAGTCTTTGGAAAGTCACTTTAAATTTTTCAATTTTTTCTAACTTTATCTTACGTCTGAAAAAATATTTTTAAATGCAAAAATACAGTATGCAGTGGCACTTCACTATGTTCTTAGTCTTGGCAGATGCTGGACACCCTGAATTTCTGTTGGCTTCACTGGGAGACGAAACCCAGTACCTTGTAGGATTAAAATATATGCTACTGGCAGAACCTCTATTTGTAGCTGATTGTGTCCCATCTTTTAACATTCACAAAAAAAAAGATATAGCCGTATGAAAATGTGTATTTTCACAGTGTGGTACCAGCATTACAAATGCTTCTGGGCTAAATTCTGTTCTTTAAGGCTAAGTACAGACATTTGGGGAGGTTAAATCAGGTTCAAAATGGCCACCTGATTTAAACCTAGTTTGCCAACCTTAGACTTACAGACCTAGTCTCAGTGACTGGCAGTCAGTCTAAACCTGCAACTTTATAAAAAATTCCATGCACACAAATCAGTTTTAAAATTGCAGAACCTGGTTTAAGATAAACCCAGATCCATGCAGTATGAAACTTATTTGGTTTAGGTCAAACTAGTGCATGGAACTTCTGTGTACTTTCCCTGCACAGTCCCAGAGCTGGGAAAACCCAGCCACTGGCCTCAGCTCTGGGGTGGCTCTTTTCACTTCCCCACCTCCAGCACTGGGCTATTTTTTTGCCACTCCCCCCTCTCAGCCCCTTGCTATTTTTTGCCTCCCCAGCGCCTTGCCCCAACCAGCCATTCCTCTCCACCCCCACCCCATAAGCATTTTCCACTGCTGGAGCTGAGCATGTAAGTCTCAATGTGGGGAGAGGCAGGAGAGATGGGGGTGTAGGTTTGCTGGGGGGTGACCCCACCCCACCTGCAGGTTGTGCCTGCTCAACCACACCACCTGCACATTACACCTGCACGTCACCCTTGTGGGTTGAGCCTGTCCCCAACCAGTGAGTCACACCTGCCCTGCCCACTCCACCTGTACCTGCTCCCCCACCTGCAGGTCATACCACTGTGTGCAAGCTTCCTACCCCCTGCCCCCATACAGCAGGAGGCAAAGCAGTGCAGCATGGTTGTGTGCATCCTGCTGCTTTCAGTGGTGCAGCAGGAGGCAAAGCAGTACAGTGTGGCATGGTGCCAAAATTCTGGTTAATAAGGTATTCCAGTTGTAAAATACCAGATAACAGAGATTTTACTGTACTAATCAGAGTAAAACAAACTTCATTTTCTTGCATAAAAACTCAACTTTTCTCAAAACTCAGCACTGAAAACTGTGGTGCACGTAAGTAAGGAAATATGGCAACAGCAGTTTCTGTCTGTTGGGGAAAACAAAAGTAATACTGGACATGCTGTACATGGGGGTCCCTGGTTGCTAGCTGTGGATACTTTTTCTTTCTTGGCAGAGACATCTGCTGCAGAAACAGCTACTCAATTACTTACTGCTGTTTACCAGTATTTTCAAAGAAAGGTTGTTTTTCTTCTTATTCTGCCTTTCAAAAACAAGGTTTGTATTTTATTCAGGGGCATATTGTACGTGAGAAAATACAGTAAGTTCTAAAGAGCAAACAGAGCAGTTCCTAAACCAGTGTAAATTCATGCATTATCTGCAATGATCAGTTACATCAGCTGAGAAACTGGTCCTACTTTCTTAAAAGCATTGTATATCAATAATGTTCTATAAGACAGAGTTTATGAACTATGGAGTCACTACCATAGGCAGCAAAAGGTCAGGACTAAGGGGGCTCAGCCCTCCCAAATGTGGGGCAGCGGGAAGAGCTGCAAAGCAGCCTGGTTGAGGACTCCAGGTGGTTGCAGCAGCAGTAGGGAGGGGCACGCATACAACCAGGATCGCAGCCCAGCGTGTGGATCACTGACTGCCCAGGCAAGTATTAAACTATTCTGTGAAGAGGAGGGGGCTGGGGGGGAGGGCATATTGAGGCCCCTGCTGTGAGGGAATGGGGCACAGGCAGGGGCAGGGGCAGGGGCTGGAGTGAATAGGGCCCCAGCCGGGCCAGGTGATGGGACAATTGGAGCCTGGGCAGCTCATCCAGGGGTGTGGGGGGACTCCTGCCATTATGCATGCCCCAGCAGAGGCCCGGGGGGAGCATGACCCCCCTGCATCTGTGCTCGGGGCGAAGGTGGCTGTTGCTGCCCTCTGCACTTTGCACCTAGCTGCAGCTTCCCTGCAAATGGTGCAGTGCCACATACCTACCACTGCTGCACTGTGCCCCTGCCCACTCAGTGGTGGGACACACATGATACCATATGCCTCTGGGGGGCAATGGCAGCTGTGTGTAGCTGCAGCCACATCCACCCCACACATACATTGGGGGGGGCACATGCCCCCTAGGCTTCCACCGGGGTGCATACAGCAGTGGGAACCCCCTCCACATCCCTGTGGAGGGACTGGCTGGGCCACAAGAGTGCTATAGTGAGAGGCTAACCAGAAGGCAGCCCTGTACTGTAGCACACTCATGCCCCAGCCAGCCCAAGTCAGCATCTATACATACATTGCAGTTATGGTATAACTCCACCATAGGATAGTACTTGTATTGGGGCAGTACTATCCTATGGCAGAGTTAATTAATTTACTCCAGCCAAATATACCGCATGTGTAGACAGTGATGCTTTACTGAAGAGCTAATTAGTCAGCTCTGTAGTAAACATTTCATACAGAAGTGCCCAATGACAGCTAAGGGCTTTGTTACATGTTTCACTTTGAGCTGCTCAAATGCTGATTGGGATTGGTGTTAGCTTGAATTTGGAGCAGTCACACATTCAACCCAGCAGAGGCCTTGAGGATTGAGAGCAGTGCTGGCAACATTGATGATGGGGGCTTCCTCTTTTCTTGTCTGCTCCCCTGGTACAGTCCAGCAGCCAAAAGTAAGACTGGGGGCAGGCAGAACAGTGATTGAGGATCTGGGGTATATGGTGGGGGCAGAGGATGATGGGCCTGATCTGGGGGTGTGGGGGAGGGGCAGGGAGCAGAACTATATGTATATATAAAATGAATAGTTCATGCTTTGGACATGTTGAAAAAAATGTATCAGGCTGTAAAATAAAAGTTGTAAATGGCATGTGCACAACAGAAAATAGAATTAGCTTACATGACGATTTCAAACACCGATTGATTGCACAGAGAGAAATGAAAAGCCCAGAAAACTGAGCTATCCTAACCATCCAATGACAACTTTTGCAACTCTCTCGCCAGACATTGCTGCTGCTCCTGTTTGAGGCTGTATGCCATCAGTGCAAATCTGCTGGGACTGACTGTCTTTCCTGTTTCAGTCTCTGGGGCTTAACAGCTCTGGAGATTCATAATTTTAGAATTAATTTATTTGTTTTCTTCAAACTGGGTTTATTTTATATGTTTCACTGGATATGTCTACACATGCACTTTAATACGCAGTAGACTGTTTTACTGAGCATTAATGTAAAGTAAAAAACCATGACATTACACTAATGCATATAACAATATTTTAAGGCACACATAACAAATGATGCAGATATAAGTTAGTTTTCAGCTGAATTAAGACATACTGATCATTTGAGGACAAGATCAAAGTCCAGCATGGTCTAGATAATTTTTTCGCCTAGAACCAAAGCAGGTTGGGTATTGCAGTTTGTGGGAAGAACACAGAAAAATAGTGTTATGAGCAATGCATGTAGAGAAATTGAGATCAGACAGAAACAGTGAGAAATGTAGAAGGAGGTAAAAAATGGGACGTCTCCAAAAGAACTTGGAAACAGGTGAAGGAATCAGTCTGACATGAAAAAAGATTGCCTTTGAGGGCTTGAAACTAGGAGGGAACAAGTAGGAACTTCTCACATTCTTCATCCCCACCCTGTGTGTCCATAGAAACTTAGTGAAGAGCTTCAGGAAAAAACTATGACCCTGCCTGATGGAAATTGCAATAGGTCTGGTCTCATAGTGGAGTTTGAGCTGAAGCATTAAATTAATATAGTTGAAAGGAAAAACTGACACAGCAGCTGCTTTTTTTCCATGGAGAACTAAATAGATACCCACTTCTTCAACAAAAAAAGCCACACATCCTGACTCAATTGCTTGATTTCTAAACATTCACTCTGCATCAATAACTCTTGCCTGAGGTTTTTAAACTATGTAGTTTTCGTTTTGTTTTACTTTACTGGCTTCTGGTATCAGAAAACCAGAAAACATTTCTGTCATTACAGTCTTTACCCAGTATAGAATCTGCTGCCCTTCTAATAACAGTGTGAAAAATTCTGTTCTGGAAATTGGAGCACAGGATTGGAAAGGACTTCCTATGCAATCAAGTAAAATCTCATGTCATCTCAGGAATCAAATCATATAATACCTTTCACAGCACCCACTTAAGTCCATAGGGACAGAACCCAGCCAATCATTTTCAACCTTGCACTGAAAGTAATAATAACGTTTCTTTTTTCTATATTTTTTCATGTAAAATAACCCATCTCCAGACCTAACAATAGTAGAAGCTAGGTTCTGGGATACACAAAATGATCTGCCTAAGAAAGATATATTGGATAATACACATTTCTTCATTTTTGGGAGCATAACATGTGGTGCCAGAATTCTAGAAAAAAAAAATCATGAAGGGAGAACCTTTCTTTCTCCCACAAAGTTAAATTTAAATGAATCAGGCATAATAGCAACATACAATAATCCTTTGAAGGGGTTACAAATTCAGAAACCACACCTTATTCAGGAAGAAACTCAAGCTAATCAACCTTCTAAAAGGTTTTAATATTTTTCATTGTTATTTGTACAAAATAAATATCCACCAGATTTCATTTCAGGGCCCCCCATGTTTGTGATCTTTGCCTACAAGAATATTAAATTTCTGTATATCTGTCTTTACTTTATGGGCTTCTCCAGGGAATGTAATAGTCTATTTGTTTTTCTATTGATCTTGTATCTAAATACTGTTTTCTCCTCTTGGAAAAAGAAAGCTGCCAAAGAATCAGCAGTGTCACTGTAAAAATGTTTTTCTTAGCCAGATGAAGTGATGGCAGAGCAAGATTGGGAACAATATTTTTCAAATCTGCTTTAATAAGAATACTTCCAAATAGGGATGTGCTAGATATTGGTCTAGGCATGCCCCAGGCCTATGATTCATCTTTCATCCTTTACCAATTTCAGACTGACAGCTAAATTAGCTCATGGAAAAGGCTCCCGTAGGCAGTAACCAATAATCTGCCATCCAAGGTAGGTTGTAACAGTGAGGGGCATAGGAACAACTGGAGATGGAAAGCTGCATTTATGTCAGCTGACTGGTGAAGGGGTACATGGATGAAGGTAAAAAGCAGAAAAATCAGATAAGAGAGAAAGCCACATGGGTAAGTGAACTGTGGCTTAATCGTTTTGTCTGGCAGCAGACAAAAACTGAACCCGTAAAATAAGAGGAAAGTGCACTTTGAGTTTCTATTATTGCTGGCAGGCCACTGACTTTGCATATATACACTTGCAAACAGAATAACTGTCTGTACATGCAGCATTCACATGGACACCTTATGCAATGAGATGTTTTCTTTTCTAAAGCAGTAAAAATATCAGAGCATAAGATAAGGTATCAAGAACCTTTCACATCACAATGCTTCATTTATTCTTGGGCAAATAAAAATCCATTTATTCTTGGGTAAAATAAAATTCTCAGCATAGGACTCTTCATATAATAGTGTCACTACAGCAGACATGCTGAATTATTTTAAAAAATAAATATAGGAGGAGGAATGATATATCTGCTGTTTCACAAAGAAGTAAGTTCAGTATTTGCACAGCATCTGCCTGACTGAGCAACTTGAACTTGCAGAGCTGACATGTAACAAAACTCGCCACCAAAAGAGCAGCAAGCTTTCAGGAAAACCTGTTTTTTTGGAATGGCTTTGGTTACATATGAACTTGATTTCTGTTTGCATTGTTACTACCTGTCATCATGCTCTGTAGTAGGTAAGCTGCATTTTGAAATCAGCGTCTTCTGAAGTGCATTGTACCTATTAGTGACTTTTTCATGCTGGCAATTTTCCATAATATTATTTATTACACTGTATCACATTAGCAATAATATTCACAATTATGGTCCAAAATATCTTATAATACTGTATAATGCAACATTAGCAATTTTTCTTTTGTTTTATTGTTCCATATCATCTTGGAATTCCAAGTGGTAATACAAAGATACTAAAACCTTAACATGGAAATTTGTAGCATTACCAGATATTAATTCGTATGGCAACAAACATAAAGTGCCTGTCTACTTATATGCTGGAGAGATGGGTATTTTGTTGTTTATTACAGGTGGGTCTATGCCTTTGAAGACCCTGTTTAAATTAAAGATACAAAGCAATGCCTGGGGTTTCATTGCATTGCAAATGTAAAGAAAGACTGATTTTCTTCAAAGAAGGTTGATAATAACCCACAAACAGCAGGTATTTTCTGCTACCAGCATGTAGCTGGCATGTCATGACTAGTACATCTTTAATCATAATAATGAGGTCTTTAGTAATCATGATAAAATATGTTTTAACTGTCACTGTTTTTAACTGTCACTACTATTCTCTTTGTAGAATTAGCTGAATACTATCTTATCAGAACGCATATTCAACCAACTGTGTCAACTACCTGGTACACTAACTTAGAAAATTATTTTGATTGTTAATTCTTAGTGTCTTGTTACACATTACACTTAGCACATGGTAATTTCATATGGTATTAAAATTAGCACCACTTTGAGCTGTCACACATTAAGGGTTAATACGCCCTGTAATGTGCACTGCTTTGACCTGCCTCTAGAGAGCTGGTGAACAGGGGCATGGTTAGGAGCCAAGTTGGCTCTATGCCTTCCCAGTTCACCTACTATCAGGGGCATAGTAGGTGCCCCAGACTGTGGGCAGCCGGGAGCTGGAAGGATCCCATCCTACAATTTGAGTCCCTGCTGCCCCCTGAAGTCCAGATCAGGCCATCACTGTCTCCTTCCCATCCGCCCCACCCCCAGGACTCCCCTCTTCCCCCCCAGCCCTCATAGCTCACTACCACGCCCATATTCACCAGCTCTTCTGCCACCACTGCTGAGCCACTGCTGCTGTTCAGGCTGAGCCCATCCCAGAGAATAGCAGCAGTGGTGGGAGGATTTCCCTTCCCTGCTTGCTCCCCCACAATAGTGCTGGCAGCTATAAGTAAACTGTGAGGGCCAGAAGGGGATGGAGGGAAAGCATCCTAAGGGCAGGAGGGGTAGAGGGGGAATCCCAAGGGGCAAAAGTTGAGCCCCAGGGGCAAGGGGGAGTCCCAAAGAGCCGGTTGGGAGGGGGAGCAGGGGGCAACCCAGGGATTGGGAAGAGCCCAGAATGGGATGGAAGAAGGAAATATTACCTTTAGGTGCTGTCACAGTAGGGAAGATAGAGCATGGCTAGGAGCAGTGCCTCCTGGGATGCTGAAGGACTTCTCCCAACTGGCTTTGGGCTGGTGGAGCAGTTACACACGATTGAAACACAAGCTGTCCAAAAACAGTTAGAGATAATCTCTAAGATATTCAGAGGGTCCTTAGCATGCATGTCCTTGCCTTAATGTGCAGACACTCCTGTTTTAAGGGTCTTTAACATGTATTTAAGTTGATATGTAATGACATCCTTACATATACATCAGTTTTAGGCTCTCTGCCACAAGGAACATAGATCCTTTGACTGTTTACCCTTTAGAGACAGAATGCCTAAATAAGAGAAATATCTAAATAAAAATAAGAGAAGCGAGACACATTTTCTGCATTTGCTATTATATTGGCAGGGAAGAGGGAGTTTTCATGCCAACTGATACCTCTCTCATATTGTTACTCTGCCTGCTTTGTCAAACCTAATTCATTCTCTCCATCTACAATACAGTGTGTTCATAAACTGAGCCTCCACACTCTTTCTTATAAAGTATGTTCTTCAAAGGTCTTGAAAGACACCCACTCCGATGCCTTTGACAGGTATCAGTAACATACCTTTACTACCAAGAACATTCAACATTCTCAATCAGTAAGTCTGATTAGGAACCATTTTTCTATACTGCCATCATATATGCCAATAGATTTTCTTTACTTCATATTGATAATCACAAATTCTCATTTCCCGTGGAAAAACTAGACTAGAAACTTACTGAAATCCTAAACTACATTCTCCACCTATTGTCATTCCCCTCCTTCAGAAATCATGCTTATTCCTTAGACTTGTAAATCAGGTCAGGGCTGTTTTCTAAAACATACAAGTTAATTTATTGAAGACAGGTCCTGCTTCTTATATTATTTATATATAAATATGCTGATTAAATCAATTACACTCTCCTGATCAGATTCAAAACCACATGAAAAATCGGTGTTAAGCAAAAAGCTGTAACAACATATGCACTCCAGGTAAGTTGTGGCCAATATCTTCCTGTTCAAGACAAAAACCTACAATACCTTAGCTAATATGTGCACAGTTGTACTGCAGCATTCCAACTGCAGTAAAGACATACCCACTACATAGAGTAAGAAATACTCTTCCAGTAACATGTTCTGTGAAGAGCCGTAGGTCATCAGATAAAGAACCATATCCTGAATATCTCTAGATTAAATTTATAAAAACAAGAAAGTACCTTATTTTGGATTTGATAAAAAATAAGGGGCGGGGCAACTGCCCAGGTGTGGAACTACCCATGCCGCCCTTGAGAGCTCACCAAAATCATTAAGCAGCCCTCCACCTGCAATAATTGCCCGCCTCTAGCGGAGGCTGACAGATTTGGCCTCCAAAATAAGAGATTTAATTTATAAAGATTACTGGGACTCCATGAAAAAAAAATTGGGGTGGGGAGAGAGACATCAGGAGTGAAGTAAATGAAGCTGTTAACAAGAAAACAGTTCAATGAACAGTTCTCTCTGTAATCCTGAACAATTATAACACATCCAGTATAAACCCACCAACTTTTACTGTAATTCCCTGAACATTCATGCACTTTAGGAAAATTCCTGTCCCCTTCTCCAAGGCTGTGATAGATTCTTTAGGAGGAAAATTGAAGTAGAAGCAAAAATATGAATGGGGGAGAAGGACTACACTGTGTCAGGAGCAAATATTTCTGAACTCTGGGGATAATATGCCATAGGAGCTTTGGCAGAGCTTCTAATGGGAGATTTGTCCCTGGAAATTTTCTGTTGTTGTTGTCCCGCATACATAATGATGCCACAGCAGCCCCTCCTCGCCACTAGGTTGAGAGAAGCATCACATCCAAGCTACTGCCAGCATTTGCCAGATGCGGATTCTTTTTTTCTTAACGCTTCTGTATCTGCCCAGGCACCCAGGCTTAGGCTTAATCTCTTAATTAGCAGATATTAATCTAGCTTCTCCACAGGAAATCAGAACTGATTCATAATTGTGAAATACAGAAGCACTTTATGATTATCCAGCAGCAGTGGACAAAAAAGGATGATTTAATGATTTGGGTCCTCATCTGGCACTATGAGCTGAATGCAATTCTCCACTCTGTATCTGACTACATGTGACCCCAAGCAAGAAAGGTGGGCCCTCTATGCCCAAGTTATTCATTTCTAAAATGGGGACAGTATTTTTCTACCAAGGGATAGGGGAAGTCATGAGGATAAGGCATATTAAAGTTTGAGCAGATTTCTGATACCAAGGCAAAGGAGTTTCCTTAAATATGTGGTAAACAGTGATGTAAACTAGCACCCTTCTGGAAGGAGAACCCACTCCTAAAGAAAAAAAAATTACTGCAATAGGCACAAAAGATAAAAATTATCCCTTGCACATGTCTTTACTGGAAACATTTGTGAAGATACTATTTTGTTTTCCTCTCTGTTTTTTTCTATTTATTAAGGTTTGAAGAACAATGTTTGAAAGGATGTTTCTATTAGAACTTTTAACCCTACCTTTTTCTTCATACCATAGGTCATAATGTTGTCATTTTTCATTGTCAACACTGTTTAAGCATTTATTTTTGGTGTTATAAATAAAGGCGTTGACCTTTTGTGGTAGACAGGAAGCTGAAGGAGTAATTTTCTGAAGTAGCAGCCTCCTGTTTACATTTGCTTTCTTCAGTGGACAATTATCTCAGGAGACAAAGGCAGTGAGTATATGCAAGTTCTAAGCAAATATGTGACTTGATAATGGTATTTTAGGTGGTATATGACTGTGCAATTGTTTTTAATTCCTACATTACAGAACATTGATCTGTGGCTTACCAACAAAAATATGAAAACATTAAAAAGAGGACTAGAAGCATAACTCAGGGGAGCCACAAAGCTAAATCACCACCTATCAAGTTAAAACGTATCCTTTAGTACTGAAGACAATACTCTGTTTTCAATGGCAAAATGGCCTTACAACAGTATCCACAAAGTAGGTAATGCTGGACTATCATGTTTATTTTCAATTCCATGTTGCCAATGTTCACTCTGTATCAGGCTTAAAGTAATAGAGGGATTTTTCTTCTAGTTATAAATATGATAATTTTGAGAAATGTTAGTTAATTGCCAATATTAAATTGTATGTGTGTGCTTGTATGCTTATAAGTGGTTTAATGCTATTTCATATTGATCTAAGAGTAAGCAGTCACTACATAGTCAAGACTGCAAGCAAGATCCTGAAATGGCCTAATTTATATGTGAGAGAAACATAGAAGAAAGCATGTATCTTCACATCTTAGATTAGATTACTGGGTTCCAGGAGGTTAAAATGCTATTCAAACATATTGTACATACTGGCATCTAATGTCTTCCTGATTTGCCTTTTTATTAAATGAAGCATAACCTCATTTTCTGAGGACGGAAAATATAAAAATTCAAAACCAGGAAAGTATAGCCATTTTTCCAGTTTTGCAATCTAACTCTTTAACTTCAAATTTAAATTTACTCAACACATTTTTAGAAGGGCACGGTTATTATGATAAGGCCCAATGTACTTTCCTGAAAAGAAAGTAATTTCAGCAAACCGTCCCTTGAGAAAATATGTTATGTATGAATTTGATTTTATTAGGATTGGAAGGAAAATATATTTCAGTTCCTTAAGCTCTTTGACAGCTAAATACAAGACATTTTTAAAACCAAACCAGACAAATTATGGTATACACTGGAATACTTCCATACAGCTACAGTAATTTATACCAGGTTAGTCTCTTGTCCCAAGTGTGTTCACACTTCTGTCTTTCTGGCTATCATTCTAGCTAGTTCTGTCCTGTACTGAGCAGAAGAGGGAAGCTCAGTGTTCCCGGCCAATGCCCTGCTGGGCTGAGCCAAGCCAAGACAATGACCCTGAAGAGGCGCAGGCTCCCTGGAGTCGGCTCTGACAATACCCTGGGTATGTCTACATGTTAATTAATGTGGCTTATGTACTGAGCATTAAATCTAGCACCTCCAGGCACCTATACATGTGACAGACCTCTGCTTCAGTGCATGCTAATTAGTGATTACTGTGAGTCTGCTGCAACATGCTAATTAGTGAGCTCTTGCAGCCTTCATGCCATGTGTATTCAGCATCCCATGTTTCAAAATGGCGGTAAGGGTACTTTAACTAAAGCTCATTGAACAAGCTTTAGTTAAAGTGCCCCTGCCGCCATTCTGAAGTGTGGGATGCTGAATACACATGACGCTACAGGCGTTTTAATTAGAGTAGCTCTCAGGGCCACTCTAATTAACCCCCCACCCCAATCTCAGAGCACATGTATACGTGCCTTCCATTGTGAGGTACTAGGAAAAGGTGCATTAGCCTATTTTAATGCACATTAGCAAATGAGCACTTGTTTTCATGATGTTTTAATGCAAATTAAAATAGGTTAATGCACATTAAAAGGCATTTGTAAATGAGCCTCCTCTGCCTCTTCCAGTTTCAGGTCTGGGCAGGTGTCTCCTTTAAGTGCAAACACTTAACACTGTACTAGAACATGGACCATTTTGTGTTGCACTGGGAGCGGTCTTACTCAAACAGGGACATTATTGGATGTAAAAGCCAAGTGAGATTATTCTGTCATTCCAGACAGACCTATTGCACAGAACAAGTTATTGTGTCCTGGTACTTATTCTCTTTGGACTCTTCTCTACACTTATGATGCCTAGAACATTTCTATTCAATTTTGAACATGTGGCAAGCTCCTTACCTTAAAAAACATATTAAAATATTTGCAAAATTAGTCAATGTAACCTTCTCCATGCAAATGACCAGATTTTTGATTAGCACCTTACTAATTACCTCAAGTTCATCACCAGTAAGTTTGCTGAGACAGCTAAAAGCTATAGATTAACCATCAGTCTTGAAGAGAGATGAGATAATACACCATCCTATACCTGGGATAGAATAAAGACCAAGCATGACAATTAATGGAAATGAATTCTGTATGATAATGGATTTCACTTACTTGGACAAGTTTTGTTAAAGCAATGACTTCAGTGATGAAGGAATTTTTATTTAAATTTAAAAGACTGCCACACTGAGTCTGGAATCAGCAAAGGATTGTATAAAAGGTAGCATTAATTATATATTATTGTGTGTTAAGGCACCTAGACTTTTAATTGGCATATTATTATCAAAATAGAAATAAAAGAGTGTATACATTAACCCCCATCTTGCTCTAGAATTGTTAAATATGCACAAATTATCACTGACAAAACATGCAGCCCCAAGCTCTATCAATGTTAACTCCTAAACTGAAGATACCAGGTAGGAGCAACCACAAAAGCAACCAATACAGGGATTAGTCTGTGTAGGGCAGGAAGTAAAATGAGGCCCCAGAAAAGCCACCCTTTCTGTAAGCAGCACCCCAGAGCCAGAATGTGTATGATAGGCTCCTCACTCTGGAACAATAAGAATGAGGAAACTCCCCTTCCCCTACGACTGGTTCACCTTGCCAAGTGACCATGTGGAATAACATTAAAGAGACTCCATCCAGGAGGAGTGGCTGTAAAAACAGCCAAAGCAGAGGGTCTTGGGCATTCAAAGTACTCTGCAGTGCTTCCTGTCCAATGCTGATTGGCTGTTTATTCCAATTCTCCTCACAGAAGAGAAGAATTGGAATAAACTCTTCACTTCTGCTTCACTCCAACCCTACATGCCCTTCACCACTTTCTCCCTTCCCTTCCCTTCCCATTTAACTGGTTCTCTGCTAACTAAGACTTCCTCTCTCAAATCACAGCACTAACATGGCAGTCCTTGTCATAAATGCTCATTCTGACAGTGCGCTACACTCTTTCTTCCACCCTGGGTCATTCTTGGCTATTTAATCTTACACTTTCTGGGGACAGCAACGATCTGCTACTCTTTGTACACTGAGACCCATTCCCAATCGAATCTTAGCTATTACCAGGCTAAGAATGATTTCACACATAAAAAGGAATACATTTTGTATTCAAGCACATAACCATTATGACCTAAGGCAATTTGTCTAATACAGTAAAGTGAATTCTCAAGGAAAAAAAATGAAACGAGGTATGTCAACCTAAAGAGAATGGAGAAATTCAAAGGGAAGATTCAAGTGATCAATGACTGCACATCTCCTTGTTCTCTCTTGTGAAAGGACCTGTGACTCAAGATCTGGAACCTTTTGCTCAGTCTACAAAACATATTGGTAAACTTAATACAAATAGTCTTTACTCTGACACATATGCTTCAAGTCATCTACTGCCTGTGTTGCCTCCATTATCCCACTACACAGCATTTGAACCTTTTACCCCTTAGAGTACTTATCTAACTGAATGATGATTTTATTCCCGGTACTGGTCAAAGGGATAGTACAGGGGTGGCCAACCTTTGGCTGAAGAGCCACATGTGGCTCTTCAGAAGTTAATATGCTTCTCCTTGAATCTTGCACAAGCACACAGTGACCAAATGGAAGCGTACTAACTTCTGAAGAGCTGCGTGTGGCTCTGGAGCTGCAAGTTGGCCATTCCTGGGATAGTAGAAAGAAGTAACTGCATAGCTTATATTCCCTGTTTCTGTTTAATCAATGTCATATCAGAAAGAAAGGGCTATCTCCAGAATGTAGAATTTTCCACTGATGTTTCTAGGGTCAGAGCAGTACTGCCAGAAAAGAACCGAAACTCAGCCAGTATCCTTGGGAAATTCCCTGCCTGAAATAAACAACAGAGGATGGTCTACCCAAAATCTCTTTACAACATCTTAAACTGCCTCCAGTGAATTGGCGATCCATTAACTAGAAGTAATACTTCTAATACAGCCTCTTCTATAAGCTTAAGGATTGGTTGGCAACTAAATGAACAGACTCTGTCCAAACAAAAGAAAGGTAACGCTGGTGGTTTGAGAGAAACCTCCCTTGAATACCACTGAGCAGTGTAACCTTTATTCATTTACGCTGCTGCACAGTTCAAGTGGGTTTAGAGGTTGCACTGCTCCAGGATGTTGAAGAAAGGACTGTAGCCAAGAACAGTATGACTTTTCCTCTCCAATGGAGACCTTCCCACAATTATTGTAACCTCTGTCAGCTAAGCATTGGATTGCTGTAACTCAATCTACATGGGGCTACAGCAGAAGACCACAATTGTGCTATGCTGCCATTTAATTGGTGGTCCTATATGTCTTGTGCATATTATATATTACAACATCGCTCTGGAATCTGCACTGGCTGACAATATGTTTCCAGGAAGAATTACAGGATGGGTTTTAACTTGTTTAGTCCTAAGGGGTATGAACCCTAGGTACTATTCACTATTATAGCTATGACCAGTGAAGATACTCTCATTGGAACTCCTCCTGTAGATTACTCAGAGGCATTTTCCAACTGAGGTGCTCTATTTCCAGCTTGTTCTCTGCCTTGGTCCACCAAAGCCTGGATTTTTTATTTCTTCAGGCATGTTACAAGTCCCATCTTATTCCCTGGACTGGGGGCTGAAAATGTTTGGGTTTATATTATATGTTTATTACATTTACTGAAGAATATTAATGTACCCTTCACATTGAAATGAGCAATCTTTTATATATGCTACAAACAGCAAGACAGTATTAATTTATGGTAAGGGCATAGCTTGGGTTCATTTAATGGATTTTATAAATCTAAATAAATAAAAAATAAGCAGAATATTTTTTATCCTGTACATAATCCCAACCAACTGTGACTACGCTTCATATAAACTGAGATATCATGCTGGCTTTCCTAATGAGAACCATCCTGAAACATATGTCATCCCAATTGGTACAGCAACAAAGTAACTATAGTTTTGTTCTGATCTGCACAGTCATCTTTCACAAAAAGAACAAGATGACAAATAATTAATGAATTATTCCCCCCAATAACCTCCTATCTTGAACCGTTTATATCAGCTATGACCAGTATCTGATGGAGTTTAGTAAAGATATTGGGAACTCAGCAGATGCGCAGTATCTCTCCCATATTATTCCAATGAACTGTGGCTTCTTCAGCAAAAATTTACTTTATTTTAATAATTTTCTATTTGCTTATAAAGCTACCCCATCACAAAGCCTCTTAAATAAAAATAGAAATGTAATTCTGAAATCTGTCCAAAAATTAACAGAAAAATATATTTTGTAAACATCTTTTCAGCTTTGCAACAAACCATGAACCAAGGAGTGAATTGTACACTGTGCCTGGGAAAAAGCAAACTGTTCTAGCTGGCCCAGAGACAAAGAAAAAAAATGAAGGGCTCTTCTGGAGATGACAATGTACTTCTGCCACGTGCTGTCATGCAGATGATGCAATTTTACTAAAAACAAGGCCCTGTCATATTCCCCAGTTGTGGGCAGCATAATTTTCATTTCAAGGCGGTTAAGCACCTGAATGCTGGATACAAAACCTGTAGTTACTATAGTTCTACCTCATATTTATAGCAACTCCTTTCTCTTGGGAATGTTTCTACTTCCCATAAGTAGAAGTCTACTTAATTTGCGGTTTTGTGGTTTTCGCAGAAACCATGAAAAACAGTGCTGTCCACAATTGCCAGGAAATATTGAACTGGCCATGATTTCCTGTGAAATCAAACTACAAAACCCCCACCCTCAGTGTATTATTCATAGCATACACTGTTTTAGACTGTCCGAATGCTTACCACAATACAAAGACAACACGGCAATCACTGCAGCCACAGATCAAGTGGTTTAAAGTTACTATTTGCTGGTGATGTAGACTAAGTGAAGGTGGAAGTCAGTGAAGTGAAAATATTTCTATTAAGGTTAGCATTAGTTACTATTTCTAAACTGTTTGTAGAATGCTACATACAATAATAAATGATGATATGTTACAATTCATATTGTGTGTATATATATATATATATATATATATATATATATATGTATTTATAATGTATTTAAATTAAGATTTAAATTTAGCATTTAGATTTGAATAATATATTAAGAATATATAATAATAAACTATATTATATAATTTACATTCTGTGGATTTTGCTACTAAATTATACAATGTATGCTTCTCTACTAATCAGTGGCAAGGGGCGAGGCCACTGGGAAATGCCTATGAAGTTGGCTTTGTGCTGCGACCAAGCCACGAAAATTTCTTTGTCTCTCCATGAGTTAAGTAGACCCTACTCTAAGTGGCTGGATCTCTAAGTGGCTAAGTCTCTTCCAGACCTGATGAAATTGGCCAGTCCAAGTCAAAGGCTTCCCTCACATTTCTTTTCTGTTTTTCCTTATAGTGCTCTAACATGGAATTAATGATGACCATAGAACCCACAAGATGCCCTTCATTTGGGTCTGAAATCCAGCACTTTCACGGAATTGGGGGGAACATCTCTCAAATGCCTATTAAACCCTTTCTAGGCTTGCTATGGCCAGTTGACCTCTGATATTTAAGACCATATTGGCTTATTTCCAATACCTCAGGGATGCAAAATTACCAGAGGCTCTGTAAATTGTGGCCATTTTAGACCTGCTGGATGTAGGCTTCAGCAATTATATGGACCTTGAGAAAAACATTTCTTGGTGGGAGAAGGAGGGTCAGTGAGAGTATACCATAAAAGAAAGCTTTGCTACGAAGAACAGGGACAGCGAGTTCTGCTTCAAAGAGTAATGCAAACGGCAATACTGAGGCAAAAATGGTCAAAGACCAGTAACTTCCTTCCGCAAATCTGTACATAGTTTTTTGTATTTTTCAACAGTACAAGGACTTGAATATGCAAAACTAACACTCCTTCTCTCTTGTGCTATCTAGGAATAAAGAGGGGTTTCCAGAAAGTTATCTAATGCATCCCTTATCTATTATTTTTTGTTCACAGGAAAACTCCCTTCAAGATTCCCAAGGTGCTGCTTTTTATGAGGAAAAAGTAATGGGGTAATCGCTTAAACAGAGTACACTTTTGCCAGAAAAGATAGAAAAATAAACCTATCCATCAGCTGAATATTTATTAATAATGGATGAAAACTGGCTCCAGACACAAAATTACTTCATGAAAGTGACAGAATAATGGATACAGAATTTTTTTTTGATCAGCTCAAAACAAATTTACAGGTTATGCAAACTCTACAAAGCAAGGCTTTGTTTTTCAAAACAGTAATCCTGTAATTTATCAAAGATTTAATTTTTTCAGAGATATTACAAAATAAAAAAATAATACATCTAGTATGTCTGCATATTCCAAAATGAACAACAAAATTAGCAGTTCACACTACAGTCAAGCTTTAAACCAGTGGCATAGGCAGAGCCAAATCTTGTATTTTGTGGATACAGTTTAAACTGTCAAATAGGGTTTATGTAACGATTAGTGGAGATTATGTAGAGTGGTACTGCCAGTTTTAAAAAATACAATATTATTATAAAGAACCCCTAGAGGTTCATATGAAGACGGTCTCTATTTCAGAGACAGTAAAATCACCGAGGCACATCATCATAGCAATGACTTACTACTCCAAAAAGAGCCACGGGAGTTGTGTAAAGATCGTTAATGCAGAGAACAGCCCTCCCCTGCAACTGGACACGTGCATGTCAGTTTACAACTAGTATCAGGTTTTTATTAGGCTTTGAATAAAGTGTTAACATATCTGCATAATTTCTCACCCTCTCACACACATTCCGACAAATTAAAAACATTTAATATTTAATATTTGTCAATTCTAATACCATAAGTGGTAACTATAAATTTTTGTCAGGCTTTTGGGAAAGGTCTTTCACAGTCCAACTGCATGTGCAGGAGGATCTTAAATACCCAGTAATGTCACTGAGAGGTTTGAGTTGGAATCCCAGGCATTATTAAAATATACAGCCAGTGTTTTAATCTGAATAAGACTATATATTTTCATTAGGGTTACTTATAACAAGAGAAGATTGTGGTTTCTGAAACTTTCAAACACAAAAATACTGCTAACTATAATAGCTCTAAAAATACTTCCAAGAGCCAGGAAAAAGGAAGTGTTTTTTTATGTGTCTGTTTTATCCATCAATTAGTAAAGTAGCTAGACTTTCAATGCCCTTATCCCACCTGTATCATCCAAGACAGTAATGCATTTTATGCCTCACCATATTTTTTCTGCGCTCCTTCCACCTTTGCCTGGAATGTCCCCCACCCCACACCCAAATTTAAAACCTAGAACAACCACACTCCCTCTTCTTCAACGTTTTCTTGAAAACCCACATATTCTTATAACAATGACCCTGACTTCTGAACCATCCTAGTAACATCTAACCTAAAAAGCAAAAGCCAACCACACAACCCAGTAACACATTTCAATTCCAGAGCCTTATTTTGTATAAACCTCCTTACATGTTAATTTTCCTGCAATGTGTTATGATTCATTCACAGCCTGAACCTGCAACGAAGCACACAAGCAACCCATAGTCACAAGGATTATGGAACTGCAGTCAAATTATTCACACTAGTATTTGCAAGGTCACACCCTGAAACAGATTCCCCAAATTTGAAAACTCCTTAGTACAAAATCTTCAGGACCAATCTTCAATTGAAAAACACAAAAACTGGTCTTGCTCCACTGACTTCAATACAGCTATTTAGGCCATGGGAAGGTATGGCTTATGTACAGGTGTTCAAGAAGGCTGAAGCGGAAGCACTGTAATTTTCAAGCTTTACTCTAAACACCCCCATTTAGGTCAAGAAGAAGCACATTGGCCCTTGTAGAGGGGCTCGGAGTTTGCCTACATGAGCCCAGGAGGTAGTGGGGTCTCTCACACACCTCCCAGGGTGCCCCATGGACTCCCCAGGCTGCTGAAGAGTCCGAAGCAGAGCCAAAACACCGATCCAACCACTGTTTGGCTACTGGACATGTGCCACCATGCCATAAGACACTTATGGCACCAGGGTTCTGTGACACCAGGGTTCTGTGCGTGTATGCGTGTCCCAGATGCCAAGGTTGTGTATGTGTGTGTATACCCGCTCCGGATGCCTGTATTCCATGTGTGTGTATGAGCATGCATGCATGCATGCCCCAGATGCCTATAGCCCCCCTCCCACAGGCCCTGAACACTGGCAGGCTGTACAGATCCATGAAGCTCTGGGAAACTAACTTTTCCTTGCATGGACCGGGAGCACCCCCTGGATGAGGAGGGCTAGAAGGCTTCAAGTGCCCCCGCCCTGGCACTGAGCCATGGGTCTCCATCCCCAGGCTCCTCTGGCCCTGCATCCCAGACAGTGCTGCCCACAGCCCAAGTTAACTGGGCACCAACCCACCCTCACCCCAGGGGCATATACTGAGGTGTGGGGGAACGCAGCATGAAGAAGAGATGTGTCTTGGTTTAAAATGTTGTAGCTGCCAAACTTTAACTGGGTTCTAGATTCATAGAAATTAGGGCCTAGAAAGGACCTCAGAGATTATCAGGTCCACCCCCACTCCTCAAGGCAGGAAAGACTGCTAAATTCAGATGACCCCAGCAAGGAATTTGTCCAGTCATCTTTTGAAGATCCTAGTTGGGAGACATAGCCGCAGCAGGTGCCGAGAACTCCTGGATCTCCCACATGCAGTCCCCAGCTCCTTGCCCCCCAAGGCCATGTCTTCCCTTTTGAGGACCATGCACATGTAGCCCTCACCACTGCCTGGGGCTCATGTCAGGCAGCTGGCTCTGCTGCCAGAGGCTGCCTGCCCTGGCAGGCCAGTGGGTCATTGCTCTCCCCTGCTTTTCTGACTGCTCCTACACCGCTTTGGGACTGCCCTAGAACCTCTTGGGAAGACGGGACATATAGGGCGACTGCTAGCACTTAGGGATAGCAAATTGGGCCTGAAAGAGAGGTGGTGTACCTGATAGCCCCAACAGCAGATCTCGGGCAGCCTGGAGCCACGCCACTCACCCAATGCTGCTCCCTTGAGCAGGCCCCACTGAATGCCTTTCTGCCTCCTTGGACCATGGGTCAGTGGTCCTCAGACAACATGCTACATCTGTCCTAGTTCACCCTTGC
>JAGPOW010000261.1:195289779-195309847 GCA_030014935.1 Caiman crocodilus
ATGGGGAGCTGTGTGTCCTGTGCGGGGCGCAGGTGGTGGGCCCATCTTCCTGAGCAGTCACCGCACCCCCACAAACTTCCCCACAATCTACTCACAAACCCCACATCCCAAACCACCCCAAGCCACCCACCCACAAAATCCACGCCACCCCAAACCCCCACACCACCCCCACAAATCTCACCCCCCACAGACCCGACACCCACCCACAAACCCCCAACTCCGCCACTCCTTCCCCCCAGACTTCACATCCCTTCACAAATCTCACACCCTGTGTGCAACAGCCACGGCTGCAGGGGCAACTGCCACACTGCAGCTCTGCCCCATGCCCACACTGGTGCTGGGACTTATGGTCCCAGCCTATGGGGGGATGCTCCTGGTCCCAGGAACCACTTGGGGTGTGTAATGGGCTGGGAGGAGGGAGGGAGGGAGGTGGCAACAGGGGTGTGTTTGAAAAAGAAATGGGGCCCAAGGATGGGGGAGAGCTCTGGGTAGGAGAGGCTACCAAAGCTGGGCTTAGAGCCCTCCTGCCTGCTAGAGCAGCCTGTGCAGAAGAAGGCTTGTTTGGAAGGGAAGGGGCTTGCCCAGCCCAGTCCTTGAGCCTCAGTCAAGGGCTTCCCAGGAATGGCATGGGGATTGCTGGGGTATGGGCACAGGTGCAGGGAGCAGAACAGCAAGGGCTGGTGCTGCTCAGAGCCACAAAGCAGCGGGTAGGAGCTGCTGGCGAGAGGGAGCTAGTGGGGACAGACAGAGGCTGTGGGTTAGGAGTGAGAGACAAGAGCAGGGGCAGGGAGCCAGCATATCTGTGCTGCTCAGTGCCCCATACCCTGGTGAGCGAAGTGGGCAGGGGCAACTGAGTTTTCTATGATAAAAAAACCAAAATCAAATGCCAAAGTGTATAGATATTTAGAATTCATTTTATTATGATGATAGAGGTACTGGCAGGCTTCAAAATTACTTTAAAGTTGTAAATTTATCAATAAAACAAATTGCCCAACTGATCTCTCTCTACATATAGCGGTGTTTAATTTTAATTGCACAAGAACACAGATATAGGGCATTTTAATGACAGAATTGGGGCTTTTTTATGAGAGAATTTCCAAGTTTTAAACAGGGAACACCACGATCTCTGCTAGTGAGGCAAGTGGAGAAACTCAGGCAGAAAACCCACCCAGGGCCAGCACTGTGGACCCAACTGGAGGGCAGATGAGGTGACTGACTTGGCCATTTGGGGCCAGGAAAACAGGCTTTGACAGTTTAAAGTGGGCCACCACAAGGAGCACATCTGAGCGATAGCTGCCCAGATGGCAGAGCAGGAACACCAGAAGGCATGATAGCAGTGCCACCTGAAGGCCAACTGTGCAGCCACTGCCCACTGGCAGCTAGCCCAGAGGTGCAGGTGGCTCTGCTGCTGTGCCCATACCACAGCCAGGGGACCATGCAGTCACCATTTAGGTCTGGCAGGCATGCAACCATAGGGTCACATGCTGCTTCAGGTGGCAGCAGGTCAGTCAGGCAGCAGCCCCCACTGCCAGATTACTGGGTACAGGGGCCACTCTAGGTTAGAGCTGCTTAAGCACTCCAGCTGGCACAAGAAGCTAGTCCCCAGATACCAACTGGCTGGACCTCAGAAGGTCCTATGGCCAAGTAGCCTTGAACTGCTTGCCAGGGCAGCTTTTTATAGTGCTGAAAATTCAGGAGGAGCAGGGCAGGGCCAGTTTGCCCAAAGTGGCACAATTTGATCCACATTAAAGTGCATGTTCAGACACATATGCTTAGGCACAAATCTCTGGCACAAATTTGTGCCACTGCTATTTGAGCTGGTGCAAGCACATGTGCCTGCATGTATGGACATGCCCAAAGGCTCCTAACAAAACCAGAGAGGCACTGTGGGAAAAAATGTCCAGATATATAATAAAATCAGAAATCCCTGTAATTGTAAATGGCATTGGAATTTTAAAATAAATGCTATAACTGCTAAACTCACATTTGACAGAAATAAAAAATTGTCTCTCCAAACTCCTTCCCCTGCCTTCTGTATCTCTACTCAGAACAAAGCCTGATCCAAAAGCATTATGTATACTTAGGGTTTGTCCTCATTCAAAAGTTATGCTGCATTTACAGTAAGGAACTTACATAAAATGAACCAATGTAAGATTGTTTTTAGGTTGTTTTTTTTACCTTGACTTTAAGAGCATTTATTTAGACAACTTAGCTAAACCAATTTCTAAATTGGATTTAAATTTAAAATCAAACAATGTTGTTAAATCTGTAAAACTTGTTCATGGGCAAGGCTGAGGACGCAACTGGTACAAAATGAAGCATGCAGACAGGTCCCTGAATCTATATGGAGCCACAATAGATCTAACTACATGGTTCACCGTACAGTATTGGGGCCCTAGTTAATTAAACGTGCAGATTTAAAACAGCACAGTCGTTAGAATCCTAGAATTTGTACAGTGAGGGTGCAATTGTCAAAAGTGCTCAGCACTGGCCTGTCTCTGCTCTCACTAAAATCTCCCCATGACAGCAGCTCAGCCAATGGTGGGCACTTTTTAAAATATTCCTTTTTAAAAGTATTTAATCAAAATATTTATCTTCAGCCCTTTGCACTGAATACAGGTAACTGGAGAGGATTGTATCCCTCCAAATACAGAAAGCTAAATACAAGTTCTTTGGCTCTGGGAGAAAGTAAAACATATGAAAAAGCAAATACGATGAGATATGAAACATTTAAGATCTAAATCTAGGTTACACAACTTCGCATGTACTATTTAAATATGTCACATATCAATCAATAAATATAAGAAATACATGCACTTCTGCAGATATGTACAAGTAATTCCACTAAGGGATTATGAACTTTGTGTGATACATGGCTGCAAGAAGTTGGAGAGACAATTTTTTATTTCTGTCAAATGTGAGTTTAGCAGTTATAGCATTTATTTAAAAACCCTGCAGAATTCAGCAGGAGACCATATGCTGTTGAATTTACAAAATGCACTTATAGAAGATTTCAATCTCACCCACTGATTTGTAGTACATTGCATTGACTCTAGACATATATAGAATTTGTATGCCTATATTTTGAATGTATTTATTTAGAGGTAATTTTATCTCAGTACAAAGAATTTGTAAAAAGTTTTCTACACTATTTAACCTCCCCTCTCCCCCCATTTAAGGCCTCATTGAGTAAATCATCCTTACTCATAAATGCTTCAGAAGTGTCTACCCCACACTAGGGAACACAGCCGCAAAGCACATCACACTCATTCCATATGCTCTAGACCCCAAAATGAACGCAAGGCCTAGTGCAGTGTAAGGCACCTGATAATAAGCTCTTTCTTGGGGATACAGAGCAAATTAATGCGCCTAAATGCTGACCCCTGGTAACCCCTGCCAGCCTGGGGCTGCTCTGCCCTGGCTCAACCTGCTCAGTCCTAGGCACAGCATCTGCACGTGCACCTTGAAACGCAGCAGTCTGAACATTTACATGTGTGGTTCAGGGCACACGTGCAGATGCTGTGCCCAGGACTGAGTAGTTTGAGAGGGGGCAGAGCAGCTCCAGACTGGTAGGGGCTTCCAGGGGTCAGCCCTGGGCTCCTGGGAAGCGGCGTTGAGAGGTGGAGGGGCTGACTGGAGCACAAGAGTGCCAGCACATGTGGCTAGGCAGCAGGCAGGGGTCTAGCCCCCTGCTGCCTGGACTGACCAGGTATAATGTACAACTGGGTCACTGTTTACATGTGCATTTAGGCGCATTTATTTTTGCTGCTCTAAGACAGTACTGGGACAGTACTTACATCAGTAAAAATTAGTTTGCTGGGATCTAAGTGTTGTACATGTAGACTGTGATGCTTTACACCAAAACAAATAGGTCTACTGTGCAGTTAAGTGCACGTGTAGATGCACCCAGTGCAGGGTGGTGCACCCTACTGCAGTCTTCTGACAGTGCAGACATGCCTGTAGGGCACGGGTTGGCAATGTTTTTGAGCAGAGTGGCAAAAGCATCCACAACATTGACTTGTAAAATGTTGGTGTGCCAGGAGAGATGGTGGGGGAGCCGCAAATGGGACTTCAATCACCCTGACATTTACTAGGAGGGCAATACAGGAGTGTGCAGGCAATCCAGGAAGTTTGTCAAGAGTGTTGGGAACAAATTCCTGGTGTAAGTGCTAGAGCACCAACCTGGGACTGTGCTCTTCTTGACCTGCTGCTCACAAACAGGGAAGAATTGGTGGGGAACGGAGTAGTGGATGTTAACTTAGGCAGCAGTGAAGGAATTAGGCTTATTTAGACTACAGAAGAGGAGACTGAGAGGGGGTTTAATAGCAGCCTTTAACTACCTGAAGTGGGGTTTGAAAAAGGATGGAGCTAGACTTTTCTCAGTGATGGCAGATGACAAAACAAGGAGCAACAGTCTCAAATTGCAGCGAAGGAAGTATGGGATAGATATTATGAAGAATTTTCTTACTAGGAGGGTAGTAAAACACTGGAACAGGTTACCCAGAGAGATGGTGGAATCTTTATCCTTGGAGGTTTTTAAGGTTCAGCTAGACAAAGCTTTGGCTGGGATGAGCTAGTTGGGGATGGTCCTGCCTTGAGTAGGGAGTTAGACAAGATAACCTCCTAAGGTCCCTTCCAACCCTAATTTTTGATAATTCTATATTTCAGAGTTATTACCCTGAAATCCTATCTGTGGAAAATATTTTAAAAGGAGAAAAGAAAAAGAAAATCTGCAATTCCATATATAGCAGCACCCCTCTTAGAAGTAAAACATTTTGCTTGACTATATAACTAGTGTTACTGTGTTACTTAGAAACCAACCTTAAATAGTTCATTATATACTATTTCATAGCTGCACACAGAGTCTAAATTTTTATTTTAAGGTCTGCTCTCCAGTTATGACATCTGCTTCTCACATCAAATTTAGTATTTCAGTGGGAGAATTTTCTTGACAGGCACATTTGTGATGCTTAAAACAGTGGTGAGATCATTCCAGGTTTCCCTCTGAGCTAAATGGCTTTAAGGTAATATTCCAATTAATGAATGATACATTGCAGTCCGAATTCCATAAAAGTGCTCATGGACATTCTCATTAATATCAAATGAGGTCAGTGAATTAATGGCATTCCAATAAACACCTTAAGAATTAATCCATATTAGTAAATTATTATAAAGTTTTCATTATAAAAAAGTATACAGCCTGAGCCTGATTCAAAGACTATTGAATCCAAGAAAAATAAAAACTTATGAGTTTCTACCATATTTTCTTGCAGGGAGAGAATTAATATTTGTAGGTAGTGTTAATATTTGTTGTAAGGAACATCTACTTTTACTTGTATTTAGTAGGTAAAATGTGAAAATGGAAGAATTGATAACAAAAACTTTTTAAACATTAAGGACACTAGCCAAATTTGTGTATTCCACATTTCTGAACCAAGAGGACTATGAAAGGATATGTATGATAAGCCCCAAGCTGGCTAAACTTAAGGTAACTCTATCATGGAGCCATTTAATTCCCACAGCTCTTGCCTCCTGTATACAGCTCAACAAGGAAGAATAGACGTATCCTGAATGGCATATAGCTTCTGTTTTATAATGAATTATCTGAAAGTAAGGGGTAGTGTTACCTTTGCCGCTGCAGCACAAAGGGGTTTCCATTCACCTGATCTTCTTGTTATGAGGAAAACTGCTCCCTTTAACCAGTGGACCCCTCTTTTTCTTCTTAACTGAACAGCAGAATTCAGCTGTCAGACAGAGAAGTGATGTCTTCGGGGAACTGTGATCCCTGTACAATTCAGCCACAGAATTACTCAGTCCCATGCCAGAGCAGTACATTTGTTCCAATGAACCCTACAGTTGACTACTGGGAAGAGTAGCTGCTATGTCATAACTGAATAGTATTACATGGCCATGTCTAAGAGAGAAAAGCACCTGGAATCAGAAAGAACCACATAGCTATATACAGCCTTAAAGACAAACAGGAATTCAATCAATCTATAGTTTTATATGAGGAAGTTGCTCATATCTGGTTAGGATTTGAATTATATTACTCCCAGTGCCCCTCATCCAATAGCTCACTAATGGACCAAGCTGTGGGATCAGGTGCTGGGCAGAGGTACCTAGATGAGGAATCATTTAGCTGAGTCTACTGCTATTATACCTGGGATTGACCAGTAAACCATACATGTGTTCCACAGCTTGAAAATTCTGCAGCGAAGGAAACAGGGATAAGATTAGCTCCTAAATTAAGTAATTTCTACATACTACCCAAATTATCCAACAAAACCAATGTGCAAACAGATCTTAGAGAGCAGAACAAAGAGTCTTTCATCCTTTTAAAAAAATAAATAACCATAGAAAATATTTAAAGGCAAGGTTCTTTGGGTAGATGCAATATTTCTTATTAGACCAACTAAGTAGTTGGAACAAAATTATTTGCAAGCTTTTGGGCATAAGTACCCTTCTTCAGGCATTGGGAGACTGCTGTTGTTCTGAGATCTCCAAGGAATTAAGGAAGCTAAAAGTGTGACAGGAGGTCAGTAAGAATGTAAAACAGTGAAAATTAGAAAAACAATGGGTAGAGAACTGGAGGAGGAAGGGGGTGGAAATGGGTGAAGGAATGCCAAAGGTAAGCAAGGGAGAGTGCTGTAGTGATGAGTTCTCCAAGGTAGAAAAAAGGCAGTCTGTGGAAAAAGTAAGTACTTGGAAATCAGGAAAATAAAGGGTAGAAAAGAAGGGGAGGGGAGGGAAGGGGAGTAAGGGGGAAAAAATGTAAACAGTAAATTCAGGCAGGTTGTAATGCCTGAATCAGATGTCAGGCAGGTTGTAATGTGTCATAAATCCACTGTGTATATTGAGTCCATGTTTTTCTGTATCCAGTAGACTTATGAAGTGAAGTTCACAGGCTCATCTACAAAGGTGTTTTGTAAATTCCCTTTGAGGATTAGAATTGAGAGGTCATCAGAGAGGGAGTGACTGTCTTGTGAGAAGGGTGCATCCACAAGTAACTGGATATTTTTGTCTTTGGTGGATTGTCGGTATGCTTTCATTCTGGTACACAGTTATTGTTTGGTTTCTCCTTTATATTTTCCATGAGGGCATTTGGTGCACTGGACAAGATATATATCACTTCTGGAGATGCAGGTATAAAATTCAGGAATGTTGCTGGTTCTGTTGTGGGGTGTGGTTATTGTGGGAGTGGTGGAGATATGTTGGCAGATTTTGCATTTCTTGTCCTGGCATGGTCTGAATCCATTTGGTCTGGTTTGGGTTATAAGAAGTTTTCTGGTTGTAATGAGGTTAGTGAGATTCAGTGCTTGGTTAAAGGCTAGGATAGGTAGTTCTGGAAAGATCTCTGTAAGAATTGGGTCTTCTAATATGGATTGCAATTGTTTGAGGATTTTCCGTGTAGGTTCCAGGGAAGGGTGGTATGTCCTAACTAATAGTGTGATTTGTGGGGATTTTCTTTTTGTAATGGAGCAAAACTCCACATGGTATCTGGGTGGCTCTTCCAAAAGTATGATCTCTTTCAAGGACTGTCCTTGTTGGGTGAAGGCCCTTTTGATATTTATGAGTAGCAATCACAGGTATTCTCCTCAATGCAGATTTGGTAGTATTGGAGAGCTTGGCTGCAAATTACAGCTGCTCAGTTGGTTTAATAAAAGATACTACATCTACCCAAAGATGTAGGTCTACATCCTGCCTGCCTACATCCTTAGACCAACATAGCTATAACCAAAACACCTAAAATATTTAAATGCGCTCATACATCTCCAAAAAGTTTTTTTTCTTTACTATAAAGACAGCCTTTTCTCATTTAATAGCATGAGATCTGTAACTGTTTTCTGAAAGCTGTGGTCTAATTTGATGGATGTGTAAACTGATTTCCACTGTCCTTAAAATTTTTTTTTTTTAAATACTAATAATCCAGAGGATTAGGGATCAGAGGTTAGTGCACAACCTTTTAATGAGCAAAGTATTTAAAGACTGATGACACAGTGTATTTCTACTCTTCAGTAATTTAGTACAGAAGTTCACATTGATTGCTTAAAAGGCCATTCGATTTTATTTCCTATATTTAATTGTTCTTACTGTCCGACAAATGGTCGCCTGGAGAAAGTAAAAGATTATTTTATTCATTTTATATCATTAAAAACACTTTCAGTCTAACTCGTTCATTCACACGCCCTCTGTATGCCCTTCATGTTTTCAAAAAACTGAGAAGATTATCTGTTTTTCATTACCACAAAACCTGAAACCCCTGCAGTATTCAAGCTCTCTAACCTGAACTAAACCCCTCACAGGTGCATGGAACAAAAAGGCAAGAATTTACCACTCTAAAAGAGAACTTATATATATGACAAAGGAAAATCTATAGGCTCACAGAGAATAATTTTGTCTTGACAATTTTTCTCCTCTACGAAAGGCTTGTCCACTGAGCCCTGTCTCATTATGGACTGAATCTCTCTAATCCCTGTCTTCTGGATACATGTTTAACTTTGACTTTAAATATAGAATTAAATACTATGGAAGTAAATGGGACTTAACTACATGTTTAAATTCAACAAGTGCTTACATGCCTTGCTGGAACACAGAGCTATTCACCTTCTCATTCACTGGGAAAGGTGATCAGGAAAGGATCACACTTTTTTCATTATTGGGTAAATGCTGGCCTCCCAAGTCAATTCCCAATCCCATCAGTGGAGCCTAGATCTCACCCATTATGTGTCAGGCCACAGCCTAAACCTGAGGCCTCAGCCTGACCAGCACAGCTGCTCATCCTGGCCTGGCACCCTACAGCTGACCACCCAGACTGGGCAAGGCTGGCCTGAACCCTTTATCAGGTCCTAGGCTTTCATCCACTTCCTGTCACCAGAGTGGCTAGTCAGAGTCAACTGGACTTGCACTTTCCCTGTGTCTCGGGTGTCCGTGCGCCCCGTTTGGCTAGAACACTCCAGGATTCCACGGCCTGGTCCCAGCCGGCTGGGCAAAAGTCCCAGGCCAGAGTCTGGTGGGGAAGAAGAGAGGCATGGTGCACCGGGGAGGCACCGCTGCTTCCGTGTGGGAAAAAGGTGGGCAGACTGGAGCAGGTACCACCCTGCCCGCACATGGCAAGTTCTTGCTCCCACACAAGGGCAACACTGCCTGCCTGGCTGCCTGCCTGGCACACCATGCCACTCCATTTCTCCACCAGACTCCAGCCTGGGACTTTTGACCAACTGGCCAGGACCAGGCTACAGAACCCTGGCCAAAGTGGAACACATGGTCACCCTACTTACATACGGTCTTGAGCAGGAACAGGAAGTGTCCAGGCAATGGGACTCAACTTGATCCCAGACCACTGTGCTGTTCCCTCCAGTTTGCGCACCAACTCCCCTTTCTGCTTGATCCTTTAGCTTCTCAGCCCAGCTTGCTCTGACTCCACCCTCTGTTAGATCTTGTGGCTTGTAGACCCAGCTTGCTCTCCAATTTTGGTCTCTGCCCAATCTCCTAGTTTATCCTTGAATTCTGTTCAGTCTTCTTAACCCTGGTCAGCACCTCAAACCCAGTGTGTTCCTAGGCCTGGCCACCTATGATCCAGTGTAATATGTTCATGTTTTTCCTGCATCCAATCATTCCCCATCTCACTTTTCTCTCAGTGATAACATGGAGGCCAGAAACGACGCTCATTTCTCCTCAAAATCCACGAATAACCTCTTCCGCACCTCATAGGAACTACAGTGACTCTTTTCCTTACAAGCTTTTTACTGTGACAGGCACCTGCTTTAGCCTCCTGATTAAGCTTCCTGTGAAAATATCAGAAAGAACTAAATACAAAAGGGTCATCTTTTGCAATCGTTTTTAAAATATAAAAATGTCCTAATGATGTAAATATCAGCAGTGACCATGACTCAATTAGATTGTTTGCAGGTTCCAGGGAGTTTGGAACATTTCCAAAGAAGCGTCTTCCAGAGATGCATGAAGTGTTTCTCCTAAACTAAGTCATGACTGCACCTTGTGAAATTATCAGCAAGTGAGAGCTATGCCAATTTCCTAGGCAAAAAATTATTTCTATATTTTTGCTAGATTTTTTCAGTTATCCAAAAGACACAAATGGTTTCTAGAGTCTTCTGTAAGTGGCATGCATGTGTTGAAGTAATAACTGCAAGCCAAACCCAGCTAGATACTAATATGGCTGCCCCTGCTATAGAATCTGACACACTTCTCCCTCTCCTCTGCCCCCCACAATCTCACAGCACATCAATGAGATATGAAAATATTACCACTATTTTTCATGTGGAGAGCTGAAGCACACGGAGATTATGTCTGGGATTTGCAAAATGGTCTAAGGGAGATACCCTTACCTAGGGCCCAGATACCCTACCTAGTCTTGCTTCCATTGCCTTTTCTCACACCTAGTTTAGACATAACTCTGGGGGTGTCTACACAAGACACTTTACTGAACAGCAAACTAATTTGCTGCACAGTAAAACATCATTGTCTACATGTATGTGGCAATTAGGGCACAGTAGATAAATTAATTGTGCTGCCGGATACCCTGTTAGATACAAGTGGTATCTGGCAATGCAATAAATTACTGTGCTTAAATGCTCATGTTGAAGGTGACACTGGGGTTAGTTTAAGCTGGAGTATTTTCAGTCACATTAATGGCACGTGTAGACATGCCACCTTTGGGTGAAATTGTGACTCCAATGCAAAATCAATAGGAGTTGTTCTCCTGATCTCTGTTGGAGAAGAGTCAGGATTTCACCTTGACTTCAATGGGAGATTAACTGAGTATGGGTAGGATCTTGTATTTGTGATAAACTACAATATTTGTGCTACATCACTAAGTAATATAAGAGATGCCTTGTTCCACTCTCGAATTTAGGCAAAAAGTAATTAATGGAAAATTATGGAGTTTTACTAAAAAAGAAATAATTAAAGGAATTTTATGGCTGTGCACTAAAATTGGCATTTCTTTCAGTCATCAAAAATGTAGGAACATGTATAAAAAGCCAAGCCCAAGTATTTTGTTAGTACCTAGATATATTTATATCTAATATTTTCTAATCAGGGAAGTCATCATAATAAAAAAACATACAGAAACTAACAAAACAGGGAAATAAAATTTGAATTTCCCTTTTAGATGAAACAAGATAAAGGTTTTAAAATTTAATAGCATAGCTGAACCAATACAATAACATATCTGTAATTTACTTAAGCAACTATCGATTCAAATCCATGACAAAATAACTGTTTTCCTAATAAGATTCACATCTAACATTTTTTAAGTTTCACAAATAGTTCACATGATACATTTACAAACAAATCAATTAATATTGACTGAAGGATCAATATATGCACAATATGAAAAACAGTTTTAGCTGCCTTATGCTCTCCACAGAACAGCTTTACCTTCTAATGATTAATTTTAATTTACTTTAAAGTATTCCACTGCACTGAAACTTTAATTAAAAAAGAAATGAGAAAGTCTATAAAGTCTGCATAGCATCAATTACCTAGACTTGATATCTTTCACTTCAACTACCCTTTGTACATATGATTTCTGTTAAAATAATTGAAAAGTACTTCTGAACAACATCACCCACACATCCATTCTTAGAGCTAAAGGATATATTAACATTACACTTCACTAATGTTAATAAAAAAAACAATTAATTCTTTACTACCCATTTCTAAAATACATTATCAAACTCCTTTACTTCAAAACACAAATAAAACATCACATATGCCTGTCAGTAGACTCAGTAATCATCATCATCATAATAATTTATACTGTTCTGTTATAAGCCTGATGTCTCATTTATTTATATAGCTTCTCAACTGTCATTATAAATAACCTCTCTGAAATATTAAAAAAAAGTCTGGCTGTTATTAAACATCCTCCCACATCCTCCCTCAACTATTCTCTTAGAAAATGGTTCCCATCACCTTATATTATATTTTATTTCAGGAAACACAATTTACATTTGCATATGTTAATAGCTCTGTAAAACATACTAAAATCACCCTTTCTGTTAACTTATTTATAAAACACACATGTGGAAGGCCGAATTTAACCCCCAGGATTTTGGCCATTAAAAAAAATACAACTATACAAAAAAGGACTGATTAAAGAACGTCAGTGAAGTACTACTAGAAATAAACTTGGCCCCCTGGGCATGAAGGGTCTGATCCAAAACCTATCAGAGTCAGTTAAAAGACTCCCACTCACTCCCAACTGGCTTTGGATCGAGTTTTAAAAACAGTTCCATTCTTTAATTATCAAAGAGCATGGAATTTTCAGCCTTTGTCTACTGAAACATTTTTTCAGATTACAAGCCTCTGAAGTACACCTGGCACAATGCCTGGCATATTTATTGGTATTTGTAAATTAGACACTTGTGTTAGAATGCCAATTTAATGTATCCCTGTCTAAATGAGCCAGACAAGAGATGACCAGATATGCAGTTTATGGGGCTGTTAAATAATTATATTACACAAAGACTGCTTGTGTATTTTATGGGATTACTAAATAATTATATTAAACACAGACAGCTTTTGAATTTAGCATTAAAGAATAAAAAGGTCACAAATAATGTTCAAAAGGAGTATCTTGTCAAAATGTTTAAAAACAAAAGCAGAAAAAGATGTCTGGTACCAACCATAACAAAGTCATTCCTGAGCTTCATACAAGACTAATAAAACCATTTGAGAGTCCATCTATTAATCTTGTTAATACAGTACTAGCAATTATTTCTGCATTTTACCTCAGGAACTTAAAATATGTTTCCAATGCCTACTGTTGCAGTCATTAAAGTTTCCCCTGCCTCAATCGGTGTAACTAATGATGCCATATAATGACAGAATGCAGTCTCTAATGAAAAGCTTAACAAAATCTCATTGCAACAATACAGCTAAAGATTTAGTATTCTAAACTTGTTCAGTCCTCCATATTTTATTCTGTGGATATTATCATTGCTCAGAAAATTTCATTTCAATGAACTTGTCAGGAAATCAGTAATAAATTAATCAGGCAACATAAACTAATTACGGGAGATTTTTGTGTGCTTTTTTATTTTTGCTAGATCTGAAAACAGTACTAGCTGTAGAGCTTACTATTTTGGTAGTTTAAAGGGGTGACAGTAGGTGCTATCCCAGCTAGACTGAAATCCATATAAGTTTTACCATGGACTTCAACGGAGCCAGGATTTCCCCATAAGTGGCCAGTGGGGAAGGCCCTCTATTTGCCTGTCGAAGTTGCTAGAATGCCATTCAAGATGTAAATGCCTTGTGCTATTAAGGTTTTTGGTGAGCACGTGTCCTGCCCAGATCTTCAGGATGATACAGCCTACCTTATTCTACAGGTAGTAGCAGTCATCGAGACTCTAGAAAAGTACATATCATATAAACTTTGTATTACTAAACAGTATTGCAGTGAGTTCACTTCTCAGAGACTGGATACTTGAATCCAAATCCTTGCTCCAAATCAGGTCACAGGATGACTCTGCAGCCAGGTCTCTAACGTTCTAGGTGAGTGCTGTAAATTCTTAGGTTCCTGCATAAAAGGAAACTTCCTCTTCTTCCTGTGTTTTATGGGCGGTTAATATGATGAGTTGCCATAGGATGTATATTGGTCCAGTCTTGTCATCATGGTATACAGGATGATGGACATTCAGTCTCAGTCCTATAGAACAATAGACAGGTTCCTATACATGTGCCGTAATGTTCTAATTAGAACACAGCAGTGCAGACTTGATTAACTGAGCGCGCTGGAGTGCACACTAATTAAAATGCTCCAGTATGCTGCAGCATCATATGTATTCAGTGTTCCAGCATTCAAAATGGTGGCGGGGGCACTTTAACTCACACTCATCAAACAAGCTTTAGTTAAAGCACTGCTGCAGCCATTTTGAAATGTGCCTAAATGATATGGGAATCTTTCTGTCTCACGACTTTCATTGGTACTTAAGCTATCAAGTGCCTTAACTGTATTTGAAAATGGAACTTCATATCTTATTCTGTTAGTGAAAAGGTAATGATAAGGGTGACATAGGTAGATTGGGTTATAGATTTTCAAAAGTATTTAGATGCCCGAAGTTGCACATAAAGGCATGACCACACAGATTTGCATAATTCTGCATGGTTTAACCACAGCACTCTCTGTACCTCCACCTCCAGGATGTGGAGGCACAGAGCCATGAAACTGGACAGCTGGGTAAGTGGGGAAGGGAGTCCCTGCCTGCAGGAGGGGGGTGGGCATGGGGGTAGGGGAGTGTGGGTGGGAGTAGGTTTTATGGGTGGGTATCAGGCCAGGCTGGCTGGCTCTGTGTCTTCACATGGGGAGGCTTCCAGTACTTCAGTGGGAAACTGCATGTGGAGGCAAGAAGCTCACCCAACTTGATGGCTTGCAACTCCATACCTCCACGTGTGGCTTCCCACTGGAGTGCTGGAAGACCCATATGGAGGGCTGGCATGACCTGATAGCATGTAGACCAGGATCCACATATCATTGGGTCAGGTGGAAAGCCACACACGGAAGCATGGAGTCACGCACTATTGGGCTGGATGGGCTCCTCCTTGCCTCTGCAAGCAGCTTCCTACTGGAGTGCTGGAAGCCCAACACGAAGGCAAGGAGTCTGTCCAGCCCAAAGGCGCATATCTCCTAGTCCACATGCCATCAAGCTGAGCTGGCTGGCTCCATGCCTCCATATGGGGCTTCCAGCGCTCAGCACTCCAGCGGGAAGCTGCACATGGAGGCATGGAGCCCACCCAGCTCAACGGTGTGTGGCTTCCCCTGCAGCTCCATGTGCTGGCATAGAACTAGCCTGGTCTTGTTCTAAGGCATGTGCCAGTGGGCCGTGCTGGCTCCATGCCAGCACATTCAGGCCCTGGGATTTAAACCAGAGGCGCACGCTACTGGGTGCTCTGCCTGCTGTGGCTGTGAGCACCCCAAGGGCCTGCTGCTGCTGAGCCAGTGGTGGCAGGGACTGTGTACCATATGGAGGGATGTGTAGGGGAGCCCACACCAACCTACAAACCTCACATACACACTCACCCATACCCCTTCATGATCTCCCCACATCCCAGACATATACCCACACCCCACACCTGCCTGCAAACCCTACATCCCTCACACCTGTCCATAAACCCCACACATATACCCACAACCCCTATTCCCCTTCACTAGCCTCCCCCACAAACTCCACACCCTCCCACCCACCAACACCTTCACAAATCCCCCAGACACCTCTAACCCAGCTCCAACCATACCAAGTACCTGCATATACTTCTAAAGAATGTCAAATAGTGTTATGTTTAATTTGTAAAAAAAAAAAAGTAAATAATTTTGCATAATTTTGAGTTTTCTTGCACATAATTTTGATCTTTCCTGTGCATAATTCATTGTGGTGTAGTAAGCTATTCTTTCCATGGTCAATGGCAGAAATTGAGTTGCCATGAGGACTTTATCAGCAAAAAGGTGCTTTGGGAAAATGGAGACCTCAGATGGTTTTAAGGACTTAAATTTTGAACTTTAGAAACTAAAAAGCAAAAAGTACCTATTTAAGTCTTTGTTGTGAATTTGGCAATGTTTCAGAGACAAGGGGCTTATCTCAAGGACAAGATCTTCAGATCAATGTAATGAAAAAAACTTTATTGCTGTTTACTCCTGTTACCATGGCACAGCTATCATAACTTGGATACAGTGAGCTGTATTCAACTTCATTCTTATGTACCATCAGCAGAACTGTTTTAACAAGTGCCAATTAGACAGCTGTGCAAATCTAGCAACTACAACAGATATACAGAGGTGAACTGAGGTCATAATTTAACTAACATTATCAGTAATGAAATAAGTTTAAAAATGGCTGTATGACTTGTCATATCACTGATACGAATAGGGTATTTCAAATCTTTCATAGCTATTGTTTCAGGCTGCCTGAAAATTTAGGCAGACAATACTGCTTGGGTTTACATTCAGGGACAGACCCTGTTCCGCGCGTTAGACATACAAGTGGCTTTTAGGCAGCTTTTACATATCTAAGCCTTTTAATATGATCTTATTGCACTCTGTTAAACTCCTTGAATAACAATCAATAAATCTACTTTTGTATGGTATCTTCATCTTAGTCTTCAGCATCTAGTTACAAAGAGTGCATTGATATGCATTTGATATGGGACCAGATTACCTGCGAGTAAATTACTCACGAGTAAACCGTTCCAGGCAGACATCTACACATGCAGGGAAGCAGAAGCAGATTTGCTGCCAGGGGCAGCAAGCTGCTCCCACTTCCTGGGGCCCTGCAATGGGCCCTGCCACCACCGGGGGAACTATAGGCTCCCCCTGCAAAGAGCCCCTGCTGCCACAAGGGGGAGGTCTAGGCTAACTCTGGGTCCTAGCAGGAAGCACTGCACCAGGAGACAGTGGTCTCCTGGCCTGGGCTAGGACATTACACCCAGTCCCCAGGGGTAATGCCCCCTTGCCCAGGCAGCACGAAGCTCCTAGCCCTGGCCCCCTGATCAAGGGCAGGGGACTTGGAAAGAGCTTCAAGGGAGCAGCAGGTCCCAGCCCCCTGCCTTGGTCTGCCAGTGGGGCATCTAGCAGCTAGCTTCTTGGTAGCTGTCCCACCGGCAGATTGGGGTAGGGGCCTGGGACCTACTCCACCCCTGTAGCTCTTTCCAAGCACAGTACCTCTGACTGGGGCACAGGGCTGGGACCTGACCTTTACCAGGACAGTTCCCTGCCACTTGTGGAGCTTGTTCCTGGCTCAGCTCCATCAGCACAGAGCTGGACGGGGAAGAAGCTAGGGAACTTTTTCCTGATCAGCTCTGCAAGTGTGGAACTGAGCGGGGAACAAGCTCCCTAGCCTATTCCGCACCCAGCTCCACACTCACAGAGCTGAGCGCAAAACAGGGTCCCCAGCCCCTGCCAGCAGGGAGCTCCCAAAACCAGCCCCACAGTTGTCACAAAGCTGGTGCTGGGAGATAAGATTTCCCAACACCAGCCTTGCAATCTGCTGGGAAATAAGGATCTCCCAGCCCCCTCTCCCTGACCGTGATTTCAGAACTGTTGGCTTGGAGCTCCCTACTGCTGGGGCAGGGACATAGTCTCTGGCCCTGGCAGCAGGCAGCTCTCAGGGGCGGGAAGCAATCTCCCATCCCCTGGTAGAAGGCTGGCCGGGAACAGATTTGCTCCAGGTCAGAAGTCTACACAAGTGCTACTAAACGGTCACTGACAGAAAGAAAATTTGCTACTTGCCTTTGCAGGTAGCAAATTTACTCTCAATTAGTGAGGTTTACTGTGCAGTAATCATGTGTAATGTAGATGTTCATGCTTACTGTGTAGTAAACTATGTTACTGTGCAGTTAAGCCTCTGATGTGACTCAAAAGGCAGGTGGGGAGAGGAAGATAAGAACCCACTAGTGGTTAAGGCTCTCACCAAGGAGAATTGTGTTCTAGGCCTCACTCAATCTGAGGGAATTTGAATCTACAGCTGCCACTTCCCAGGCAAGTGCCCCAGCTTTTGGGCTAGAGAGGCTGAAGGTATGTACTTCCATTTCTTCTGTTGAAGCCAAACCACTGTGCAAAAAAGAGAATGTCAGGCTCATAAGACCAGAAGGAAAGCAGGTAAGAGGGAGTGTGATTCTGTAGCATAGTGAAATTGGTATTCCCCTTAAAGGGCTGTGGTATGATTTATGCATATTATCAAATGCTTAGGTGCAACTATTTGATGCAAGATGCAAAAAACATTGTTTTGGTGCCCTGAACAAGTGCCCTGAACATACAGGCCTCCCTTTCTCCAAAGGGAGCGTGCTCCTCACTGGCTAGTCAGGCTCAATTTTGCATGACATTCTTCTGCTCCAAAGACTTGAATTCTTTTGTACCCAATGCCCCAACTTCAACGGACATTATTGACCAGGCACATTAGAAGTGAGTCAGGTAGCATCCAATCTCAAAATGTTGTAGTGATTCCATATTCAAATAATTGAAGTTTTCTGTGTTTTTAAAGATACTGAAAACTAGTCCAGAAGATGCTAGTAAGCTCTTTTCTGGAAAACATTTCTACTTCTATGACAGTTTTGCTAATATCCATATACTATGTGTATTTTATATGCAGAAACATATGCACACATACTTCCCAAACTGAAAAATCTAACTGGAGTCTTAAACGAGGTTCTTACAAAAGGTAATTAGACATTATTTATGTATCTGTCAGACAACTGCCCACTTTTAAAATTACAGGAATTCTTATTTTATACCTGCCCTTTAAATAGAAAAACCCAACTGGGTTACAAGCTCCAGGCACTATTCTTTCACTGCCTCTTAGAGGTTGAAGGTCATTTTACCTTCCTCAACAGTCTTTATGAAATTCTCAAATAGTGCTTTAAGACACAAGTGGCTTAATTAAAAACAGGATTGACTAAGACTAAGTAAAAAAACAGATTAACACACACACACAAAAAATGTAATAACATATACAGCCTTATATTTGGTCTCAGCTCAGCCAGACAGGTACAGTGCACATAAAATTACAGTTAAAGAAAATTAAAAAGAAAACAAAACCCCCTCAGAATTACTTAAAAAACTCTTTTGCCTTGGCCTCCATATGATCCAGTTTGTCAGAACTACATTCTACCTTAATTTGCTTTTAAATTTGTCACGTTCCTTTTATATGCTTATCTTGTTCTCATATTAAACTATTTTCTAACCATGAAGTAAGTAGTCTTCCCACAGAAGCTGTCCCAAAATTCATTTAGAACTGTCTTCAATCTAGCTAAATTGATTCTGTTCCTGCTTTCTTACTCCACCTTCATAGATTATCACTTTAAAAACTCCTTTGATAATAAAGATAAAGAAAGGGGTATTTTCCATTCTCCTTTACAATCCCTCATCTTCTGCTCTCACTGGCCACTGGTGTTATAATGTGACAGCATACTGTCTTCCTTGCCTCAGAGTTTAAAGAGCTGGGGTTCATATAATTCTTATCACATAACTAGACTGCTGTCTGTGTTGTGACTGTAGCACAGGCAGACATACTTGACCTCAATTTAATCTAAGTAGCTCAGGTACCAGTAGAAGGAGTGTGGGCTTTAGTGCAGGCTACAAGGCCCATCTGGGACCCTGGGAACATACTTGGGCAGCCAGCCAAGGCTGACAGTCTCACTGATCTCAGAATCAGACGTAGCTACATTAAAGCTAGTTCAGGTAGATCTACTCCATCACACCTCAGATTTCAGTGCACACAAACCCCAAGACTTCTCATGTGACTTAATATTGCTCTGTATCAAATGCAACACAGCAAACTGCCATACTGTTAGAGTAACTGTTAATAAAAGCAAACAAAAACGAGCCGTGCATACAGGTGAACTAGGAAGAAAAATCCCTGTAAAGTGAAAGGACAGGAAAAGCTAATTTTCCTCAACAGATTCCTATTTACAAATGGTACAATTTTCAGCGGTGCAATTTTCAACTACTCTTGTCATCACTAGGTAGTCTTTTCCCAGAAACTCATCTAAAAAACCTATCAGTTATGGAACAGCAATATTTTAACCATGTGCAATTCTATCTTTAAGTTTCATTAGATTTATACAAGAATCAGAACTGAGAAAGATTTCTAGGTGAAATGCTCTATCTTGCTGACAGTTAAAACATTCCTGACAATCTACTATGTTCCTCAGCGCTAAACTCATTTGTAGAGACACCTTCCTATAGCTTCCTTGCATGCCACGATGTATTAGATTTTATCTGAAAACTTTTCTTCATATCCTGCCTCCATTTTTTTTTGTTTGATTTCTTCATGTTAAACTAATTATGCCCTTTGGGACTATGCTTAACAATTACAATTCTTATCCCTTTTTGCTTTTTACATCCTTCAAAAAAGGGTATGTAGTTATCATGTCCCACCATTTAAATGCAATTATCCAATACTTAAGTTTTTAAAAATCTTTCTTCACAAGTCAATCCCTCTGGCTATAAATTATGGTTTAGTTCACCAGTTTTCAATGTATAACCATTTCCTGGTTTTGAATACTTTATCTTACCTTCCAGTGTGAAGAAAATGCTCCAAAAGTATTCATTTCAGTG
>JAGPOW010000261.1:195320331-195339078 GCA_030014935.1 Caiman crocodilus
TTGTTTGATCGAGCTTTAGTTAAAGTGCCCCTGCTGCTATTTTGAAGTGCAGGTATCCGGGCCATCCTGGGGGGGAGCAGGGGATGAATCATAGTGAGCACCCTGGGCCCCGTGCTTTGGAGAGGCCCCACGGAGTCGGGCAGAGAGGCCACAGTGACTCTGCACTTTTGCTGGTTTCATGTCTGGCCACACAGCATTCTCATCCCCACCACTGAATCCAGTGCCTCCAGCCACTCAGCACACCCCCCTCCCTGTCACCGAATCTGCCACACATTTCCTTGCATCCAGGGATGGGGCCCCGCACAGGCTGATTTGCCCCAGGCCCCACACCCTGCTCAGGTCACCTCTGCCAGGAATGCTGATACAGGAGACATGAAAGCTGGCTGGAGCATGCTAATTAGCACACTCCAGCAGACTCAATTATGTGATTCTACTCTGATGCACTACAATTAAATCATATCTGAGCAGCCTCCCACTACATCTATAAGCACCCAATGATATAAGCTTTTTCAGAATGACATCTCTTTTGCTGCCTTTTACATTCCTCAAACATTCTCACTTGAAAAAGTAACAAATCTAGACCAAATCTTCAGCTAGTATAAACAAGCACTGCCCTTTTTCCTCCCAGTTTTTACCTATGGTATGTTTCAAGTCTTGTTGGTGTTTCTGGTTTTGTGCCATTTGGCATGTGAAGATCTGGAGTGGTGACTTTGGACAATCCTTGGATAACTAATTGCCTGAGAATGCAGAGGACCAGATTCAATGGCTCAAGAGGTCCTATCTAGTCATATGTTCATGAGCCAAAAGAACTGTGCCAATTTAGCCAAAGAGTTGACCCGCCTTTAAAAAAAAAAAAAAAAAAAAAAGCCCACTTACTGATTCTGCACAAGGAACATGATTTGGCCAGAGAGGAACATATGGAATAGTTCACTGCTGAGTGCAACTTGATAGCCATTTGTGGTATGCCTGTAGTCACAGAAACAGTTGGGCCAGCCAGCCCCAAGAGCTTTCCAAAGTTACTGCTTTTACACAATGATTTGTTCTTGTTGGCTCAAGAACAAATGTGTATAAACTCACCATGAATATATTTAGGCTTGAAGTTAGAAGACCGCTTCAAACCATCAGAGCAATGAAGCTTTGGAACACCCCTACAAAATGTGGGGTTATAATTTTTATTATTATTTTTTTTTAATGGAGGTTGGTAAGTCTATGAATTTGTTGCTTCCTGAAATAGCAGGGGACAGGACTCTATGATCAAGAAAGTTCCTTTTACTTCTATGCTCATTCTATTTCCATTTTCATTTTAACTTTAGAATAACTGGCCAGTATGACCCAGTCATTTTACCAAATAGATACATAATTTTAATTGATTAAAATCAGCTGCATTACTCTTTTAGAAAATGCTTCTGACTCACATTTCTATATATCAAGATTTTCAATCCTTTCTGAGTTAATTATCAAGTTCCAGAGAAAGCCCTACCACTTCTCTAGCAGTGTGCATAAGAAGAGAGCATTCAAAATGTACTAAAGGTAGTCTTTTCTTTTCTTTTCTTTTTTTTTTTTTTTGATTAATCAAACCAGTAATTCTTGGGCCTTGAAACAAATATTTCAAACCAATGACTTTGAAAAATTGTCAGAAGGTCCCAAAAAGTCAGCCCTTTTCTTAAGAGAAATCTAATTCATTTTAAGTGACTAGTCAAAATTTAAATTTGCAGTGTTTCTTCTAGTTTAACTGAAAACCCACTCCGTTTTGTGTTTAAGAAACCTACATAAATAATAGAGATGAATTATTTCAGACAACTATCTAATATTGTTCATACACTTTACCTTCAATTCTCTCACTTGTAGTCATAATGATACATACTAGTAATAATAGTGTCTTTATCATAAAAAATTTCTCACTACAGGAAACCCCCATCCATTATAAATTAGTCTCAGTTTGTTCAAAGCTCTAGCTTCATAGGCATTCTTGGAATAGAAACAGCAGTACTGGCACCTCAAATGGAGTTTCTCCAGTGCCTTAAACTACGCAAAATTCTAAGTGGACTGGGTCAAGCTTACGGTAATAGTAATAATTTGCTGATCCATTATTCCAGACGCATGCTAATGAAAAATGCACGCTAAGAATATCCAAAAGTAGCAGTTAATTAAGTAAAGTAAGTATGCCCTCAAGACTTAGGAAACTGAAAAAAACAGCTTGACCAAAAATTATATAAAAATATTAATGTTAAGGTCAGTAAGTTGGTAGCACATAAGTTACCCATTGTATACATCATACATAGCTTTCCAAGTCTATCCCTTTTAACATAGTGAGAAGGAAAGACTGAACCACAGAACCAAGGCAAATAAAGCCTACAGCCACATTTAGAAGGCTAGAAACATATACTATAGAGCATGACAGCATGCATCTTTCATAAGAAACAAAACATGGAACATTTCTGAGGCATACAACCTAACAAAGATAACCATAAAACATTTAACGGAGTTTGGTGAGCAATTCTAGATATTAGTTCATATGTTTATCAGCCAAGTCTCACAGGCCAATCTCTTCCAATTACTTAGTTCTCTCTTATTGTGCCATACTTCACTGACCACATCTCTATATCTATGTGGTTTTTTAAAATTATTTTATCTTCCCTGGCTCTTCTACATTAAAGCAGCTACACCATTTACTTCTTTATTATAACCTTCTGCTGCATTTCCATTATCAGGAAAAAAACATGTTAGATTTGATTCAATATTTTCAATGCATTTTGGTTGTTTTTTAATCAACTAACAGAAATGATAGACTATCAGTATAGAATCCCTCCTCATAGTGCAGTCCAAGAAAATACTGCAGCACAATGCTCAAATGAGGTATACCACAATATGCAGGAGAACTCAGAGGCTGAAATGAGAATACAATTTCCCATGAGACAGTTCTATGTTCAAGTCATTTAACTTTAAAACTAGTTCAATATTTGAACAAGACACTATTTTATTCACATTCAGTATTTAAACATGGATCACTTTTAAATCAATCATAAATTCAAACCTCTTTAGTTTTGAAACTGTTTCAATATTTAAATGGTTTTTTATAACAGCGGCTCCAAGGCTACAGAAGCAGAACTGCCTAATGATCTTTAAGAGAGATGATGTTTTATTGCCAACACACACAAGAGGCAATTCTAAGAACAAACACAAAGGCAAGGTTGTATTTTGCCTCAGAGTTCTAAGAACAAAGCTTAGACAAGGGGGACACAGACAAATCCTCTCTCCAATGCCAAGTCTTAGTACTAGGGCTGCTTTTCAGAACACTAAACCATAACTTCACAGTTGCTCCAGTTTCACTTAAAATACTCTGTAACATATGAGCCTATGTCTTCATAGAGAACAGGAAGGAAAGGGAATTGGCTAATAGGATCAGTGTAGACAGAGAAAGCAAATCCAGCTTAGTAAAGCACAAGTCCATAGACTAAGAGGAGGCAGATCCTCAGCTATCTATAAACTGCTCCCTTAACCATTCACTCTACTGCTTTTCTAGCCATGAGTTCCAGCAGAGGTTGAGGGGGATTAGTTGCATTTTCCCATCAACAAGCACAAAATAATCTGTGTCATTACACCAATAACAAATACTTAGCACTTGCATAGTGCTTTTCATACAAGGACATATAAAAAAGATGGTAAGTATCATTGGGCATCTACACGCATGTTCTAAGGTGGGGTGGGGGAGAGGAGGCTTTAATTATGGCAGTTCTGAGAGCCGCTTTAATTAAAGCGCCTACAGTGTCACATATATTCAGTGTCCCATACTTCAAAATGGTGGCGGGGTGATTTAACTAAAGTCTGTTTGACAAGCTTTAGTTAAAGTATCTCTGCCACCATATCGAAATGCAGGGATGCTGAATACACATGATGTGGAGGCTGCTGGAGCACACTAATTAGCATGCTCCAGCATCCTTGACTAAGTCTGCTCTGACGCATGCTAATTACCACACGTCAGAGCAGAGGTCCGTCACGTGTATAGGTACCCATTAAGCCTGTTTTAGTTTGGGAAACTGAGATAACAGAGAGGTGTTATACTGGTTAAAAAACACAAATGACATAAATCAGACTTCTGTCTTTCCATGCAGTACTCTTCCCATGGGCCTGTGCACTACTGTAACTTCACAGCCTGATTTGTTTCTGAAAATGGGTTATATTTCAATCTTGATGTAAAATTTCTGTCAGCAAAGATAAAACATGCTCCAACAGGAATGACTTGGAGCTCAGTATAATGTTGCTTTATAACAAGGTCCATGTCAAAGGATGACAACTAACCTTTCTTACTAAGGAATCAATCCTACTAACTTTAGGATTTGTCCATTCTTGTTTCTTATTAAATGCTGAACTCAAATTTAGGCTTTTGAAAAAGACAATGAAATGTATTAAGGATGCTTGTTAGCAGGAGACCAGAGGATAATTGTAGGAATCATGCTTGCTTTTTGTAGTAACACATTTAACCACATATGACTTTGCACAAATCCAGAAAATATAATTTGGCTGTCTATGTTATGCTTTGTGCACAATACAATCAGTTTTCAACCCATTGGTGCTAGAAGTAATCATGCTGTTTACCTAGTAAATGCATGAAGCACCAGGCACCCTGAGACTGCCACAATCATCACAGATAGCTGTCATTCATAACCTTCTTCCCTTCATGAAGCAACAGACTGACCCTATCATCAGAAGTAGTTGTTCCCTAGTATCCAGCAAGTGACCTGTATCTTTTTTTTCTCACCATATTTTACATATCTCTAACAAAATATCTAGCTGTAGTTGACATAGCATTAACTGGCCGTCTTCCTGCATCTCACATATAACATGTCACAGAATACAGTTTTGAACAGAAAGGTATTTGATGAATCAAGTAGATGAAGCCAAGATGTAGTTATTAGATGCATTACATCTTTAGCACATCATCTGTAAAAACATCTAGGGTAAACTAACGCTCCAGGGTAAACCTGACCTTTAAAAGCCTTGCTAATACTACATCTAAATTAATGCCTGTGACAGGCACTTCAATCTAAAATAGCAGGGTTCTTTCATTCTATCTATTCATCCATTTATTTGTGTGTAAATGTGTATATACGTAAATTAATTTGTCTCACTTCTGGCATGGGTTGCAGGGAGAGACAGAGTTTGGATTTGTTCTCTTTACTACACTATGGAAAATAGCTTCCTTTCTGGGGAAGACATTTTATACTCAATGTCTCTTGAAGAAAAAAATTAAAATGGAATTATTAGGAAAATTATTCTTTACAGTAACTAAATCAGTTTTTCCAATGCATTCATCATACCGAACAAAAATAAAACTACTTAAATAAGACAATCATGGGACTACTGCAGCCATCAGTTTACCAAGTAGTTTTGGATTTGTTTTAAGGGTTGGGTTGTGACTGGTGACCAGGATCAAAACTACACAAGATGGGCTTTGCAAATTATTTCAAAACAAAATGCTGCAAATAAAATCAAGCATGCAATCACTCCCTGCTTTGAAGAATCCTACTGGAATATGCTGGTAGTGGATCTTACGGGTCTAGACTGTGGCATAGTATGGGAGCTTAATCCACAGCTCCACCGACTACCTGTTCTTCATCTCCTCAGTGGTATATTGCTACCCAGGAAGGAAAGCTTGTTAGCAGCTCCAAGAACAGAATTTCTATTCTGGCTAGTCCTTGCCCTGTCTGCATGGGAAAGGCAAAGACTCTGCTTACAGCTTGCCCTGACTCTGCAACACTACTCGAAAGTGGAGCCACAATCTAGTTCACAGTAAACTGAAGGAAAAAGAGGATTAAGTTTGTTTTGCAGTTTACAGCATTTCCCAGAAGCAAAGTCTCCCTGCAAAAGGAATAGTAGTCTGTATTTGACAAAGACTGCACACCTCACTGAAACAAGGACAACTGCATTAGCCAAATCCAAGTGAATGAAAACTGCTATGTCCTTTCAAATCTTTTTGATCAAGAAATTATATTTCTGTATGAGAAACTGTGGATAAGACATTATCTTAATACCACACTGAGATACATGGTACTAGTCCTCTTGCACAAAACATTAAAGCCAGAGATCATACATATGACATGTTTCAACTCTGCTTTCAGTAACACAATCTATCTGTTCCCTACCAGCATCATCTTCAGCCCACAGACTACATAAACATTGTGTACCGCACCACAAATGCAAATTATAAGAGTTGAATACAAATAATGTGAAAACTCCCTAACTTTATCAAGGGGTACTATAAAGCTTCTGTAGGCTTGTGAGCCATGGTACTACCAGTGCGTGAACATTCTCCTGTGCCAATCTAACCACGGGTCAGTATTGACCTGGAAAGATGGGGGCAGTGGGGTCCCTCAAGGCCATTCAATGTCTTTATCAGCCACTTGGATGAGGATGTGGAGAGCACTCTGCCCAAATCTGCAGATGACACAAAATTATGGGGTAAAGTTAACAAACCACTGGGAAAGGATCAAATCCAGGTGGACCTGGACAGGTTGGAAAAGTGGGCAGAAAAGAATAAGATGCAGTTCAACAAAGACAAGTACAAAGTGCTGCATCTAGGGAGAAGGGATCACCAACACACCTATAGGCTACAGGATGACCTTCTCAGCATCACAATGGCAGAAAGAGATCTCAGAGTCATAGTTGACTCCAAGATGAAATATGAACCGTCAATGTGACAAAGTAATCAGTAAAGCTAACCACACTCTATCATGCATTAGCAGATGCATCACAAACAGATCCAGAGAGGTAATACTTCCCCTCTATGTGGCATTGGTCAGGCCACAGTTGAAGTACTGCACCCAGTTCTGGGCACCACACTTCAAGAGGGATGTGGATAACCTTAAGAGGATTCAGAGGAGGGCCATTTGTATGGTTAGGGGTTGGTAGGTAAGGCCCTACAAGAAGAGACTGAGAGACCTGGATCTCTTCAGCTTCTGCAAGAGAAGGCTGAGAGGGGATCTTGTGGCCATTTACAAATTTATCAGGGTGGGTAGAGAGGGAGCAGCAAGAAATTGGAGATGCTCTGTTTATCAGGGCACCCCTTGGAATAACCAGAAACAACAGCCACAAACTGACAGAGACCAGATTGATGTTGGACATCAGAAAGAACTTCTTTATGGTAAGGGTTGCCAGAATCTGGAATGGGTTTCCAAGGGAGGTGGTCTTTAAGTGGAGACTGGACAAGCAGCTGGCTGGAGTCATATGACGCCAGCACTCTTTCCTGCCCAGGGCAGGGAGTCAGATTTGATGATCTATTGAGGTCCCTTCCGACCCTAACAACTGTAAAAACAGACATGTTTTTGATTTGTCAGTCAAAGACACGATGGTCATCCTGGTATACATAAATTCAAATGAATCAAATTAAACTCAGACAAAGACTTTTTCATTTTTAACAAATTTTGTTAATTCCATGCATAGAAAAAGTTGTGTAAAAAAAAAAATCCCCACTTATGTCAAATGCCAAAACATACCAAAACTGATTAGTACGAACACTGCTGCTGCTTACTATCAACCAACATTTTAATTCTAGTCGGCGTTTTCAAGAGAGCCATATGCATGTCATGTTCAGCCTTCAGTTTGTTCCTCGCTTTGGTTTTTATTGTAAAAAGCACTGAAAAACCTGACTCGCTGAGCTAGGTTGTGACAAAGGGAACTAGAACTTGGTAAGTTTGCTTGGTCAGAATGAGATATGCCTCCCCAAGTCTGCACCAGAATCAGTCCAGGTTGGCATCACTGTATTGTTCAAGAGAAACAGTAAAGGGGCTCCTTACCCAAATGTCAGCTACCTGAATAGTCGGGATAATTCCTTCAATGGTGACCTTCACATTTTCAAGATGCATCATAATACTCTCACAAACTCTTGGTTCCACTGGATGTGCTGGATCTAAAGTGATTTCATCAAAGAAAGGAAAACTGGCAAAGTTACTGGAATTCACTCTTCTTCCCCAAAGAGCCAACTTCTCTTGAAAGAATTTGACCTTTTCTTCAGCCTCCAAGATAGTCACTTCTCTACACTGGAGTGAAATGTTCAAGGAGTTTAGAATTCCAAACGCATCGGCAAGGTATGCCAAAGAAACCACAAAGTTCAGATCTATGTAACGCTGAAGCAGAATGGATCCCTTTTCACACAGAAACATTTCAATTAAATCTCAAAGTTCAAAAACTCTAGTCAGAACTTCTGCTCTGGATAACCAGCATGCTTTTGTGTGAAGCAGAAGTACAGTGTGTTCAGACCCAACCTCTTCATATAGCCCTTTGAACATGTGGTGATTCAATGCCCTTGCTTGGATCAAGTTGATGGTCTGGACGACAACATCCAACACATCTTTAAAATAAGAGGGAAGAGTCTTCAATGCCAAAGAATGTCAATGAAGACTGGAATGACTAGAGATCACATTTGGATTCACCTTTCTGATGAGAGTGGTGAAGCCTGAATTGTTCCCCAACATAGCAGGAGCACAATCAGCACAAACAGCTCATACAAGGTCCCAGGAAAAGCTGTTGGAATTGAACAATTCATTCATCATAGCCATAATGTCTACTGCCTTCATTGTTTCTTTCAGCGGGTTCACAGAAGAGAAATTCTTCTTTGACATCGTTCCCATGCACCTATCGAGCAAAAATGAGAAGCTATACGCAATTTGAGACATCAGTTAATTCATCCAACTGTATGACAATTTTTGCCAGACTTTTCTTGATTTGCTCCACCACTTGTTTACGTATGTCTTCTCACATGTCCTTGATTCAGTTGTGAATGGTATCTTTTGACAATGGGATCTGCGCTGTTTTTAGTTTTGCCTCTTTACCACGCATCAGCTCGGCCATTCCCATTGCACATGTTTTCACCAGGGTCTCTGCGATGGTATGCAGCTTTTTTACTTTGGTGATCCTGAATGCCATGCGATAACTTGCCTCCAGCACTAGCTTCTTCTGGGGAGCAAATCCATGATCTGAGAGTATGTCCCTTGTTTCAAATCATGCTCACTTCATTTTTAATAAAGCTTCTGGGTCTTTAGCATTCTCAGGGTGAAAAGTCTAAAGGTGCGCTTTAACTTTAGATGGCTTCATATATCCATTGCAAAGTACCTTTGAGCAAAGAAAGCATTGTGGCTTTTGCAAACCATCTGTATCAAGCATGAACATAAAACCATACAACATATATGAATCCTGGCAATCCTGACTTCTTTGACATGATAAATCGATGAGCAAAGCAAGAATTAAATCCTTGAAATATAGTACCAAAAAAAAAAAATTAAAATATATGTCACAGGTTGGTAATGTAATATTGAACATAGGTATTTACCAAAATGAAAGGAAAAAGCATATGTATACTGTTACTTGCGTAGAACCGCCACTTGTAAAAAAATAAATAAATAAAAAAGACGTAAAAAACTCAAATGCGAACGCAACAACTTTGAACACACAACTATGTTCAAAAACTTACTCTACACAGTCTCTACTCTCTTGGGTGTTTGGAGCAACATTTTCCAATGCGAGGTTGAAGCATGGAGCAGGAGTAGGATATCTAGTTTCCATGTGCATGTGCATTTAATGGCAGTAAAACCCCAACAATGTAAAACTGTCAAGACTTTTTTTAGGCTATTCAACCTGTGTTAGACAATGTATGAAATATATTTCACATACCCCCTGATGAGGCTTCACGTACCCCCTGGGGGTACATGTACCCCTAGTTCAGAACCGCTGATCTAGGAGATCACACTTTCTTCCATTTAAAAGTTCAACAAGTAGAAAGTCAAAACCCCAGAATTTATTTAGCTCAGACATTCGCCTCTGCAAGGCTTCTGCGCATGTTACCTAGCTGGAGACCCAGAAGCCTTATTAATGATCAAGCGAACACAATTTTAAACAAGGGGAACACTCTCCAATCATGGATTTACTCCCCAGAAGAAGCCAACACTGGAGGCAAATTATTGTGTGGCATTAAGGATCACCAAAGTAAAAAAGCCACATGCCATCGCAGAGACCCAGGTGAAACTATGCGCCATGGAAATGTCCAAGCTCATGTGTGGTAAAGATGCAAAACTAAGATGCAAGGAGCTAATTTTACATTAAGCCTACTGTTTAAAAGAAGTTTGCTATAGCTGGAAGCCAAGGACTATAACTCCTTAGCACAGAATATTTTAGTTAACTGGAATGAGTCTGCTGCAAAAATATATTTTTCCAAATAAAAATGTATTACAATGGTACACACATTAACATAATGGAGTAAATATATAGGCTCAGCTGCTGCAAATATTACTCTGTTTGTGTAGCACTTCTCAAAAAGGAAAGAAACAGAAAAGATAAATAAGAGCCATAGTAAGTTGAAGTGTGGTAGGAAATGACACCAAAACCAAAAGACAAATCTAAGTTGAAAGCAAAACTGACTTAGTCCTAGGGATATGTAATGAATGCCCCCCACTAACAAATCTGTGGGGAGCACTCAGCATAGATAGAACAAGGTCCAATCAACCTTTAAAAATATACCCTCTGTGAAGTCCTCTGGCTCTTACAGGTTCATTAGATGTGACCCAGAATACATCATTCTAGAAAGTCACAGATCACATAGACTAGTTTCTCAGCTAATATAAATCAAAATAGCTCCACTGGTTTCCAACAGCTATGTTGATTCACACCAGCTTACTGTCTGGCTCCAGGTGTCTGCATACAGTAATATTCCTGAGGTATCTTAGCAAATCTGGAAGACTAGCAATCTTTCAGAAAAGCTAACACTTCCTTAAAAGTTAAGGGTTTTTTTACTTTAAAATGCATATTCTGGTGAACATGTTCAATTTTGCTTGGGACTCTGAAGTCCACTCTTAAATTCTACCAGTACCCATTTTTAAATTCCTTTTATAAAGTTTAACCATAACTCTTAAAAGTTAAAGCATGCTTTAAAGAGTTTTAAATATTTTTTTAAATATTTTTAAATATAGGGCCAGAAGTTACACATAAACTGGTTTAAGTGATCAGAAACTGGTTTAAACCTGTAACAGAACAGAAGTTCAGTGCACATAAACCAGTTTCAAAATAGCCAAAACTGGTGTAAAATAAACCTGGGTGAATATAGTATCAGACTTAACTGATTTGGATTGAACTGGTTTATAAAACTTCCCAGATCCCTTCCTGGTTCAAGTTAAATCAGAGTCCCCCACCATCCCAGCATGCTTTCCAGCCCTGGGCTGGGCTGGGTTGTGCAGCCTGCTCCAGCAAAGAAGTGTGGGGGCAGAAGGAAGGAGGGACTGCTCCCCCCCACAGGCAAACCCCAGGGTCTGGGGCCAGACAGGGCATTAAACTTCCCTTCCCCCAAGTATAGAGCTGCCCTGACCTGCTGAAAAACTTCCTGCTGGCTGAGACTGCAGACCACAAATCCCAGAAGTACATGGAAGCAGGAGAAGGAAGAAGTGATGAGCAACCCTCCAGTGTCCTAGTTCTGTGATTGTGGACTGCAAATCCCAAAGATCACAGAGGAAGCAGGAAGAGGAAGCAAACACACAGCCCATGCTAGCTACATGCCAGAAAGCTGTGCTCTAGTGCTCCCCAGCTTCTGGCCTGACCCACTGCAGGCATTTCCTGAATAAAAAGTGAATGTCTATCCAGTTGTTTCTTAGTTTAATTTCTGCAGCTTAGACTAACCTGCAAAGACTTAATCAATTCAGCCTTGAGTTTTCTGACTGTCTGTACTTAGCCCAGGAGTCCAGGTGGAGTTTAGAGATTCTACTTATGTTCAGAAGCAATTCAATCAATGACTGTAATGAAAATGTTATAGATAGTGCAGCAGTACATCACAGTTCTTGCCAGTTCCCAACACTGGTTATGAATTTTTACATTACACAATCATTTGTGGAAAAAAAGGAAATAGCCTTGGCAGCACAGACTTAACCCAGCACTCCTATCCTACGGGAGTGCTAAAACCATTAATATACATATGCAGGCTCCCTCTTACTTTCCCTTTTTTGGACCCTAGAAGACTTTCACTCTTGGCTGCCTAGAAGCCTAGCTTCCACAGGAGAGGTAGAGAGTGCCCTTACCTAGCCAATTCATTAGCCTGATCACAACAGCACTTTCTTAGAAGTGCGAAATGTGAGTTCAAAATACTTCAAGGCAAGATGAGCAGAGAACATGAATCTCTACTTCTTGGGGCAAGTTCTGTAATTTGTAAAGTGTTGGGTTTTACCACCTCCAGACAGCCATCATGCACTAGATGTTATGAAATTGTAAGAGAATGGAGAACCTTAATAAATTACTAGAATCAGGAGCCTAAGTACCTGAGAATGGCAGGAGCTGAGACACACTCCTGGCTTCAGCAGTCCCTATTAGCTGCCTTTAACATGTTATGCCCTTATTTGCTGCGTAGATCACTATCTGCCTAAACTAGAATTGCTCTTAAGGACCTCTGAAGTCACTAAATTGACTCTATAGGAATCCTAGGTACCTCACTATGTTATTTTGAATCATCTTTCTTTTTTTTTTTAAATTCCAAGTGTAGGTTATCAGAAGCTAAACAGGCAATGCCTAAGTGAAAGCATACTGAATCAATTTGAATCCTGGCCACCAGGTGCTTATGAGAATTTAATCTATATACTGTATTACAACAAGTATTTAAAACCCGTAGACTCAGGAATTCCAGTCAGAACTAACTGTTTTCGAGCTTGCTTAAATAAAATAACTTAAATTAAGCTGGCTGTTCCACGTCTACATTTTAAAAAGGTCACATCTTCAGTTAAAATTCACTGATGGAGCTACATATCATGGATAATTTTATCAAATAGTTTTTATTGTACTTCAAATATAATTGCCAGAAGAGATGTTACATTTAGACTTGTAGCCTCAAGAGCAAATGTCTGGTATATAAGGTTTGGAGGGTATAAAATGTGCAATTTTATTGAAGCAGGCAAGGCAATGTGAGATAGTAAGCCTACTGAAGGTTAATGTAATAACGAATGAACTGGGCATTTTTAAGTTGTGACTATCCAAGTAATTTAACAAGGTACAAATTGGTTAGCTCCAGGTCAGTCCATGTGTAACTTGTGTTTTAAAATTTTCTAATTCACAACAGATTTTGATAGACAATACTGACTACATGTAAAGATGGGGGATCAGATTCTATTCCATGAATTAGATGTCCAAGTGAAATTTGGCATTTAAGTGCAATTCTATTCCATTCTGGTCAAGACCCTGAAATTGCATTTATGTATCACCTTTTATAAGACACCTTCAATTTTCCTGAAGACTGAGTCACAAAAAATAAGGAAGAGGGCTGGCTGGAACAGAACGATACTTAGGCACCTAAGTCCACTAACAAACTTAGTGGACTTAATAGGTGGATTAGAGTCTGGTCATAGTTCTCACCCACAAACAGGATAATTGCAGATAGTTCTTACTTGGGTGATAATAAGCATTCTAAGTCTAAGTACAGACAGTCAAAAAGCCCAGGGCTGAATCAATTTGGTCTTTGCAGGTCAGTCTAAGCTACACAGATTAAATTCAAACAGAAGTGATCATTTACCTTTGATTCAGGAAATGTAATCACATGCCTGCAGTGGCTCAGGCCAGAAACCAAGGGACACTAGAGCGTGGCTCTCTGACTCTGTGTTCACTTCCTCTTCCTACTGCCGAGGTCTACGGGATTTGCAGTTCAGAATTATAGCACCAGGACTCTGCAGGGTTACTCATTACTTCCTTTTCCTGCTTCAAGGTGCCTCTGGAATTTGTAGTTCACAGTCACAGCCAGCAGTAGGTTTGAGCAGGGGAAGAGGTGTTTAACCCCGGCTCCCTGGGGCCAGACCACCACCAGGGTTTACTGGGGGGGGTTGTTCCCCCTCTCCCCACAGATAGGGCTGCATCCCCAGCCAGGCTTGCCCCACCCTGACCTCATCAGCCAGCCCTTACTGTTCCACCCAGGAGCAGAGGGGTGGGGTCAGCCCTGCTCTCTGGAACAGACGGCACAGCCCAGCCCAGGGCTTGAAAGCCTGGGGACTCTGGTTTAACTTGAACAAGGAAAGTGTCTGGGACAGAAGTTTCATAAACTGGTTTGACCCAAATCAGTTAAGTCTGATACACCCAGGGCTGAATTGATTCAGTCTTTGCAGGTTAGTCTAAGCTGCAAAGATTGAACAGATAAGCAAATGAATAGGGATTTGTAGTCTAGAGTCTCAGCCAGGACTAAGTAAGCCAGGAGGGTAGGGCAGCTTTGTACTCGGGGAGAAGGGGAGTTCACCTCTCCTCCTTGACCCCAGACACCAGTCGGGGTTTGCCTGGGGAAGCAGAGGGCAATGAGGCAGCCAGTGAGGCCAGTGAACCAGGACTCACTGCTCCAGCCAGGGAGCAGAGGGGCAGGGCCAGCCTGCTCTCTGGGGCATATAGCACACTAAAAAGCACACTGGGATGCTGGGGAACTGTGATTTAAGTTGAACTAGGAAGGGGTCTGGGACAGAAGTTTCATCAAATGGTTTGACCTAAATCAGTTAAGTCTGATTCTACATTCAACCACGTTTACCTTAAAACAGTTTCAGCCATTTTAAAACTGGTTTATGTGCACTAAACTTCTATTCTGTTATAGGTTTAAACCAGTTTCTGATCACTTAAACTGGTTTATGTGTAACTTCTGTCCCTAGCCAAAGTATGTCTAAGATCAGGTGCAGTGTACACTATCTTTCTCAATCATATAGTACAACTACTTCACTCGTCGTAGTGATAGAGGATAAGGCATTCCTAGACAGAACCAACCTGGCTGCATCATGAAATCAGGAGTTGACACAAAATCAATACTTTATCTGGTTTAACTCTCATTTAATTTATGTCATAGTTTCTCCTTATGGAAACTCCCTCCTGCCAAGATGTTATTTCTGATGTGTCAATAGGTGCTATATTGAGTAATGAAGACTGTTGATTCCTCTTCCTCACCATCATCCTCAAGGAGTGCAGTACATAACTAATGAGTGGGGACTGAGGGGGGTAAGTTTATATGGCACTGCCTTGCACCATTTTTGGGTGTACCCTAGAGTTCAAATATGGCTTTCATGCATAGAAATGTATAACTCTCATCTCACAGCTGGCTGTGACTATTTATGTGGCTTAGATTCTTCAGTTTCTTTTTCTTTCACATTGTATTGCTGCTGTAATATGGCCATACTGCACAAATCTGTATCTCAGGAGCTACAATATTCTATAGTGCAGTATTGCCTCTCATATTTAAAAGAGTGCTTCTAATTAATCAAGGTTCCCTTGGTGACTCACATTGACTTGGTCAGGTCACAGGGCACATGCTGCAATTTTCTTTGCCTTTTTATTTGTATTAATCAGTAGTTTTAGACTGTGTGTCTTTCCATTTCCTCCTATGTCTTTTAAACATCACTGCATTATAGCGGCACCTGGTGGGATTGGTTGGGGCTGAAAAATGTGATGTAGCAAACATGATGACCCATAATTGAAAGTGCCTTGCTTTCACAGAAACTCTATGATATTCAAAATAAAACAAAAATTATAATCCCTGCTCTCTGCCTCCTATATAATATCATATTGATAAGAAAAATACAAAATTTGTGTCTCTGGACATGATTCTAGTGTTCACAAGATACACATGACAAAACAAAGAATTCAGATAATAGATTATTAATATTAATGCACATATAGGGGTTAGATTCTAGCCACATATCTCTAGAATATCATCTATGCACCTAAATTAAGGGCTAAAAGGAAGAGTCAAATGAATAATTAATCTTCAAGATCTACCAATTTTTATTAATTTTTTATCAAAAAACATTACTAAAAACATATTAGAAAAAGCTTAGTTTAAGCAGAAGCATATATTCTTGCAACAAAGTGACATATAGAATATTTTCCTTCGGATTACTGACTTCATTCTCATCATTTTTATTTTATGGGACGCAAAGTATCAGCTATAGCTTCAAAAATACAATGTTCAAAAAGAGTGGCCAATAAATGTTTCATCTTTTCACAAAACCAACCCCAGAGAGAGCTTCAGTTATTTATTTTTATAGCAGCAGCATACACGTGCATATGACACAGTAAAGGATACTGATCTCCAAAGCCATCAGATACTTATACGCACACACGCATAAGAATCAATATCAAACTAATTGTTTATTTTAAGGCATATGAAAATGGACAGTGTCCACTGAAAATTTTTTACAAAGTTATACAACAAAAGGAAAAAATGACTGAAGTGACTGGGGTTCATCATAAATTAAACATTTTCTTAAAAGCATGCATATGATTACTATGCATTTTTAAAAATGTAGGCCCCATCCTACATGCAAAAATGAGTTAAATGAAACTAATGGTGCTCTACAGAGATGCAACAGAATTCCCTGACACTATTCAAGACTGGAATCTTGAAATTAAATTTAACTGAAATCTTCATACAACAGAGAAAAAATACATTTCAACAGAACATGCAACAGAACGCCACCTTGGTCTACTTTATAAAATGTACTTATGCAACCACCAAAACCATGCATATAGGAAAAAAGAAAAAAAGGACACAAAGTCACCCTGCAAGATGGCTGCAGTATCAAATAAGGGCCTTCATCCCCTCAGGCACAAGGATGGACTGTGCAGTGCATTTGTAGAGCTAATAGAAGACACAGATTGCAAAGTTTAGGGTCCTCCAGTAAGAATAATTCTGAAACTCAGTAAAAAACCCTTTAAGTCAACTCCAAGAATGAAGAACAAAAGATGGAGTTCCTAAGCTATAACAAAGGACCCAAGTTTCTAAACTATAAAATTACTAATAGAAAAAAATATTTCATTGCTTGCTCATCAGTTGTAGCTGATCTTGATACTGTATTTACTTGAATACAAGACAATGTCAATTAAATGACCCTCAATAATTAGATTCTAAATATGAAAAATTTATAAATTTGTTATAATTTTCCAGGTATAGAAACTAATTATTGAAAGTCTGCCTTGAATTTCTCTCCCTCCTACTGCTACAACAGGGAAAATAAAATCGGAGGGGTAGAGGGCAAGGGAGATACCTGACACTTCCCCCCACAAACTTTTTCCCCCTGCAGCCCTTTCCCTGTCCCCCACCATCACACTCAAGTCTTCCAGAGCACATGAAAGTAAGGAACAAATCTGAAATCACTGACTTTGAAATAAACAGAGCTACAGTAATTTGCAAATAGGCAAATTACTACAGGTATCCACAGACTTAGTTCATCCAGAATTGATACAGTTTACAATTCTTGAAACTGACAAAAGTTTTAGCAAAGGTAAACCATTTTACATACTTATTTATATATAATATAAAGTATGCATGATATTAGTCTAAAGCCAAAAGGCTCCAGATCTACCATATATGTCACTGAACTGGGCCCCAGCAGACTGAAAAGCATTTCAAGCCATGGTGACCCCACAGTTCAGCACTGTTGAGAGAGAGAGAGAGAGAGAGAGAGAGAGAGTGTGTGTACTTCAGATACATTCCCAACCCCTCAAAAAGAATCTATTTGCTAGTTAGCCTCCACTCATGGCTGGAACCAGGTGTTTTTTCCACAAATCCTGGGATCCTCCAAAAATGTATATGCAGATGAGATGCAGGACAATCTGGTCTGGCTCCACCTCATGGACAGCAGGGCCACACTAATCATATGCTACAAGCTGAGAGAAAGGACAACAAAGGGATTCTAGGTGAACTGTCTGGGGCACCATTTAGTGATGTTTGCCAGACATTTAAGGCTGGTGGAGAACCAGGAATCATTGGAAATGGGTAAGAAAGCCACAGCTCAGCTGTGGGAGGGAAGAAGAATTTGAAGTGTAGGCAATGTAGTGGCTTACTATGACTTCGAAAAGAGTCAGCACTGAGGGAGATTGCATGCAATGGCACTAGCATATATCTCATTCAGATCAGCATTTTGGCTTTTTTGGCTAAGATCAAATGGACTATTCAGCCACCGAAACAATACAGCACCTCCTGTGGCTCTGCACTTGTACCAAGGAGGTATGGAAGAGGGTACAGCAGCTCTGCGAAGCGGTGACCAGTGTCAGCCAGCTAATCAGTGAGGCCACGTGGTACAGGCACCTCACCAAAAACCAGGGGAGCCCATTGCTCCAGTTTGACCAGTTTGCATCCTGTGTCAGAGTGCCTTGTGAAAGGCCAGGAACCTGCTCCTCTGCAGAAAAACGGACGTAGAGGTAGTGGACTGCGTGAAGATGGCACTGAGCGAACTCTGAACCTACCACCAGAAATCGGTAGCAGAGGATGGAGAAGATGCAGTGAACACCACCTGGCACAGGGACACATGGCACAGACCCATACAACCCCCAGTGGGGAAAGAAGAGAGTGACAGCAGCGGAGAAGGAAGAACAGATGAGTGGAATGGAGGATAGCAACAGTGACAGCAGCAGCTGGTCCTCCAGTGGAAGCTGGAGCAACAATGGCAAAGAGACCCTGTGAACTGAGTACCTGACCCCAGAAACAGGACATGGGTAGTCATGAAGGGAGGACTGGTCAGAGAGACCAGAAAAGACTGAGTTTGTAGTGTGTGCATGTTGCGCGCAGTTGTGGACATTGTAGCAGGTACTGTTAGCCAGCGGGCCTTTGTACAGGTACACGGGTGCAGTTTTTCTGTAACGGGATTGCTTTTAACCCTTCTGCGATGTAACAGTTTCATAGTTTCATAGTGTCTAGAGTCGGAAGGGACCTGGGCAGATCATCTAGTCCGACCCCCTGCCTTGGCAGGAAAGAGCACCGGGGTCAGA
>JAGPOW010000261.1:195339178-195386730 GCA_030014935.1 Caiman crocodilus
GTTGTCCTTAATCCGGGAAGCTAGTCCTATCTCCATCTCTGCCTTGGCCTTCCTGACTGCCCCCCTACATCTTCGGGCGACTGTATCATAGTCCCTCTAACATGTTAGAGAGAAGATATGCATAATCTTATATATAGAGAGAAATATATTTTTGCAAAAAAAATAAAGAAAAAGAGGACTACTCAGCTTCTTTCAGGCTCAGATCAAGCATAGTGCCTATGCTTATCTAGCAAGTGAAACACCGTGACCACTGAGGTGGTCTTCCTAATTGCGCCCAGGGAAGACTGTTCTCCTGGCACGGAGATAATACCTGCCAAGGTAATGTATAGGAAACCTCCCACTTAGCTGCTGGAGTGGGAAGGTCTTGGCTTTATGCCCAACTTTATGGAAAGACAAGACTCCTCCCTGGCTTGCTCCTGTGGTCCCCCTGAGCATCCAAAGAGATCAATGACCCACCCACTAAGTTTATGGCAGTTTGCCCTGCTCTCTCCTGCCATGCCTTTGATGTCAAATGAATTGATGTAAAATGTGGAAGGCTACCCATTTGCAGACCTGGTGCTCTGGATGCATTGCATGGCTCCAAACTATCCCTACCACGTCCCATGCCTCGCAGAAGGCATCCAAATCTACTACTACTCCCCTGGCCCCTTACTGGGCCGCACTCAACCTTTGGCCCACACAGGCCTCAGGTCCCTCTAGGTGGACCTTGGCCTCTTACTGGACTGCACTCCAACCCATCTCTGGGCCACACACTCACTCTAACCCTTTCTGTGCCATACACTCACTCCATCCCCTTACTGAAACACACATTCTCTGGGCCTTTTTCCCCTTAGGACTCACGTCCATCTAGCTGGACCTTGGTCCCTAGCCTTCCCTTTCTATGGGGTGACCCACAAGGCAGTGGGGGCTGAGGCTTTTCCACAGCTTGCCTGATGTTCTTAAAGTGGCAGGCACATTACCACAATGTTTTATATGTAACTCAGCTGCATTTACACCCCTGTCTTCATCCTGTACTATGTAGTTCCTTGCATAGGTCTTCTGTATTTCCTCATGCCTTAAACTTTGTCATCTTGAGCTTTAACATTTTTTTTAAGAGCCAGGCAAAAAAGAAAGGCTCCTACCAGCATGTTTGCCCAGTAGAGGCCACGTGTTTTATAGTTATGCTCAGTGTTGGCTGCATTTAGTCAAATTCATAGTTAGTTTCCATTACTGGGAATATGCTGCTGTTGGCAGCAGTTTAATGATAGACAGTATGTTTAATGAGGTTTTCTTGTATGTGAATGTAAGACAAGCAGCTTTTTTTCCTCATGCTGACTTGGGGGAAAAAGCTTCATCTTATATTCGAGTGAATATGGTATATCTTATACATTGCATGAATTGTGAATATAACTATTTTTCCTTAAATCATCATTCCCTTCCTTTTGTACTTTTTGTTTAGGTATCTCTTAGGTAAATTTCCCTTTGTTTGCATAGGGCAATTGAACACTATATAAAGCAACACAATTCAAGCAACAAAATGTTAGAATGGCTAGAAATGTAATAGTGTGATTGTATAAATAAATGGATCATTCTCTATCTGGAACACTGTTATGTTTAAAACAAATGATGACGTCTGAATAGGGGAGAAGTGTGAATGACTGTAGAGGCAGTGAAAGAGATCTACAAAGAAGAGATACTCAAAATTCTGGCACTATTTAGTCTAGAGAGGATATAATGGGACATGCTTAAGGAAGAAAAAACAATGAATGGTGTAGACTCAGTACATTAGATGCCTCTATTTAACCTCACTTGTAATTCAAGGCAAAAAGTAGTCAACTGAACTTAAAGACAGTGAATGTAAATACACATGAAGAAATACATTTTAAACAAAGTGTGAACTTGTGGAACTTACTGCTATCGAATACCATTGACATTAGGAGCTTAGCAAGATTTAAATAACATTTAGACATTAATACAAGAACATCAATAATTACATCAGGGAGAATTTAAAAAACAGAAGAGATCCAAGTCCTCTTGTTACACGGCACAGAGCAAATTCTAGTAGACAGGAGTTACAAAGTGAATTCCAACATAGAGAAGTTATTCTGTAACTAAATTGTTCATTGTAGGATTTTTGTACATTTTCCTGAAAAACCTGGTTCTGGCTACTTTCAGAGATAAGCCTGAAAGACATAACAGAAAAAAACAAAATCCTATATAGATGTGAAAAAACCAAAATCCTATATAGATCTGCTCCAAATCCTATATAGATGTGTTATGAATACCATGAAAAGGCATGAGTTCAGCTCATTTTTCTACTAATTATATCATTAAAGCTGAAAGAGGATAATCCACAGCATCACAGAGCAAGCAGGAGGTTAGTTTACTGCTTCCATCCTGAGATACTTATATTACTTCCTTCTCCATGGTACCTAATCACCTTGCAACAATTGTCAGAGAAACCATGCAGGGCATGTGCATTGATGGGCTCTGGCATTTTCAAAAAATGACTAACTACTGAATTAGGTGTCCAGTCACACCTAATCAGATTAAAACATGTTGATTTCTCCAAATGTCTACCGGGGTCAAAATTTCCTCATGGCAGCATAGTTTCCTAATGAGGAAATACATCCATCCAAGATACTTACATGCCCCCTCTCCATTACTGAAGCCTCTAAGTTCCTCAAAATCTTAGGTACATTGAAAATGAGTATATGTATAAACAATACTGGAGGAGCATTGGACACTAAATTAGTCTAAACATGTACAATAGAAAAAAATCTCTGCCTTGAAGATCAGTTATCCTAAAAGGCACAAGAAAATGTGATACAAATGTTGAGTGATGTATGGACACTGTAATGGGTTTTTCAGAAGGCATTTTAAAACAAGGGAAATATAGGTACTTGGCTTAATTAGCAGACTGTTCTGTTAGTGCAGGGATGTCAAAGATCTGGCCAGCAGAGACGCTGGAGGGACATGAGGTCCTGCTGGGGACACATGTCAGTGACAGGAGAATTAAGCAACAGCTGTATTAAACCTTACGCTGGTCCACATCTAGCCCTCAAGGAGCCTCATGGAGTTGAGCTGAGCTGAGTTTGTACCTCCCTGTTTTCTTTGATATGAATGTAAGGGTCTGGACAGATGAGCATATTATACTAAGTTAACAAACACACAACAAAAATAAAAGATAAAGCATCCAAACTTTTATGGCTAATATCAAGTTCCAAGGAACTAATGATATCCATAAAGTTACTTACATATGCAAATATTTGCAGAGTTGAGGCCCAGGGTAATATGTTTTAATAAAAAAAATTATTTGGGGGATTTTTGTTGTCAGTCCAGGCAGCCTGTAAGCAACATGACTCACTGATATTTATAAAGTTGGATCCATATGCATCTACTGTATAATTATCAAAAGTCTCATAGATTTATCATTTACTAGTGCCAAGTACTTTCAGAATCCCATGCCAAACCCATCAGGTATGGCTTAAATGATTTCTAAAATATTGTCTACATATTATTAAATAATTTTAAACAATTACTTGTAGAACTAATAGTATTTATTTGGCTGGATCACTCTTTCCCATGATAAAGATGCTTATATTAATTCATAAAACTCATGATTATCTCTTTGTTCTCAACTATAATGATTCCTTTTGCACTTTTTGTACGACAGTCATAACACTACTCTCATTTCGACATTCCACTTTCTTCCAAAGTGTAAGCTGTTTACAACACTGAAAATTCTGCTGACACCATCTGCTATACAGAAGCTTGACAATCAGCAATAAAATTAGAGAAACATGTACTAGGACTCCATCCTCTTTTGGAGAATCAGCTTCTATTGCTGTCCTCTGCAGCCCTCCCAGCAGCTGTAGAGAGCCTAACATGGCAGAGCTTCTGAGATCCACTCATCTTCCATAAGGGAAGGGAAAAAAACTGCTTGAAGAGTATCCTAAACACATCTTTATTCCCCCCATCCAGACTTATGAGCCAGTCATATACATGAGCCCTGACATATTAAACCACCATGCCCTTTTGTAAAAGAAAATAATGGATGTAAATGGAAGGCTTTGTGTATCATTATCATCATGCATATATATGTACACACATGTATATAGACACACACACAATGTATATGTTTGTGTGTACATACACAAAAATTATACATATATAACTACGTACACACACATAATTACATTATGTATTTTATATTATACTACCTTATAGTAATATAATTTATAAGTTAAAACACTTATAATAAAATATAGTGTGTATATTGTGGGGCAGAGCAGAATGTGTGTCTAGAAGCACACTGAAACATTCACCAACAGTTTAGGACAAGAAGTGACTGCTATAGCATATAAATTCACAACATACCACAAACAGGAGGGTAGGATTCAAGTTTGATTCATTCAAATTTGGTTAAGATGCTAATGTTAATGTGCCTCCACTGAAAAAAGTTCTACAGGATCTTTAACAACCATGTCCCAGACATCTTCTCATATGGAAAACCTTAAAAAGATGCACAAGGGAAAGACATTTCTATGTTCATTCCCACACCAAAATGATTAATATTGTGCTGAGGCACTTATCCATAACTGAAAATTCAAAGGGAAAAGCCATCTACACAAATATAAAAACACTTTCTATAGTATCAAGATTTTTCTTTGAGATCCCTATCTAAACAAAGATCCAGGTTTTTTGTGGCTTAAATTTGGAGATCTAAAAACAATCACTGTGAAATTAGTAAAGCTACAAGGAAAATGTTGCATCCTGGTGAATATTATTTGATTTGACATTCATAGACTAAAGCTCCTAATTCCTATATGGTTTCTTATAAATTATAATTTATAATTTAAAAAGAATGTAGATAAGTTTGAATTTGTATTTGCTATTAATACATATGAGTTTTGAGAAGCAACATCTATTTTTTGCAATGTTTTCTTTTACATCATCTTTGGGTGTTATGCTGCTAAAGCTGCTGCAAACCCCTATTTGCTGTAACTCTTGGCTGCCTACGTACAGCAGCAGGAGGCACTAGCTTTAGTGCTGTGACAGATCTCTTTAATTAACACAGCTGTTGTAGCTGCCATCACATAATGGAGCAATACTGGAAATCATGACTTAAAGAAAAATGTTCAGGGCAACTTAAAATGAAATACCAATAAAGTTTGCTTTAAAAATGTAGAAACACATTCTTACATGTTTTGACAATACCTCTTAATATAGCCAAACGCCTTATAATATTGCAAAACAGAGGAAAGTGAATATATTCTAAATCTACTTCTCTCATCTTCAGTCAGAAGACAAGCTCATCAACTGAACATCTGATGTCAGGAAATTCAACAACGATCCTAATTACTCATTATTATATATTTACTAGTATTTCTTAAGAATCCATTTACCTTGCTAGCGAGCATTTGAAGAGTGTCTTCAAATATCTGCAATATTAGACAAAATACTGAGTGCTACAAAGTGCTTACAAAGAGCAGGTGTTAATGTTTTGATCACCATTTTGTCAAAGGTTTTCTTTAATAAAAATGTAATAGGTGTAACTTTTGTCTCCTGTATATTCTGAACCTTGGTTCATTTTTCAAGCAATTGTTTTACAGTATCAGAACAAAAGGCTTTAATAAACTGAAATGTGCAGGATCATTACACATGGATGATAGAAAAAGTTAATATAACTAGAAAACGGGCTTCCAGAGAAACAGGTGAATTAGAGCACCATGAGTCAGTTGTGTCAGTGCACAGCCCATGAAAAGAAACCGCTACCTTTCTTATATTAACTGCGGTTCTTTGATATGTCATCCACACAGACTCTGTATGTGGTGTGCATGATTACAAAATATATTTTTTCTAGTAGTCAAGTTCACTGGGGTCACACCTACACTTCAAGAACCTTCATAACTGCCAGAGACAAGGGACCAGGGCAGTCACACCTACCATGCACATCCTTCACCAATAAAAAAATCCTTACAGTCATACTGTGTGATGAAAAACAGTCACAAAGTCTATGAGGGAAACACACCAATTAAAAAAAAATTAAAAAGAAAACAAGCCACCAAAGAAAGTTAAGGAAAATAAGCAGCAGGAGGTGGTCGTTTAGCTGAAAAGCACCTGGAACAAAAGAATCTAGTCCAGAAGTGGGCAATGACTTGAGCTGGAGGACCACTTAAGGACTTTTGGTGAGCTGTTGTAGACTATGGAGGGCTCTGGGCAGGTGGGGAGTGAAGACTTGGCCTGATGTGGGGGGAGGGGGAAGGTGGAGTGGAACAGATACTGATTCTTTTGGGCCCAGGCCCATCCACCCTGCACCTACCACTGGGAGTACTAGATGGAGTGGGCAGCTAGGCAGGCAGGCCCAGGACTCCTGTAGACAGGGCACACTTGGCCAAGCAGATAGGATGGGACCATGGGAGTGGCATCCAGGACCAGCGTAGGTGGGTAGGGCCTGGATCGTGGAGCAGTGACAGCATGGAATCAGGACCTGGGGCAGAGCCACAATCCACTCTCTGCATCACAGCAACAGATGCCAGTCCCAGGGCCAGGGACATGTGGAGAGCAAATCACAGCTTTGCACTGACCCCAGCCCTGCACTGTCATCACCCTGCCAATCCCAACCCTAGCCCCTGGCCTCCACCTACCTGCCCACCACAGGCCTATCCCATCTGCCCAGCTGAGGATGCCTTGTCCATGGGGGTCCCAGGCTGGCCTCCATGAAGAACCAGCAGGCGCGCCCACTGTCTGGTGCCCCAGCAGTGGGTGCGGGGTAGTCGGTCTGTAGTTGCAGCCGGTCCAGGTCCAGCGGAGGAGACACTGGCAGTGGCAACTCTGGAAAGTGGACCACTGCAGCAAGGAAGCTGAGTCCAGGTGCCAGGCTGCTCCACCCTCCACTGACACATGTCGATGCATAGTAGGACTGGCTGCACACACCATGTACTGGGCTGCCCACTGTGCCTGGGCCAGGCAAGACTAACGGACTCACCACATCTAGATAGAATCCGTTGGAGGGACAGATCCAGCCCGCAGGCCATATTTTGCCCGCCTCTATTCTAATCAATAGGACACGCATAAAGACATCTAGATTGAGGAAGTTTGCCAGTTAAAATAGACTTTGGTAGCATAGACAGTGGTAGAAGAACTGGCTGCTCCTAGGGAGAAGACTGGGTGCTTGCCACCTTAGGGGGCAGATGCTGCTCCACTTCCCCAGCTGGATCTCCAGTTGACTGAGATTCAGAACCGCTACCCAAGTCCTGGAAAAAAGAAAAGGGAAACAGACACCAATGGCTACAAAAAAGAGCCACATTAGGGGGTGTGTGAAATGGGCCATATTCGATTTGGATTCAGCCCAAATCAGGGACAATGATTCAATTAGTTGATTCAGATCACTGTCCTGATTCAATTCAGCCAAATCCGAATCTTAAGATTTGATGCTGATTTGGAGAATTAGTGATTCGGCCATAGTCACAGCTTTAAATGTTTTTTCTGCATACCTTGAGGTACCAGCAGCTTGTGAATGCCGTGATTGTGGGGCAGATGGAGCGTCCCACAGAAGCGAGGGGGGGCCTCCTGCATGGTCGGCAGCTTAACCGGAAGTGAACTGAAAGTACTCCTGGTCCACTTCCAGGTCTGTCATCAAGCATGTGGGGGCCCCCCACCCCTGCACCTCCTGGCTCAGCAATCAGCCACAGGGGGACCCTGGGTGTCCCCCCAGACCCAGGAGGCACCAGTTGCCAAGCCAGGGGGATTTGAGAGGGCCCCCCAGCACTCTCCCTGGAGGACCCAGAGGTGGACTGGAAGTGCTTCTGGTCCACTTCCGGGTCTGCTGCCAAGCGCACTGGGGACCCCTCCATGTTCCTGTGGGAGGTACCATCTGCCCCACCATCTCAGCATTCACAAGCCACCTGGTACCTTGAGATAGGTAGAAAAAATACTTAGAGTTGTATCTATGTCTGAATCATCAAATCTCTCTGAATTGATTCAAGAGGGTTCCAATTCAATTCAGAGAGATTAAAGGGTCTCCTGATTCAGTTTGGATTCAGAGACTCAGCCATCGAATCAGGCTGAATCTCCACCGAATCAAATCAGCAACCAAAGCTTTGCACAGCCCTAAGTCACATGTTCCAAAAGTTGAGAGGCTCCCAGTTGTTTCTTCTAGCAGGAGGACATGAAAGGCATCTGTGTCAGGATACTTCCTTATAACAGCAGTACCCAGCTGCTTAGCTAACAATATCCCAAGACATGTTTGCCAGAACCCCAAATCCAAGACATTCTGAATATGCTAGTGTAGACTGTATTGATAGGAAGGTTCTGGCTTACTTGACCATAGGATGGAGTTCTGTGAAGGAGGGCTGCTGAGCAGAGATGGGATACACCTAACCAAGAGGAAAAACTTCCTACTAAACCAACTCACCAACTTAGTGAGGAGAAATTTTAACTAGGTTTGAAAGGTAGTAAATGACAAAAGCTCACAGGTGATTAAAAAGAAAAAGATTCCTTAATCAATGAGCTAAATTAGGGGCACTGGTGTAGTAACAGGAAATATTGCATTTGCAATAGGGCCATAAGAGAGAAAGAGAAAACTAGTGTAGCAATCAACTAAACAACTTGGATGTTTATTCACTGTTGCTTGGAATATAAGAAATAAAGAGGAGGAATGGAAACCATAGTACATAAAACTGCAACTTAATTGGCACCACAGAGTTTTTTTGGGATATGTTTCAGGGCTGGAAAATAGCTCTATAGAGTAAAACAAGAGATAAATTGAGCTGTATATCAAGCACTCACATACTTGTTCTAAAATGTAGAGAGGCAAGACCAACTGAAAATCAGAGTGAAATTTTACAAAGGAAATAAAGTATTAACATGCTAGGCCATCAAAATCGGGTGAATGAGAAAATTCACTGGTCCATGCTGTGCCTATTGGGCAGATATCCCAATCTCATATATTCCTGCAATGGACAAAGATGAAGTTTGGCGTGTTGTGTGGTATATGTGCACATCATAACACATCTCAAAATTATCCAGCTCTCCAGTATGTCATGGGATGCAGCTGAAACTGCTTGTATACTCTATCACTGCCTGGGAGCTCTGAGGTAGGTAAGACTTTTTGGATTTGGAATCAAATACTGACACTGAATCTAATGCCTTGTGCATGCGTGTTGTGCTGCAAAAATTAATTCTTATTAGCCAGTTATCCAGATGTAGATGATCCCTTGTCTTGTTAGATGCACTGCCACCACAGTGAGGACCTCTGTGAATACCTGGGAATGCCATGCACAGGCTGAAAGGCAGAACTATTATATAGGTAATGCCATGCATCTATCAACAAGGGGTTTTTGGTAGGAGGAGAAAGGGGAGTGTAATCTCTTTTATGAGACTAACTGGGAGAGATGTTAGACAAAGTGTCTCCAATAGAGGGACTGCTTGGCCAAGTTGGTTATTATTCACATATCTGTATTCTACAACACAGTTGGACAGGAAGAATTTTAAGAAAAGATTAGGGTTAATTCTGACCACTGACTAAGAAGCTAAGAAAGAGAGGTTTAGAATGGAAATTTTCCCAAAGCTCAGGGGGGCAGCAGGAGCATGAAGCCTGGGTGGGCAGCGTGTAAATGTGGGGGTATGAGGACCCCTCACACACTTCCCCCATGGCACACAACCCCCACTGCCAGCAGCAGCAGCTGGGGCTCTGTAGGCACTGGCGTCTGGCGGCATACAGCTCTAGCAAGCGTTGCATGTGGGGGCAAGGAACACAGCCCAGCTGGACAGCCTCTATCACAGGGATTCCCTGCGTGCACATGCAGCTTCCACACTCACTCACCACCGAGGGGAGTGCTGAGTGGGAGCTGCCTGCCTTCCTTGCCCCCTGCCCGCGAAGGTCCTGGGATTCCAGCAGAAGTGGAAGGGAAGTGGAAGGGAAGTGGAAGGCTGCCTGCCTTCCTTACCCCCTGCTTCTCCACAGAGTCCCAGGACCTGTGCAGCAAGAAGCTGCATGTGCGCCAGGCACAAAAGCCCCAGCACCCCTTCCTGCTGCTGCTGGCAGCAAGGGCTGCATGCCAAAGGATGGGGAAGTGTGTGGGGATTCACCGCACCATCCCTCACACTCCACAAACCTCACCCACCACACCCTGTCCCCACAACTCCCCACATCTACACCTCCCAACATACCCTACTGCCCTTCACATATTACACTCCCCACCCCCACATTCCACCATACACCCCCAACACACACAACCACACCCCAAACCTCCTACTCACAATATACAAGACTTTGTGTTTTAGTTATTATGCAATCACCACTATATGTAGTACACAAACACAAATTATGACAACTATTTTCTGTAATAAAAGTAAAATACATTATAGCAGGTGTTTAACTTTTAGTGTATAATCTGTTTTGTTTTTTTCTGGTTCCAAGATGGCAATGCTTCCCTCCCAAAAGGGTATTTTCTGGCAAGCAAGGGGAGGGAATTATGGTGGCAAAGGTCAGGGGTTAGGGATGGGAGTTCCAGTCCCAAGATGGTGACCAGGATGTGGGGCAAGTTTCAAGGGGCAGGGCTACCCACGTGGTCCTCAGCAGCACACCACAACTCATTAAGCAGCCCTCCAACTGAAATAATTGCCCACTCCTGCTTCAGCTAGAATAGTTAGGACTCCCTTTCATAACTACTTGGTCTAGACTAGGACATAATGGGTGTGTCTACACGTAAAATTAATGTAAAGTAATAAACTCCAAAGCAGTTTGAACCTAAGTAAACTACTGCTGGGCGCAGTGTCTACATATGCAACCAGGACAGCCACAATTTGAGCTCAGGTGTAGCAGGCCCAGGCTGGCAGGGGGTACAGAAGGTCAGCCCTGGCCTCCAAGTGGCAGTGTCAGATGACAGAGGGGCTGGTTACAGCATGAAGGTACTGAAAATGCTGAGCTATGTAGCTAGGTGGCAGGCAGGAATCTGGCCTCAGCTGGCTGGGCTGACCAGACACAATTTATGGCCACCGTCAGCATCTACATGTACATTTAGTCTTAATAAATTATCCCAGCATACAATAGTACAGTCTCTAACTGTGGTGTTAATTAATGCTGCCCGACTGGGGCCTTATTTAGTTTACTATGGCCTAATACTAACACATGTGGAAATGGTGATGCTTTACTCTGCAGCTAATTAATCTATTCACCAGCTAAGCACGTGTGTAGATGTGGCCAATGAGACTCAAAGTCATATCACTAAGCAGCACAGACTATATTTGTTTATAGAGCTATAGTACCAGACATACCAGCAAGATCTCAGTCTGCCTGTATTCAATAAACTGTATTATCTTCCCTTCGTATCATTTATAACTGAGTACTTTCTCTTCTCTACTACAAAAGCACCACACATAAATTACTTTACTCCACACCTTATTCCTGGAATACATGATTTCTATGGAGTAGTTAACCTCAAAAGCTTGGCGTATGCAGTTCAAGTAAGCATTCAAATCTAAAATCTTCTTTAAACTGTACTGAATATCTGTGTCTGTATAATGTGTGCATCTAATAAGTTCCTGAGGGAAAAAAATATCTTTCCAACCCAAAATTCTGTCATAAAGAGATTCTGGTTCTTTTCAAGAAGGAAACTTCTCAAGGGCATTATTTCCTATGGCATTACTGTAATTTCAGATGGAATTAGAAGTGCAGAAACAAAAAAAGTTATCCAACCTTTCAAAATCTTGGTAACAATAACACAAAGATGAGTCATTTCTTACTTACTTAAAAAACTAGGATCACTTTATTATCCCACTGAAGTCCTGAAATATATGTAAAAGAAGTTAAATAGTGGAACAATAATAAAAATATTGCATACATTCTTAGTGGAAATGAACAGTTATGTTACAAAACAGATCAAGTTTCTCGCTCTCAGAACTATAACTATAATTGAATTAATTTCACCTGATTTGCAGTCTTATCCATTATTTAGTAACAAAATGCATTTCCCTGGGACCTTAGGAAAAAAAGAAAGAAAAAATATTTCTTTATAGCAGAAAAATATTTTAAGGGGTAGGAAAATCCATTTCTGTTTCCTTCCTGTTTCTTTAAGGCTTGTCCTACTGGACTGCAGACCAGGCATTTTGGACTTGATTCTTCAAGCTGCCCACTCTGCTCAGTCACAGTTAAGAGCCACCCAATATCCTGGTCCCAGCATGCTAAATCTGCCAAGAGCATGTTTAACTTATCATGGACACAAGTTCCTATGCAGTGGAGAGCTGCTCCATCACACTCCCTCCCCGTCCCCACCAAATTCCTTCTGCTCTCTTACAGGGTGCAGCAGTTTGCAGTAGAAAACTCCATTAATCCATTTTAGGGTCACTGTGTTCCATAAAGTGATGTAAAGTGAACCAGGTAGACCAAAGAATCCATACTCTTTTAAAATTATTCCTAGATAAGATATTAAATATTCTAATAGGACAGAACATTTTGGTAAGGTACATACTTTGCTCAGTGCAAAGGAAACTCACCTCTCATGTTCCTGCAGTAATATGAGTTTGCTTAATCCTGTTACTACTGTTTTGTCACTTTACTGCAGAATCTGCTGTATATATGCTGAAATCTCAACATCTAGAATATGAAGGACTGACAAATACTGCACGTATTTTGGGAAGTTGAAGCAATCCTGTGTATCTTTCCTATTTCAAAAGTTTGGCTATATTCAATTTCATCAGTTCCATTCCCATATTTTCAATACCTCCCCCTGGATGATCTCCTTCAAGCTTTTTCTGGGTGTCTAGATAGTCTCAAATTTGATTTTGCTGTTCTTATTTTCTTGATTCGCCAAAGATCATTCCAGAAACTTGATTCAATTAGGAGCCTCTTTTAACGTAAGCAATTCATCCTCACACACATCAGAGCTGTTCATTCACCTTTTCTTTAATTTCATTTTGGCTGGCTTTGATTTGAGCCATCTCAATTTTAACCTGTGTAAAAGCTCCATCTACCTTGCTTACTGTTTCTTTGATTTGAAAGATCTCCTCCATTAAGTCCTTAAGTGACAACTCAGTGACCATTTTTGACTCAAGCTGTTTGTCAGGAGAGGTCAACAACTGCCTCAGTCTTTTATTTGCTGGAACAACATTCAAATTGGTTTCAGTGCAACTGGGTTTTTTGTGTGTGTATGCTAGCGTTTAAAATAACAAATGACCTAATTTTGAACTTAGGTCTTTTTTGTAACTGCATTATAAAAGGTTGGGAACAATCCAGTTTCACAAGGAAGCTGTCCTGCCCTAGACATATACCCTTGAGTTTGGTTATGTTAGGTCTGCAACATATAAATGTATATTTTCTGCACTTCTAAAGCATCTCACATGCAATGTGATTTACAGATATTAATTAATGTACTGTCCTAACATACCTGTCAGATAGGTAAACATTATTTTTATAAATGAAAAAACAAAAAACTAACTTCATACAAAAGGCTGTTTCTCCTTCATGTGGAACATACAACATTCAAAGAAAGCTAGCTAATGAATACATAATAATCCTGAAGTTGGAGCTCCCTTATGAGAAAAGGGGATGCTGATTTTCATAAAGACTCTCTTAACCAAGCCGGTATGATATGGCCTATTATCTTATATTGCTATGAGCAAAAGGGACCAGATGCCCTCATTTAAGTCTTGTCGGCCACGTCTTTGGTGTTCCTTTGGAGTAGTTTCTAGTCAAAAGTGTAGCTCCAGGATGTCTGGCATGCCACTTCCATTTACAAATCTACAAAAGGTACCTTACATTCTGTGTATCGCAATTCTAACCTTTTTCTCAGACAAGGTACCAAGAGCTTTAAAAACCCCAACTCTCCAATGTAGCAAATGCCTATTCCTAGCTCTTTCCAGGATGCTATAAGCCTACTTCATGATTTCAGCCCTTATGTTCCTTGCAGACTTAGCACTCCTTTTATAACTTTTCTCACACTGTAAACAGTGGTCTACCAAACTCCAGGAGGCAGCTGGCTGATTTCATGGGCAGATCACACAGCCAATCACCATCAGCCAGTCACAGGCTGAGTGCAGCAGGGTCCGCCCTCATGCCTCTGATTGGCCAAGGGGCCCTGGCTGTCCTGCCTCTTCCTGCAGTTGCCATATGACCCAAAACTGCAGCTTAATTACCCTGATTAAGCCCAGGGAAGTCATTAATCCACATGTTATTAAGTGTGGATTAATGTCTTCCCTGGGCTTAATCAGAGTTATTAAGCCATGGTCTCAGGCCATCTTCAAGCAGCAAACTGCACTTTTGGTGGGCTTGCTGCAAAAGTAAATAAATAAATGAACGTACTGTGAAGGAGAAAAGTGCATGAGAAGCCCTACTGTCTTGGAGCACGAGGTGGGGGAGAAAGTGGAGGATGAAGGGTGGGGGGTGAGGGGTGGGTGGAGGTAGCCCTCCCCTGCCCCGCAACTCCATTCCGTTCTGTCATTTTGTATTATCCCGCCTCCCTTCCATATCCCCAATTTTTCATTTGCATGACCCCATCTCTAATGCCACCCTCCCGCTCTTTCCCCACCACTCATTCCATCATTTGCTTAACTCCATCCGCATTCCACCTCCTCCTTTAGGAATCACGCTGCCCCACTCCCTCCTCATTCCATTATTTACATAACCCCACCCCCTGTAGAGACCACCTTGCCCCCCCTCCCTCCTTCTGTACCCTCTCCACTTTATCCTCCTCCCCTCCCTCCCAACTGTGTTCCCTTTGTCCCCTTCTCCTGCTCCAAGAGTACAGGGCTTCCCAAGTGCTTTTCTCCTTGCCAGTAGAAAGCCTGCATTTTTTGTGGAGCCAAATCACAATTCACATAGGTCCCTAAACTCTAACTATAACATTCTCAGATTTCATCAAGTATCATAAAAGGACACATACTTTAACATGCTCTCTTTTCCTTGTCTTCAGACACAGTAGAAGGTATGGGGAACCCAGACTTATCCTATTCCACCAGGCCTCAGACACTTGCAGACACTTGCAGTTACATCTTACAGCTCTCAGCTGTGGCTTAGCAGCTATCCCCCTGGGCTACCTTCATATATGACTCTGCCCAGAGGCATCTCTTTTTTTGCTTCTGCAAAGTGCTAGATTTAAATCTTGTTCTCTACTCTGCTAATTTCACCAGTGTCTTAGTAATTCATTGTTCACTGCTCCAACTTTCTGTCTCCCTGACTTCTGGATTTCTACAGTGAGCCATATAGCACCAGGCCTCTAAAATTCATTTCTTTTGGCCAGGCTGAAGCCAAATGGCTGGCTTCCTTTGCTTTGCTTTCTATACTTATAGATGGAGATTTTCCTCCTGATGGGGCCTTCACTCCTTTTGCATAACCCTCAGCATCCTGTTCTAGTACAAGGTTATGTATCTGTCAGAAGCTGCCAAGGCAAACCCTCAAATCAATGGATGAGAAAAGAGTCCTTTAAAATGTGGTACTACTGTGATAGAATACAGCAATTAAAAACATCTTTATTTAAAAAAAATACAATGACAGTTTTAATATCAAATTAAACCCCGGTAAAACTGACCAGAAATCTGTGCTATTTATATATATTTTAAAGTTATTACCTTAACAGAGTAAGTAGACAGCTGCCTCTATGTAAAAAAATGTCTAATTCATATTAAAAAATCTAAAAAATTAAAATAGCAGCCTTTAAATTAGGCTTCCCAGCCAATTATTACAAATCTAAATATGAGATTTTTACAAACATGTTAAGTGTCATTCAAACTATGCACCCTAACAGAGTAGTATAGTCTTCTTGAAGCACCTCAGCTTTCTTGATCAGCGGATTTTTGACATATCAGAAAGTAGTGGTGTTTATAAATAAAAAATGAACTACCTGCTACTGTACTGTTGTGTTGTTCTCACAATATGTTCTGCAGCCCTAGACTTGTCTCTAGCATAGATTAGCATCCTAACTGTGAAACTTCCTAACAAGATCAATTTTCATGTAAAATCTGAAAATCTATCACTAGTTAGGGAACTACTCAATACTCATGAGTACTTTACATGAAAGCTTAACAATAGAGCTGGGCTGCAGCGCAGCAGGACACATGGAGGCCTTACCAACTTTTAGATGTCTCCATGCCACTAGCACACTTGATTGCCTGCATGCAGCGACAGCTGTTATTTTTCCATGCCAGCACTGTAAGTCAGCACCCAGAGCTATTGCCTCAGTGGCCCTGCCATAGTTGTGCTACAGAATGTGTATCTAGAAGAGAATAAAGTAGAAGTAATGCATACTTTCAAAAATATTTAAAACTAACCCCTCCCCAAAACTTATTCTAAGTTTTTTCTCAATGTTTTCATTTGTTTAAAAAAATCATTTTACTCATGTTAGTATGACAAATTTGGAAAATTGTACTGTGAATAAAAGGACAGATCCAGCTTGATTTTGATTTATACTTCAGCCACTTTTGATTGCCAGAGAAGTAGATAGCAGCCTCTACATAAAAGAAAATTAGGCTCAGATAAGTATACACCACAGCAAATGACACTTCCACGGTAGGGATCCAGAAAAATCCAAGAAAGGATGTTGGATTAACGCAGGAACTGAACTTGGAGAGATGGTGGACCCAGAAGGATTTCAGATTTGTATGCAGCAATGAAATGAGGGATGGAAATAAGTTATACATAGGAAACACTGAAGAGTGGGGCTGAGACGCATTATTGTGATGGTACAGAGAAAAGCTATAAACACTGTCAGCCTACCATCAAAAGCAAAGATGAAATTTTAAAAAAATAATTATTTTAAAAGTTACTAGAGTTAGAACAGCCATTTTAAGTGTCTGACATTTCTAATCTGTATTTACTATATCCAATACCAATTTTACAAAACTGTATGCCAAACCTTACTAGCCAAGCAAAGTGTATGGTGAATTTACTTCATGGTCTGGCTTCCCAGGGCTAATAAACTGTTTAGCAGCTGTAGAAAAAAATAAATTCCATGACTGAAACATTTATTTAAAGAATGGTAAATACAGTATGTTTTTCATTATGTAAGCAGAACTTCAATCACAGACCAAGAATGCAGATCTTTCACCCATTCATTACAGAAAATACTGCTCAAGGGAAACTATTTTAAACTGATTTATGTGGTAGACATCGAAAGACAAGCCAGTCAAATTGGACAATGTGGCAGATGGTAATGGATTTATGCATATTTATGTAGCATGTATTTACTTGTCGACTTTGTTATCCTTCCTTACTCCTTCTCAAAAGTAGACGGTAATTTATAATAACTATGACAGTGTGACTGCCTGACACTCCCTTCTTGGCCCTTTCCTTTGCACAACTTAAAAAGCAGCATGCTTTGTGAAGCTATTTTAATTGTTTTACAGTTTTATTACAAAACATCCTGTCTGTTATACTTATTTCCTGAAGCTATCATAACAACATTAGCTGTTTCTGCTTAAGTCTCCCTCAGGGTATCTGTTTTTACAGATACAATTAAAGTTGGTAAGCAGTTCACCAACATGCTAACATTAATTTGTCTTTTAATTTATTTGACCTTTTACACTAAGCAACTAGCTCATTAATGTAGGAGATGCACATCAAACAAGATTTTATCATTAGCATATATTCTTGAAGTACTGCGCTTTTTCGTTCTTGTCTGCCAAAACATTGAGACTATTAGTTGTGAGATGCTTTTATTTATTCTGAATGGTTTCAGAACTCCTGTGGTATATTTACACAGTATTTAACATAAATAAATGAAATCTATATGGAAAGGGCACGTGTTTTGATCTTAAAATTCATAACTAAAAAAAAAGGGACCTGAGAATAGGATTTCAGATCACATACTCTAAAATTACTCCAAATGTAATTTTTTTCTGATTACTGTCTACTGATGAAAAAACAAATAGAAAAATAAGAACCTTTGGTTTATAGTTCAGACAAAAAGGATGTCTTTTCTGAGATTGAAGCTGAATCTGCACTGCTGCAGTTTAAACCCATTTCTTCAGTTTCTCCCCCTTCTTAAAAAGATCTGCATGGTATCCTGTTCTCCCTCTTGTTAAAAAGGTTTGCATAGATAAACTTCTGTACCAGTTTAATGAAATCAGTTTTTAAATCTTTGATAAACTGGTAAATATATTCATGAGAATAAACTTTTAGTCTGTGATCTACCAAGAGATAATATATGGTTGGCCCTCTTAGTCCAGGAGAAGCCATACTAAAAATCAATGAAATTCCACTGATCTCAGGAACACTCCCTACTAAATTTGATGGTAATAATAGGGACATAATAATTTGATGTCTCAGTAATTTGACAGAATAATGGCCTCTGGGTGTTGGAACCATTCAGTCCCAAATACAGGCAAAGAGGGGAAAAGAAGGACAAAAAGGGAAGATGTTTGCCTACAGGTCTAAGTATAATGCATTAAGCAGAGGAAATCAGTCATCTAAAATTAAAGAATATTCTCTGCTAGTCTTTCCATAGGTTTCAAGTCATTTGAAAGAATTAGCTTCTGTGTATTCTAAACGTGTGACTCATATTGCCATACAAAGCAGTGGCAAGTGGCAATATTAGACAAATAGCTACAGTATGCTACAAACAGAGAAACTGGAGAAGAGTTCAAGACAAGAACAGAGAAAAAAAGGACTGCAAAAAACTATCCAGAAAAAGCAAAAAAGCCAACCAGATAATAGGCAAAACAAGATGACAAGAAGAATACTATGCGGGGGGTATCAAGATAGCTTTTATTTTTAAATTTTATTGGAGAATTTAGCACCAGTATAGCCATACTAGCCAATTGCCCATCAAGAATGATGGGCAGGGGAAGGGGCAGCTGGGGACAGAGGCCTGCATATACCACCCCTATCTTCGGAGCGGGACCCATTCCCCCTCTCTGCCCCCCCCCAACTGCTTTGCAGCCAGGGTGCTGGCCTTGCCCCTCCTCCCCAAGTCCGGCCCATTTTCGTGACTTGCAAGAAACAGAGGGCACAGGGCCAGAGTCCCCCCCCACCATCCACTTCACAGCTGCCACGGCTGCCTGCCAGAGGGATGGGAGGGGCTGGGCTCGCTCCCCCCACTGTTGTCCCCACTACTTCAGGACCAAAGGTACTTCCCCCATGCCACCCCTGAGGGATCAGTGGGGACAGACCCCAGCATCTGGCCCTGGGCCCCCACTCTCCACATCCAGCTGTGCCCCCCCACATTCAGGCCCGACCCTGTCCCCCCGGCAGTTCAAACCTGGGGCTGCTCGCCCCTGTCCCCCTCCACTGCAGTGGCCCCGACACCATTCCTTGTCCCTTCGCACCACCACCACCTCCTCCACTGAGCCTCTCTCCCCACCGTCATGGCAGCGCTCTGCTACCTGCTGTCCCTACTACTTTATTCGTACTGTGATTGGCTGCTGAGACAAACAATCAGAATGTGAATAAAGCATTATGGGCAGACAGACTAAGGCTTTTATATAGAGAGAATTAATTAGAGGTGCACCAATACATCAGTTCATACCGTATCAGCACCAATATGGTACCAAAGGAAAATTGACGTTATCGGCAATCAACCTTTTTTGGCTGATCTGGCCGATAATGTTGTTGATAAATGTCACACGCATGCCCGCAGCCATAGCACACACTCAGCCAGGAGTGTAGCCCAGCAGCTTAGAGAGCAGCGTCCGGCTGGTAAGTCTATGGCAGGCAAAGGGGTATAAGGAAGGGAAGGAGTGTGTGGGAGGAGGGGGTGCAAATTGAGGCCCCTGAGAGGAGAGAGTGGGGCTGAGGCAAGGACAGGAGCAGGCACTGCCCAGCAGGGGCAGAGCATGAGATGGAGCTGGTGGTTCATCTGGGGAGACAGGGAGGGGAGAGGTGGCTCTCACTACTGTGCACACCCATGGGTGCACCCCTAACATTAATATAGTTACATTATGTAAACCTTTCATCTAGCTTAGCTGCACCAATATGGAGCTTACAATAATGTAGTTTACTCCAGTAATTTACAGAAAAGTTGCTTTGTATCAGGGAAGTAAACTACAGTAAAGCACTAACATTACATCAATGTTGTGATATTATTGCCACTTAAATGTTTTTCATATAGGATCATAGCAAAGTAGGGCTAAAAGGGATTGCACATGATCCAGCTTCTTTCTCAAGAAGTCCAGCTTCTTTCTCAAGGCAGGATCATACCTGACTAAACCATTCCACCCAAGTGCCTGTCTAACCTGCTTTTGTAAGCATCCAAAGATATCACAACTTTTCAAGGAAGCCTGTTTCAATGTTTGATTATCCTCACAGTCAGAAAGTTCCTCCTTATCTCAAGCCTAAATTTCTGCTGAAGCTTGAGATCAGTGCTCCTAGTCCTGTCCCTCACAGTCACAGAGAAAAGCCCATCTCCATCCTTTCTATAAATGTCTGTCAGGTACTTGAAGACTGTTCTCAAATCCCCCATCTCTTCTCCAGACTAAATAACTCTAGCTCTTTTAGCCTTTCCTCATAAGTCATGCTTCCCAGGCCTCTAGTTATTTTGTTGCTCTGTACTGGGCTACTATAACCATCAGGACCTTCTCTGCAGCCTAGCCAGTCACTCTCAAGTCTGTATTCAAGTAAGAAATTACTCCGTGACTTTGCACTTGTGCTTGTTGAATCTCATCTGATGGATTATGGATCAATTCTTCACTCCATACAAGTTGTTCTATATGCTAGCCCTACCTTCCAGAATATATGAAACTCCACTCAACTTGTGTTGTCTAAAAATTTGCTAAGTGTGTACTCAATCCTATCACCCAAATCATTAATGAAATATTAAACAATTCTGGGCCCAGGACTGATGCCTAGTGAACCTCACTTCATACCTTCTCCCAAGTAGACATTGAGGCATTGAGGACTATTCATTGAGTACAATGATACAACCCATTATGAGTTCATCTTAACAATACTTTTAACTAGTCTGTATTTCCTTGGCTGGTTAATAACCATGTCATGAGAAACAGTGTAAAAAGCCTCGCTAAATTCAAGGTTCATCACATCCACTGCTCTCTCCCATCTACACAGCCTGTCACCTTATCATAGAAGGAAATCACGTTGGTTGGGCATGACTGGCTCTTGGTGAATCCATGCTGGCTGTTCCTGATCACCTTATTCTTCTCTAGGTACTTCACAGTAGATTCCTTGAGGACCTGCTCCCAGTCTACTTATTGAAGTCAAGCTGACTCATCTGTAGTTCCCTGGATCCTCCTTCTTCCCTTTCTTAATGATAGGCACTAGTGGTGCACTGGTAATATTTTCTTGGGTGATACTGACTTTCGATGATTAACCAACTATATCAGCCGATGCCGATCTGATAAGCAATATTTAGTAATAGTACAAGGCATTATAAACTACTAACATAAACCCTTTTTGTGTTTGTTTTGCATTTATAACACACATATACACCTCCTGCCTGCTCCAGTACTCAATGAGGAAGGCGATGACTGCCTTATTCTCACGCATGTTGCCCCCCCAAACATGGCTCCTACCAACTGCCCAGCTCCATGTGCAGCCTGTGCTGCTATCCTAGGCAGATGAGGCAAACCCTTGTGTGGACAGCAGTGCTGGGCGTGTTTGGAGCCCCAAAGTATGCCACTGCCGGAGCACCAGAGGGCCATACTCAGGCAAGCTCCCATGGCCACCAGCGAGAAGCCACCTTGGCAAAAGGTCCTGGTGCCTGGCAGATCAGAATATCCCTAGCATGGTGCCTGAGCGACCCCCTCCCACATACAGAGCCCAATGTCTCTGCGGCAGCTCCAGCGCTCAGTCCCCTGCTGCATGCATAGCATTGCCATGACAGTGGCAGCAGAAGTCTGTAACAGTCACTTGGCTGCTGAGTGCAGTGCCTTTTGACTTCTCCCTGGTGCCCCCTCTCGCTGCTCACTGGAACCTTTGGTCTGTCACAGACTCAGGTGGTGGTGGGGGCACAGACCAAACTACGTTCAACAAAGTGCACCAGGTACACAGCCGTAATTATTGGCTACAATGACCAAGAAAAGCCAATAACATCATTTCTCGTTTCATCGCTGTGTCACAGAGCACTATAGTGCCCTGTGCCTGAAGAGGGGAGAAAACTGCTAGGGAAGGAGCCCTAGCAGTGACTAAGCAGCAGACTGATGAGATGAGCCCTGAGTTTGCAACAGTATTGCTTTGACATAAAACATTGCCCAGGCGCTAAAAACATAGGCGCTGATTTCTTCTCAAGACAATATGAGGAAGAAGGTCTGGATAGAAACAAATGGGCCAGGAGTGGAAGGGAAAAGAAACCCTGAGGGGCAGACGAAAGTTAGACCAACAGGGACCACAACTTACCAAGGTCGGCTTGTGTTGGGGGACCACCCACAGCGGGGCAGCTCCCACAAAAACCCACATGTTGCGCCTTGGGTAAAAGGTGAGTAGGAAGTGCCTAAAAACCTCTGCCACTACTCATTGGAAATGTCGGTGGGCCAGTCCAACAGTACCAGAGAAAAGACAGGGGAATGCAATTCTACCAGAATGAAGATCCGCCTCGGTGAGGCGGGACCTTAAGTGGGGAGGTGTGTCACAGAGCACTATAGTGCCCTGTGCCTGAAGAGGGGAGAAAACTGCTAGGGAAGGAGCCCTAGCAGTGACTAAGCAGCACAGCTGTGAGTTGCTGGGGCAACTGCGGAGTGTCAGCTGACCGGAGAGGGCAGGGCCAGGCCCTCATAAAGCCCAGGGCTGAGGCCAGGCTAGCAGTTCCCTGCCAGCTACCAAAGAGAGAGGAGCTCTCTACCCTGAGAGAGAGAGAGAGAGAGAGAGAGAGAGAGAGAGAGAGAGAAAGAGAGAGAGAGAAAGAGAGAGAGAGGAAACCTGAGGCAGGGGCTGCTGCTGACAGAAAGGGTCACTGGTAGGACTGAATGTTATTTGGGCCAGTGGGCTTCTGTTTTGTTATAGCCAGATGGCTTATATTTAAGTTACAGCCTAGGGGCTTGCATTTTCTGTTGGCGTTCTTATGTATGAGACTGGTGATTTAGGTGAGGCTGTAGGGGTTGGAGGAGGCCTCATAGGGGCCCACAGAGGCGTGGGGCCCTAGCGCATGGGAGGGCGCGATTCAGCACCAGTAAGGGTGCACCTTGCGGGCTGCATAGACCCCAGCTCAGAGAGGGGCATTTGGAGAGCCCAAGTTGGGCACAGCGAGCCCCAAGGAGGGGGCCGCAGTGTAGAGCCCCAGCAAGGGGTAACCTTGAGAGGCCCAAGTTGGGCACAGTATGCCCCAGGAAGGGGGCAATGTTTGAGGAGCCCGAGAGGGGCAACACTGGGGGGCCCGAGAGGGGTAACACTGCAAGCCCCAGGAAGGGGGCAGCATTGAGGAGACCAAGTGTGGGCATGGGGAGCCCCTGATAGGGGGCCACATGTATTAAGGAGCCTAAGTTAGGCACAGCAAGCCCAGGGAGGGGGCATAGTGAGCCCCAGAGAGGGGGCCATCTTATTGTGAAGCCCAAGTGGGGCACAGGAAGACTGAGTTGACATCTGCGAGGCTTAGGCTGCGGTATTGGGGAGGAAGGAGCCGCAGATAGAGCCCCTAGTGGAGGGGGCAGTACAAGGACAAGGGCAGCCTCCCACTAATTAATTAATTAATTAACATCAAAGACATGGCAGGCAAGACAAGGCAGGCGGTTGCCCAAGGATAGGTGCGCGGGCCCCAAGGAGGGTGGCCCGAATCCCGTGCCTGTCACACGCTGCCAGTCCAATAGCCAACCAATACATCGGTGTATCCCTAACGGGCATTGTATTTGACCTTTTCCAGTCACCTGGGACTCACACAACCTCCAAAAGTTCTCAAAGCAGCTCGCCAATGGCTCTGAAATTATTTCAAACAATTTGTTTAGTACCCTAGGGTGCCTCCCATTCAGCACTGACAACTTGAAAGCATCTACCTTCTCTAAGTAATCCCTAACCTGTTCTTCTATTACTCCAGATGTATGTCTCCGTCCCTATTTTGCTGGCAAATGTATTCATCATCTGGTCATTGCCCCTATTTGTGAAGACTGAAGTAAAAAGGACCTTAAATACTTCAGCCTTCTCTGCATCACTTGTAACTAAACTGCCTTCTGCATTCTGTTCTCTGGTATTCCTCTTACTTTTGACATACTTGTATGAAACCCTTATTGCTTTTTATGTTCCTTGCCATCTGCATCTCAAATCTCGTCTTGACCTTCGTAATTTTGTCCCTGAATGCCTGTGCAATATGCTCAGTGTCCTCCCTAGTACTAAGACCAATTTTTCACTTTTTATAGGATTCATTTTTATGTTTCAACTCATTAAAAAGACTTCTTTCTAGCCAGGCTGGTCTCCTGTTGCACTCCCCATTCGTCTGTTGCATCAAAATAGCTTACTCCTGAGCCCTTAAGAGGGCCTTCTTAAAGTATATCCAGCTCTTCTGAACTCCTTTACCCCTCAGACCTGTGTCCCGGAGGAACCTCCCATCAGTTCCTTTAGTTGGTTGACATCTGCCTTTTTAAGAAACCCAGTGTCTTTATTCTGCTGTTCTCCTTCCCCTTGAACACTATCATTTCATGGTCCCTCTCATACAAGTTTCCACCTTCACATTTTCAACCAATTCCTCCCTTTCTGTGAGCAGTAAGTCAAGAAGAGCTAGGCTTCCATATATGGGTTCCACTACACTATATTTTTCCTCTAGTATGCATCCATCTCAAAAAACAAATTAAACAACATCTGTATACTATAGCTAAGTTCCTAATAAAAATCTGTCTACTAAAATTCAAATGTTTTGACCCTTTCCCCTACCCCGCATATTAAAAAGGGCTCACTGCATCATAAATGGTCTAAAGATAAGCAAAGGCTCTTAAAAATAAACAGAAGTACACAGTTCTGCTAGTTCCACAAACATGAGAAACATCATTGTTAAGCAAAGATGCATGGAAATCAAAAACAGAGAGGAAAACAGTTGTGAACATACGTTTACCTGCTTCTTGCTCATGTATCGGAATATACAAGAGCATTTCCCAGAGACAGAAGCCCTCTGCTGGTCAAGATTTTATTTTACAAAGTGATGTAAAACAATTAAATTACTGTAACTGTGTTTTCCTTATTTTGAAGCAAGCCACAAAAGGATCATACATTGATTTTATTTAATGAGAAAAATAAATAACTCAATTATAGGCAACTTAATTCACTAAAATAAGAAAAAGGAAATAAGTGAGTTTTGTTTCTGATTACTAACTATATTTTGCTTCCTTCCCCAAAAGCATAGTATTTACCCTTTGGCAAAACTTACCTGCAATTTGCTTTTGAAAAATACCATAGCTCTGAACAATACTGAACAAATACATAGTTAATGAACACTTCTGCCTCTTTTCTTGCAGGAATGGCAAGAACGATTTAAAAAAATCATCTTACTGAGGTTTGCAGGTTCATTGCTCTAATATTTACATTTTATTAATTTATTATTTCCTATTTAAAATGTATTTGACTTGCCAACATTATTTTTAGGAACAACACTGTAATAAATTATCTTATTCCAAAGCAGCTTGGGCATCTAGTTCCAGAATAGCAAACTGTGTTGTTCTTTGGCTATTCTAGCAGCCACGCTCAGGGACTGACTGCAGGATTAAGATCACATGTAGCACCCCAAAATGCTATTCAAATAAAAGCAAAATACCTGTTTAAAATAGGAATATTTTATAACAACAACATTAAAATATAAATCTTAACTCACAATCTCTGTTCAACCAAGGGTCAAATCCAGTCATTATTTGTGAGCCTTGTCCAGAAGAGAAAATTGTGAAAAATGAAAAGGCTGGACAGGACCCATGACTAAGACACAGCTAAAATAGTGCCTATGGACAACAATCAAGAGAATCAGGGTCTACAATCAAATGTTCCAGTACTGTTTTGAGAAGAATGCAGGTAGCAGAGCCCATATCATTTTCATTTCAAAATCAGGGTCTAGGTTATAAGAAGATACAGAAATATCTTTATCTTCATTATACAGTTTGGCCCAGAGCTCTGCTGCTAAGTAGTGCTTGGCATCTTTGTATCTGATGAACATAAATAAATAAAAATATATAAATAAAAAATATCCAATACAGTATAAAGCACAATTTTTTATACAGGTATTCTGCCTTACGGTGGACCCAGAATATTTCTAAATCCACAGTAACAATGGAATAGTAACTCAATGGATTATACAGTAAGTATACAAAGAAAAAACCTACACTGAAATAAAGAACTTCACCATTGACATTGAAAGGTGGCAAGTTACTTTCAACCAAAATAATTCATTAATCTAAAATAACCCACACCAGCAAAAAAGGACCAAGATGCGACAGAGCAAAGCAGTTAAGTACATAATCAGTTGCATCAAAATAATTGTTGGATCATGGCCCTGTGTATACTTTACACAACCATCTGGAAGCTACCTCTATAAAACATCAAAACAAAAGGAATGTAATACAGGGCTCCAGACTGTCAGCACTGCCTGAAGTACCTAACTGTAGTTTGCATCATATGATGTTTCCATCAGTAATAATTATTAAACTAAATCTATTAAATACAAGTTGTGCTCCGCCTGAAGAAGCACTAAACAAGAAAATATTTCTGCCTTGAAATTTGCAACTCTGGGGAAAAATTTCTAATCCATCTACTCTTACACAAATCTTTAATAAGCAATCAATATTAACATTCATATTTCAATATCAACCAGCACCTCCCATCAGGATAAGTACCTTACTATTTGTAAGTGTCTTACAAACACATAAGGCACAATCTATGCCCTAAAGAATAGACAAAATATTGCAAGACAGACAACAACTAAAATGTGAAAAGGTCCATATCTTACTTCACATACACATCCACATGCTCACTCAGAAACTATTTCAAAGGAACATTAAGGTTGCAAAGGTACATACTCAAAACTTAGGAAATGTTAAGTTAATATCACCTGTGCAGCTTTCACTGGCTTCTCTGTGTATCTGAATTAATGTTACAATCTAGCTGCATAAACGCATGCTATTTTTTCCACTAGACTTCATCCCTCACTCAGTACACTGTATGGACAATGCTTACATGATGGGCAACTTTTCAATATTTTATTTTCTCCTCACAAGTCAATCTACAGCCCTAAGCATTCTTTACAGCATGCTACTCAAGACACCACCTAGAAGACAAAATTAGTCCTTTCTATGGCTTTCTCACTAGATCATCCAAATTCTTTGCAAACATATTTAATCTCCAAAATTCCTGTGAGGTGAGGATTTGCTACTATCTCCATTTTAGGGGATCAGGAACTGGGTCACTGAGAGACTGAAGTCAAAAGTACTCATTAATAGAAAGTGTCCCATTTGAAATGCTTAGGAAGAATACTTGGCATTGTATAGCACTGTATGTATATGTTGACAGGAGAGCTCCCACTGACTTCCAAGTATGAGTGCTCAGCATTTCTGCAGATCAAACCCCATGGTCTCAAGGCAGGCACCTAGAAAATATATTTATGAAAAGTAATGGTTTAAGTCATATGCATATCAACACATATGGACTCAATAGCAAAGACAAAGATAGGAACCAATGCTTCAGGGCAGCATTCAACTGCTTCAACTTTTAGTCTATCCTCCCTCTGCCTGCAATCTCATGCCTCATTTCAACATTCCTTTTCCAATTTCTTCAGTAAATAAAGGCAGGGTCATACAAATATGATTCATCCTCATTACATATCTATGATCCATCTCCCAAGGAGATTAATCATTTGCACAGAACAAGACAAAGATCTTGTAGAAAAAAAACAGCAATTGCTCATGTAATAAGGGACCAGAATATAACATACACACACCAGACAATGGAATAATAAGGTTGCACAGACAACTTTAATACTGTCAATCATAGAGTAACCTTTGCAACCTTATAGTGTTCTCTGAATGTGGTTGTGTGGGTGTATGTAATAATTCCCTACATTTTTTTTAAAGAAAACTGATTAAATATAAATTCCACTGTATGGAATCATATTAACAGTCACATGGTGCATTAAGGCTAGGGACAGACATTACACATAAACCAGTTTAAGTGATCAGAAATTGGTTTAAACCTATAGCAGAACAGAAAATCAGTGCACATAATTCAGTTTCAAAATGGCTGAAACTGATTTGGGTCAAACTGGTTTATGAAACTCCTGTCCCAGACCCCTTTCTAGTTCAAGTTAAATCACAGTCCCCCAGCATCCCAGCTTGCTTTGCAGCCCTGAGCTAGTCTGTGTTGTCTGTTCCAGAAAGCATGGCCCCACCCCTCTACTCCCTAGATGGAACAGTGAGGGCTGGCTGACAAGGAGGTAGGGGGAGCAAGCCCAGATGGGGGTGCAGCTCAGTCTGTGAGGATGGGGGAGGGAGATGCCCTCCCAGGCAAACCTTGGATGGGGGCTGGGAGTTGGGGTCAGGAAGGGGGGAGGGGGTTAAACCCCCTTCCCCCACTCAAACTTACTGCTGGCTGCAACTGTGGGCTACAAATCCCAGAGGCATCTAGAAACAGGAAGAAGAAGTGATGAGCAACACTGCAGAGTCCTGGCACTATGATTTTGGACTGTAAATCCCAGAGACCTTGGAGGTAGCAGGAAGAGGAAGTGAACACAACCCATGCTGGCTACATGCCAGAGAGCTGTACCCTAGCACCCCCTGCCTTGTGGCCTGAGCCACTGCAGGGATGTGGTTACATTTGCTGAATCAAAGGTAAAGGTCTCTTCACTTCTGTTTCAAATTAATTTGTGCAGCTTACACTGACCTGCAAAGACTGAATCAATTCAGCCTCAGGCTTTTTGTTGGGCTGTACTTAGCCCAGGAGAGTGGGAATGCTGAGATTCACTGCGGAAACTTCTACTACTTCAGCTAAGGGAAAGCTTAATAGCAATGAAGAAGAGGGGACAAAAGACTTTATCAATGACTTTTACAGACACTTCCTGATAGCAGAGAAATGAGATAGAAGAAGCTTGGTTCCACTCTCAGCCTTTGAGGAGATAGTACTCTAAAGGAACAAACTCTTCTGCCAATTCCTTCCATGCTTCCTCCCCTCTTCCCTGTATTCTGAAACCTGTCAGTTAGTCCAAGTTTTCTACCCATACGCCTACTCATAGTCTAAACTACAGTCTTACTCCCAGAGAATCCAGCTCCTTACCCTACCAGTCCCAGCTCATCCTCTCACCCCTTTACCAACCTCTGGCCTTCAGACAGCCCCTTTTTATTTAATCCATATGATTCCTAATACCACTGTTTCCTATAACCTTTCTGGTGTGCAACTACAACCAGTTGCACAAAGATACTACACTTAGATGAGCTTACATTTTCCCTAGTAAATCCAGAACTGATAATACAAGTCAATGACGTCTTTTAAAAGGTCTCCAAATACTCAGGACCAGATTAACCCTTTAGTAGGCCCTAGGCAACCAAACTCATGGGCCCTGGGCTGGTCACACACCCTGACACCCCCCCCCCCGATGCTGCTTCTTGTGGGGAGCACAGCTCAGAGCCAGCCACTGCCACCATGGATAGGCCAGAAGAGAAAAGGGGAAGGAAGAGGATGGGACTGTCACCGCATAGGGAAGGACCAGGCTTCCCCTGCAGCTCAGGGTCCTAGGAATGTGCCTAGATTGCCTATGCATTAATCCAGCCCTACTCACACCCACTTTCACAGATAAGATGGGCCAGAATTTTTATAACTGGATAGTATCATACAAACTACATGGCATTCACTTTACTAAATACTTTCTTTTATCAACAGTGCTCTTTAGTAATCAGCTCTTTCACTTCCTGCAGAAGGCAATGTGAGTTGAGGACACTTAGGAATATTATTAGAAGAACTGGATCCCAAGCCATTTTGTATAAAAGGCTACTTGGACACTTGAAATCATTTCACTTTACAATGCTAAACTAAATGAATCCTATTGAAATTTGTTACACAGACTTTCATACTATGAATATTGTAATCCACTTATTTTTTTAAAATCAATCATATGACATACTACATTCACTGGAGATTAGATTGGGTTATACTCCTTCCACAAGATCTCTCACAACTATAAAGGAAATGGCCTTGATACTTAACTAAGGCATAGTGAACTTCCATGTTCAATTCAGTTTATCACTTGATGGTTCTGTCACAGTATTTCTGTAATACAATACCACAGATGTCTTGTCCTTATTTACAAAAAATGGGATGATTAAAAATATTAGCTCCTTAAAGATGTACAGTCAATAGAATACTAAGCTTTGGAGATGTAGGGTGAAACGGTCATTTTACTATCACTCTGGTGGTGTAAAAGGGCCCAAAAAGTTCACTGAAATGTCACTGATTCCCCATCTAGGTCCTTTAAAGTGAGAAATCAGATGCTTTACTCTGGCAATAACCAAGGATGAATGATATTTTCAATGATTAGTTGTAGTCACCCTGCCTAGTTGTACATCTATCATAATATGGCTAGCTGTACTACAAAATCAAACTTACTACAAAATTTGGAACAATTTTCAAATACACACCATTAGCCATGGGCTTTTATTCACGAAGATAGAACCTTGATCTATAACCTTAATCCTCACATAGTTCCCATTCACTTCAATAAGAATCCTAGAGGAACAGCATATTTCCCAAAGTCAGTAAGGATAACAGAATCTGACCCAGTGAAGTGCACTATCATCCAAAGATCTTAGGCTGTAAGAGAACACATGATGTATTAACACTATTAAATTATTACTGTATTAACATTTAACTAGGTTTAAGCACTAGATGTCAAAAAGTGTATGTTAGCCTCAGGCACAGGAGAGAGAGAAAACACAAAAAAGTAATAATTTGTGGTGACCTGGTGGCTACACAGTCAAACCATTAACCTCAGGGCCTCATATCAACCTTAATAAGTTTCACAACAGGCACCAGGGATAAGGTGAGAAGAGAGATATGAGATAAAGAAGGTAAAAAAAAGAAAGAAAGATGTAACATGAAATAAAATAAAAAATAAAAAAGCAATATACATAGAGCAAGTTATGTTCTACACTGTAGAAAGTCATCTATCAAAACACTATGCAAAAATGTAAATACATATTAATAAAAATGGATATTATTTAGTAGTACAATCAGCATCCTAAATTTATCCAACAATTGACAGAGCAAACAGTCTCCCTCTCCAAACCAACTAGAAGGATGAATACATGCACTTATTGAACATAGGTATCCTCACAGAGGCATAAAGACTCCCCCAGCTCACAACTTACATGTACAGCAAATACCTTGTTCTCCCTTGAAGCATGTGGGCAAAATGAACTGGGAAAGTTTTGTCATTCCCCAAAAAGAAGTGCGAAGCAAGAAAACCGAACCTCAAAGAATTGACTTCAAAACCCAGTGCAATTCAGAGATATTCCTAAAATAATGGAGTTTACATTATCATGACCAAGGTTTTTTTTACAATCAAGCATATACATACATACATTCACGATTCGATTTACATCCAAGCCTCTTTATACCACTTTGGCTTAAATTGCATTTACATGTATTTTGAGGCTCGTTTATACTACGTAGTGCCAAGGATGTTACACTATACTAGTAGTTGTCAAACTACCTAATCTTTAGAAATGCAGCCCATCCAAAGGATAATAATTTTCTCTTCATAGTTTGTTCAGCTGTTTGTCTAAGAACCCATACTGTCTCTAATCTGATCATTTTCCCCTCACCTGAATTTTTCTTCTTGTCTTCCCTGTTCCACACAGTCTAACTGCAGCAGAGGTAGACTTGATTTCCTTTCCTTTCCTATATAGGTCTTTCAAACCCATTTTTATATCTCCTATGAACTCAATTTTCTCTGTCATCTCACTTTCCTGTCTTCCCATTTCCCCACCCCTACCCTAATACTTCCAGGTGACAAAAAATGCATTTTATGAAATTGTCACCTGAACTGAAAAAAAAGTCACGTTGTTAATAAATAACGACACCAAAAACAAAATTTCTGTGTGTGCAGATGACTTGTAGGCACTGGGAGTTTTGCCAAAGTAAGGTCTATAGCATCAGATCACAAGTAATTAAGAACCTTGAATTCCTTGAAATTCTCTATGGATTTAATTTTCATCATGTTTTTTAAAGACGACATCTCTGTAGTAATCTTTTGAACCATCAACAGTATTAAAGTGCAGCACATAATATTTATATGATAACAGTATATTACAAATTGATCCTGAGGGCGGGAACAGTAATTTTGCTGTCTACACAAACCACATCTAAGTGCAGTTAAAAAATCATTTCACAAGCTCAAAGTATATAATAAAATAAAGGTAATAAGCATGACTGAAACAGAGGGAAAAATTATCTTCTTGTAATATACCTTAGTATTGAGTGTCTTAAATCTACAGCTGTACAGATTTTGTAATCTGAAGAGGTTTCTTCATTTAAAATGAAAAAAATCCATTATTTATTGACAAAAATAGGCTGTTTCACTTGCAAAAATCGTACAACATACTTTGATAGGACATAAAAGTGTAAAATATACTTACACGGCACTGTAAAGTTTAAAAAATTGTTTAATTTGACTGAAATGCTAGTTATGGTGATTGGTATTATGACAGAACAGATCACTGTCATATACATCTTACCGGCACAACTGCTCCTAGCTATTTTCTACTGATGCCTACCCCGTGTTGCTGGTACTAGCAAATGAATATTTGAAATTAAGTTTGGTAAACTGAGAAAGGATTTCCTATAAAATAATTACTTGAACTGGACTCATAGGCCACGGCTACTTTCCCATTAGTAATTAAACAGTACTCATCTTTCATAAATGATGCACCTTAAAGTCAATCATGCAGAGAAATATTTAGGTAATTATTACTAATCATTTCATAATTCCATTCTCTAAATGTTTGATAAGAAAAAAAGAAAACCATTGTAGTTCTGATCCCAGTTCTGGAAGCAGAAAGCACAGCTTTAATTAATTAGAAAATTATTCAATACTTTAAATAACTATCTCTTCATGCTTGTTTAAGCAGATAAGCAACATAAAAACAATTTATTTAGCAAAGTGTCATCTTCTCTTAGCAAAAGAGAAACACAATATATAGTATCTCCCTGCACTCAGCGGGAATAAAGAACTGAAGCTCTAACCAATCAATTGTAAATTCATCCATTTGCAATCCCATGTAGTGTCATCTCAGTAGACTTTCTGAGAAGGAAGAAGGAAACTAGATTTTTTATTTTCCTTAGACTAATTACTGTTACACCTGGTAGTGGCAACAAAGCCTAAGCTTCACAAGCTAAGTGTAAGCTACAATTCTAAGAGCCCAGTTCTCTCACTGGAAAATAACAAGTGACTTCAGTGGAACTTGATCATATCCTGCTGTGGGAAATAAGGGCCCCAAGTAATTAAATATATCTGAACATTAAATTAGTTCATAAAAGCTAACTGTAAGTGAGTAGCAACCCAGTCTTGCATCCGATTTTGTTTATGCACTCCAAATAGTACCCAAATTAAAGCCAAGCCTTCATTAAAAGGGGCTGCTAGTACAGCAGACCGTCCTATAGGATAGGGAAAGACATTACACATAAACCAGGTTAAGTGATCAGAACCTAGTTTAATCCTGTAACAGACCAGATGTTACAGGTTTAAACTAGGTTAGTCAGGCATGATCTGCCTGTTACGAACCCGTGCTGGGTTCCACTCAGCATACTTTGTCCTGCCAGGCTCTCGCAAATGTGAGCCTTGATAATTTTTTCAAAGATTTTGCCTAGGATGGAGCTGAGACTGACTGGCATATAATTGTGCAGGTCCTCCTTCCTCCCCTTCTTGAAAATGGGGACCACATTGGCCCTTTTCCAGTTCTCTGGGACTTGGCCTGTGCGCCACAAACATTCAAATGTTTCCGCCAGTGGCTATGCAATGATGTCGGCCAATGCCTTCAGCACCCTCAGATGGAGCTCATCCAGGCCTGCTGACTTAAAGGCATCCAGTTCTTCCAAGTGACTCTGCACCATCTCAGGGTCTACGCACGATAATCTGGCACCTTGCTGCTGCCTATCTACAATCCCAGTGAGAGACTTGTCGTGCCCCTCGCTTAGGAACACTAAGGCAAAGAACTCGTTGAGAAGTTCACCCTTGGCCCCCCTGTCCATCACCAATCGTTTCTGCCCATTTAGCAGGGGTCCTATTCCTCCCTGGGAAGTAAAGTTGTCCTTTACTTGGGATGCCATCCTCAGCTCCACATTAGCTTTGGCCCATCTAACTGCCTCCCTACAAGCATGAGCAGAGAAGGTATATTCATCTTTGGTGATCTCTCCCCATATCCACTTTTTATGTGCTCCCCTTTTGGCCCTTAGGTTGGCCTGGACATGGACAGTCAGTTTCTGTGGAAAACACAAATCAGAACCACTCTTTGTTCACAAAAAATTATCAGAATATATCTGTACAATGTAGCAGCTTTACAAACATTCATTAATCTACCCCTTCCCTCTAAAAATAAAACATACAGCCTAAGTATTATCATACATTTTTTACTGAGGAATTACTGGTGAGTAAAGTGAGGCACCAAGATCCTATTATTTGCCAATGCACCTGGTAAAATGATGACTGAGCTGGGAATATGGATCAAAAGTTCAGACCCCCACCATCTTCCATTCTACCCATTTGAAAGGCTTGCTTAAATGAACATTTTGGCTCCAAGTAGCATATTCCACATCTATACTTCATTTGTATTTACAAAGACAAAATCTTTGTGCACTATACTCTGTAATGGGTCTACCTTTATCAAGCAGTATTTTGTAAGAACAATAAGCATTAATATATTTGTTTAATATATTTAATTACACCTATAATTTTTACCAAAATCTTGTTACAAAGGTGTAGATAGTCTTTGTTGACATTACCCAATTTTCTAAAGGCTTTGGGTAATGTCATCTAATTGTTACAAGGGATTTAGACACATTTCTACTAAAGTTAATGAAAGGGAAATGCCTAAATTCCTTTAAATGGCTTTAATATCTAAACTTCAAACTTCTACCCTTTCGGTTTTTTTCTTTTTTTTGTTTCAAATCATATTAATCCTTTACTAAACTGCAGAGATTAAAATGTACATGAGTCAAAGTGAAATATAATGCCCACACTACTTCACAACAATATCCACAGCACAGATAAAACTGTAGAAATACACACGACTGCAGCCGCATGCTTAATGTTTACTTCCAGTGGTACAATAGGCTAACTGGGTTTAACACTTCATTTAGTATGATTCAACATAGGCCATTTATATAATGAATCCCTAGTATATTCATAGGTACAAATAACAATTCTTATTTTCCTGCAATATGGCAGCTTAAAATTGTCTGACAAAATGTTCAAAGTGTCAGTGCTTCTTATAGTTAGACAAATAAAGACAATGGATAGCCATGCAAAGCTATTAACATCTGCTCAAAACCTACATTTCTCTTATTCTTCTTCCAGCACTTATTCAAGCTAGTGTTCATTTGTATAATTTTTTAATATGCTGAATGGTTAAGCATGTCACATTTCTACTATGTCTCATTTATATAATTAGTACTAACATATGGCCCACAATCAATATAGGAAATTTAGAACAATTTTAGCAAGCTGTCAGACCTAAAGGGGTATAATTTCAATAAAGAGAGAAGGGAATTAAGCATGCAAATCCCATTTACAATAACAGGTGCAGAGGAATGGAAATTTATCACAAAAGGTGTAGCTGCTTATTGCATCAACTGTAGAAAGAATTATACTGCTCCTAGCTTATACAGAACAAAATAAAACAAAACAGATTTTATATTGTGCTTTTTATAATGAGAGGTACATCAAAGTGCTCTACAACAAAATGAGTTGGATCCTGGTACTGCAGCAGAAACATTCACAACAGTTAAGGCCCCAAACCCCAAAAATAAAGCTAGCAATAATTCATGCACAGGTGCAGATATAGACTCATAACAGACTATTCCTCTATGTTCTTGTTTGAAACTCTGAAGATTTAGCTTCCTCCTAAGCAAAGACTGACATCAGAGACTGATGTCCAGTTTAATATCGGCACCGATGGGTTGAATACAGCACACATTACACAATGAGTGCTTGAACATTTGCCCATTCCAGAATAAAGGAAAAGGTTCATGATAACTGTTTTCATTGGGGAGGGTACCCTTAAAAAAAATTGCTTTGTTTCTCCAGCATTCCTACAAATGTCAAGTCAAGTCAGTTCAAGACTACTGGAGTACCTTAGATGTTGTGCATCATTGGTGATTCTTCAGGAAAAGTGACCTAGCTGTGCCCATCTCCTTTCCAGGTATGGATGGTGGTTGGTTCACAGGGAGCTCATCTGCCCTTCAACAGGTCTTGTTTTTAGACTTGCTGGGTGTCCACACACCCTCCTCACCCAGGGTAGCCCAGGTGGGGCCGCCAGTTGAGTTGCCGACAGCCTGATCATGGAACAGGCTATACTGGTTTACATGATACCAGATAACAGATGTAGAAGCCTGGCCTGACAGGTCCAACAAATGTACAGTGCTGTAATTCCACTGCAACTGACTCAGTTACTCCAGCATAAGTTCCAAAGTAAATAAAAAGAGACTCAGTCATAGCTTATTTTACAGTATTGATAAATTATTAGCTACTTCCCCAAAATAAACCTGCTGGAGCAACAGTTATAGTACATTTATTCCAAGATGAAGAATGTTATACTGTAGTTTTCTTTATGACAAACTGAATATACAAATTTCAGATGATGCACAGCCCTGAATGCACAGAAGATGTTCTAGTGTTGGCTACAAATGTCCAACTTGGGATCCTTAAAATTCTGGTTTATTAGGCAGATTGAAACACTGTAATGAAGTTAAATCATAAACCTTGGGGCTGGTGAGTCAGGTCTACCTATCCCACAGGCGCTGCAGTCGGACGTTGATGGCCAGTCAAGGCTTCTTTCAGCATGGTATAATCTTCCAGAAGGGGGTCGCTTGCTGGTCCTTCTGGCTGGACAGGTCAGGTGCTGGTCAAGCCGGAGATCAAGAGGGTGCCGCTGATGGTCACTTTTCACTGTTTTTTATCTGTCCTTGGCAGACTTTGGTGACTCCCCAGTTTTCAGGTTTGCCCAATCCAGGGGTCGTTGACCCTCGTGGGACTTCCCCCTTGGTGACTACTGGATGGCTTCTGTCAGCCCCAGGGGTCGCCACGTGTATGTGCAGGTTTGGGAGTCCATTCATGAATTTTGAATAGGGCTCTGGGAGCAGTCGATCTGGAAATATTCAGCCCAAAAGTTGGTCCCCAGCATTGATTAACTCAGATCAGGGCTTCTAACCCTTGAACAGTGAAGTTTAGAGACTCCCTGGTTGCTACATTGTCTCCTATTGATTTCTTCCATTGGTTGATCTGCAGTTTCCCTAGGTGTTAAGTGCTGCCTGCTAGTGTGTTACGCATTCAATCACTGATTCACTCGCTCTTTCAGGGGCCCGCCTGACACAGGGAAGCAGCAGTTTGATTCCTGCCCTTGTTAACATTGTTACAGTGTATAACTAACTTCTGAAACTAAACCCATTTAGTTAAAAGGTGAGGAGTATAAAATATAAGGTACAAGAGTAATGCCATGGCACACAAATAGATAAAAATACCAAAATACAAGGAGAGATACAAAATGCACACATACAAACTTTAAAATACAATTCCTTATCTTAAAGTGAAGAGGAAGAAAGAAAAAGTAGAAGAGGAAAAACATATCCAAGGAGGGGAGAGCAAATGCAGGTAAGAGGAAAAGGGGGCTTTCTGCTACAGTAGCAGTAGCAACAGATCAGACCCTGCGCGGTTCAGCAGTTGCAGGTGTGGTGCATCTCTCAAGCACCGTGTGAGGCCTGCACAAAAATCAAAGATAGGCTAGAACAGAATTGGTATTATGCAGTAACAAAAATGTAAACTCAAAATTGGCCATTACCTTTTGTTTGGTACATCAAATAAAATGTTGCAACTGAATACAAAAACTAGATATCAAATTTATCAATATGTAAAATTATCTTATTTGCACAAAAAACTGCAAATGCAAGTTACGTACAATTTTGTGCTGTTATTTGAAAACTGATATTGCAAATGTCAGTGTAAAATCCCAGAATGCTCACTCCATTAAGACAAACGAATCAGGTTGCAAAGCTGTTGTTTAAAGGTAGGATGCAAACACAAAACAATTACTAAAGAATAATGGTAATTTATTCTGTTTTAAAGGCAAGCTTCCCCATTGTAGAGGCCTTCAGTACATGCTATTCCAGCACCTGACCACTAGGTGGCATTGAGCTAATGGCTACCCCAGGCTGAAACCAAATGAAAAAAAAACACATTCTACCTAAAAAATTTAATACACTGCAACTACTACACACTTGTCAAGAAACAGCTTTACCCTGGATTCGAGTGATTTACTACATGGTAGAGCTATTTGTCTGCCTCACTTTTACTACATAGTAAAGTCAATTTACTATGAAGTAAATGTGTTGTTTCTGCACCCTAAGAAAGGGTTTCATTGAAAAGGCCACTTCACCACTACAAAAGGTTAGTAACTTAATATTCTTACCTAAAATTAAAGCTTGTATTCTGCAGATTATGAATCTATCTAGCAGGCCAAATATATTTGCCAAACAAGCTGCTGTTCAACACAACCAGTTTACAGGCAAGTGCTAGAAGAACTACTAATATTCTTAGCTGAAAAAAAAATTACAAAAAAGGAGTGAAACAAATGCTAAGATATGGACCAAATACAGACACAGCAGAAGCAAGTGAAACTTCGCTGACTTCAACAAGCATTTGTGTCATCTCTAAATTTGGCCCTGGCTAATGCTTGGCATCTTTTATAGTTTGCTGCATTTATCACTGAAAAACACAGCAGAGTACAATGTGTTTCAAGTGTGTGAACAGCAGTGTGGTGACATACAGCTTAATTTGAATCTTAGAATAAGCCCCAAATGTGCAACATTTGCCTACAGTAAGTATTGTACAATACAGGGAAATCTGACAGTTGTGAAAAGGGATTAAATGTGTTAACAGGTATTGAAAAACAACATTAACCCATTACACTTTGGGTATGTCAAAAATCACTGAAGCCTCAGGCATGAGGGGAGAAAGAACAAAGAGGAACGAATGATTTGGACTGAGCTGTGAGCTAGAGATAAAATATTAGTATTTTCATCATCAGTGAGTTTCACATTGAGCACTGAAGTTGGGGAGTCCTCAAGACTAGGTAAACAGACTTCCGTGAATGGAAAAAGTAATCTTTGTGATACAAAACGTGTTTTAATTTACAATGTTTAAAATAAAATGTGACCAGCTTTCCTTATGCTTTCTAACCATAAGCAAATGATATGCTTCCTTAATCTAAATTCTCTCAACAAGCTACTCAGCAGTGTATGATGAGCTTGATTAACTCTCTTTTACAAATGTCTAAGATGGAAGGAAGGAGGAATGATTGTTCTAAACTTCTTAGAACTATTTTATTAAAACACTCTACAACGGAGCACAGATCTGAGTGTGATATAAATCAGAATGCAATTCACATGTTTTGAATAAGATAGATTTGTATGTTCATCTTTACATTTAAAATTTACTACACAACTATTCCCATTGCCTAACTGGGAGCTATAATATTAGAATTTGACCCACTATTCACTATGATCCTTGTTCCTAGAGTATATATATGGAAGTGTTTTATCCTTCCCTCTTCCTCATCTCTTTTTCCTTCTCTTTTTTCATTTCTCAACTTATTGCATTCCATGGCACCAATTCCTATTATTATAAGGAGCAAAAGGCATAAAAAGAACAGTAGACACAAGGATTCCATATTTTTTAAACAGAAAACATTTTAACTGCAGCTCCACTCTGCATTTGCTCTAGTTTGCATGCAGTAAACAAGATGAAGAAAGCAAATGAACAATCGGAAAGGCATGTTGAACTGAGGTCACAGAATTAAACATTATTTATGGCCACAAGTAGTAACACAACTGACATCTTCACAGGGGAATGATGACATCAGCCTCAGAGGAAGAGTGAAGGATGTGCGTACTTCACATAGTCAAACAATCAATCATGAGAAAGTGTGAAGGACTTTTAACCACACAGAAGACAGTAACACGAAACATCAGACCAGATTCTTACTTAAAGTTATGAGGCTCCTTTACGGAGCTCTGGCAGTGTAAAGAGTCCATAAGGCCAGTAGTATAAAGCATTGTGGGTATAAACAAAATGCCTTTTAACAGGATTCAAAATGTATATATATGTGTGTGTGTACACACACACATTTTAATGAATTTTTATATATATGTAAAAGCATCTACACTTTACACTAGTGATCAACAACATTTTTGAGCAGAGTGACAAAAACACCCACAACGTCGAGTTGTAAGATGTTGGCATGTCAGGGGCAGACAGAGGGGGAGCCGGGAAGGACCCAGTCCTTTCTATGGCAGCGCAGCCCCAGTCTCTTCTCTGAGCACGTACCAAGCAAAATGTCTTTGCGTGCCATGCTCTAGCACACATGCTAGGGGTTGCCTGTACCTGCTCTGCACATATATTCACATTTGCACATGTGAATGCTATGTGCAGAGCAGGTGTAGACAACTCCTACACCTGTGAGTAGCAAACAGGAAAGTTTGCAAGCAGTTTGCTGGGAGCAGGAGGAGGAAGGGGAAGAGGAACCAGGCACCAGATCCTTCTCTGGGAAGATAACTGAACCTGAGTTGCCTATGTGCTTGGCTTGCTATGGGCTATTTGGTAGGTTTTTGTGCTTGGGTGTGTGCTCAGAGCAGCTGGGTGGACTGGTTGCTGATTGACTGCTGTCTGGGTATGACAAAGGGCCCTAACAAAGGGGCCTAATCAGTCCAGGCCCAGGAGAGATATATAAGGAGACAGTCCAAGCAGCCAGAGGAGCAGCAAACAGAACAGTTTACAGAGGCGGGCAATTATTTTGGGTGGAGAGCCATTTACTGAGTTTTGGCAAGCCATCAAGGGCTGCATAACAGGCAGAAAATCAAAATTTTGATTTTCTAAATTTTTTAGAGGCCCCAGGGGCTGGACAGAATGGCCTGGTGGGCTGCATCTGGCCCACAGGCCACATTTTGCCCACCCCTGGTTTACAAGCAGTTCAGAAGTCAATTTGCAGACCACTTTGCCACCTCTCTCTTTGAAGGGGATCCTGAAAGGTAAAATTCTCTTTTTTATATGCAATTAGAACTGACAAACCTATATAGTTTTATTTTAGCAGCAAAAACTAAGCAGCTAAACCAAGACATAAGCCCCTTCTTTAACTATGGTCTAGATAGAGCAGGCTTGTCCAAAATACGGCCTGCAGCCATGCGGCCTGCCAAGCCATTTGATCTAGCCCACGGTGGCAGCGCCACAGAGCACAGAGCTGGCAGTGAAGGCAAGGCAGGCAGGGAGTGCTGTGGAATGCAGAGCCGCCGCGGTGAGGCGGGCAGGGAGTGCGGCAAGGCAGCGGGGTGGGCAGAGAGCATGGAAGGAACGCAGCGAGCTGGGCAGGGAACGCTGTGAAACGCGAAGCCGCTGAGAAGGGGGGCAGGGCTGGCCCGTGGGCCCCAGCCAGCAGCAAGGGGAGGGGAGCTGCTTACCCTCGCGGGGCCCAGGGGAGCAGCCCCGCATGGGAGGCCAAGCAGCAGCCACTGGCAGTGCTAGCCTGCACCTGCCTCCCCTCCACCCCTCCTACTTCAAGCCAGCCCAGCTGCCCTACCCTGCCCTGCCCCACAGAAAGGCAGTGCCTGCTCCCCCAGCCAGTCTCCCCACAGGCACTGTGGCTCTCTGGGCCCAGCCACCTGTGCACGAGGCCCCGAGGGGGCCACTTCCCACAAGCTCTTGGGGATGGGAGGAGCCCGGCTGGGTCTGCAGCAGCCAGCAGAAGCAGCAGCGGAGCTGTGTGCCCCTCGGAATGGGGTGCAGACACAGCCAGGCTCCTCCCGTCCCCAGCAGCTCGTGGGAAGCTGGCTTCAGCTGCATGCTGCTTTTCCTGGCTGGTGCTGACCCAGTTCTGCCCAGGCAGGTCCTGCAGCACCATGTCAACCTGGGCATGGCACCGGCGGGCCGGGCGGGTCCCAGGTTAACTCCGACCAGGTCCCTCAGCTTCTCCAGCACCAGGTCAACCCAGCTGTAGCCAAGTGGCTCCTGCTGCACCATGTCAACCTGGGCATGCATGCCATGTCAACCCCTGCAACTTTACTGGTGTCAACGGTCACGTGACATCACTTCCTGATATGATACCATTTCCTGTGACGTCTTTGAATATGGCTCGCCAGCCCACTGGGTGATAAAAAGTTCGTGATCCGGCCACACATTCAAAAAGGTTGGACACCCCTGAGGTAGAGGGACAGTTTGCTAGGGAGTTTGCTTGGAAACTCACTCATATTTCTTCACTGTAAGCTTGCTGAGAGGAAAGAGTTTTCAGGGAAAAGAGAACCCTTCAGATAAAGGAACAGCAAACAGGACAGCTACAGAGGAGTTTGCTAGGGAAGCTCTACCTGGAAAGAGAGGCAAGAAGTGAGAGGCAGCAGATTAGAAGACCCAGAGACTTGGCTGGAGAATGTCACAATCCCACTGTCTCTTCCAGCTCTTCTTCTGCTTTCACCTGTGAGGTATCTGTCCAAGCAGAACCACACACCATTGAGGCTTCAAGCCAGGTCCTGGTATGGTGCTGTGCAGACTGCAGCTTGCAGGTTCCTTCTAGTGATAGCTAGGTGAGGGAATGCCTATGATGTGAGCACTGCCTTGTGACGGTGTCCCTCAGGGAGAAGGCAAGAGAGCTACAGGAGGAGGTAGCAAGGCAAGCATCCTCTGCCATGAGGACTTCATCGACTGCAAGCTGAAGGAAACCTCTAGGACTGTGAAGGAAAGACTGCCAGAGGAGATGCTAGAAAAGGAAGAGGGCACGGACTCCCAAGAAGGTGGAAGCTAGAAGCTTGTATCTTCTGGGAGCAACAAGAAGTCATCATCCCAACGGTTTGCCTGGTGAACAGATATGGAGCAGTAGCAACAGAGGAGGAGGAGGAGTGCATTCCACTGGTGGAAGACGCCAGGCCAGGAATCCCCCAGGTGAGGAGGATTGAGACTGTTGCCACAAAGAGGAAGAAACAATTGGTGGTTGGAGACTCCCTTCTGCAGCGGACAGAGGGATCCATTTCTGCTGACCTGACCTGTTGTCCCAGGAGGTCTGCTGCTTGCCTGGAGCCTGGACCTGATATGTCACAGAAGGATTGCTGAGACTCACCTAACCCTCTGACTACTACTCCATGCTGCTCATCCATGTGGGCACCAATGATACTACCAGGGGTGATCCTGAGCAGATCAAGAGTGGCTACAGAATTCTGGGTACAAGGGTAAAAGGAACAGGGGCACAGGTTGTATTTTCCTCAATCCTTCTGGTCAAGGGGAAGGGCCCTGGCAGGAGCGCACACATCCTGCAGAACAATGCATAGTTGTACAGGTGGTGTCACCAGCAAGGATTCAAATTCTTCACCCATGGGATGTTGTTCCAATAAGGATTGCTGAGAAGAGACAAGATCCACCTGATGAAGAGAGGGAAGAGCATCTTTGCAAACAGGGTCACTACTGAGGAGAGCTTTAAACTTGGTTTGCAGGGGGATGGAGAACAAAGCCCTGAGGTAAGTAGGGAAGCTGGGGACCTGAAGGAAGCAGAAGCAGGATGGGGCAGCAGGGGAGGCCATAGTCTTCCTGAGAAAGTAGGGTAATCGGCTAGTCATCTCAGATATCTGTACACAAATGCATGGAGCCTAGGAAACAAGCAGGAAGAATTGGAAGGCCTTGCACAATCAAGGAACTATGATGGGATTGTAATAATGGAGACTTGGTGGGATACCTTGCATAACTGGGGCACTGTTATAGATGGGTACAAACTGTTCAGGAAGGATAGACAGGGGAGAAGAGGAGGAGGAGTTCCATTGTATATAAAAGAGCTGTATGATTGCTCAGAGCTCCAGTATAAATATAAAGTAAATTCATACAGCCAATTTTATATGGAAAAACTGAAAAAAATTACAGAAGTCAATTAAAGAGCAGCTGCTTTTACCAATGTAGATTTCAAACCTACTCAAGGAACGTAACAGTTTAAAAATCATTAACTGACTTTGGCATGGTTGAAAATGTTATCCATAGTGCTTTGTAAAAATGAAAGGCAGAATACAAGTTAATAAAAATAACAAGTAGTTAAGTCATTTGGTTCCTTCAGTAAAAATGCACAACCAGCAAAGAAGATTTTTAAAATTTATATCCACCCTATATACACATGAGCACGCACACACGTACAGACACACACACACACACACACACACACACAGTGTCTCCAAAGAACATCCTTTTCTATCTCTTGTTGCACAGCTGGAAAGAGTGGTCAACACCACCAAACGTTAGAAAACTATCAGGCTAAACCAACTGAGTTTTTACTCTGAAAAGAGACAGCACAGCACAATCTTTTTCACTTTTACTGGCCAATATAATATAACACAGCTGAGTTTCACAAGTCACAATGGATGCGGCAGTTCAAACAATACTCTTTGGTAACGAAAGGGCTGAAAAAGTGTGATTATTTGTCATTGTGCTTTGCAAAGGGGAACTTCATTGAAAGCTGCAGGAGGCTTTCTTTAAAAAAAAAAATGTCCCTTGATTGGCTCTTTGATATTAACAAAGGAGTCTATTCTATCCTCAGTGTGCGCACAGTTTCCATTAATGCAGAAAGAAGTTCTAAATGCACATGAAGGGGAGAATTTGCCCCCTAAGCTCAGTAATAGAATCTTCCAATTGAAACACAGCTTCCTACCAGAAGCTCTTGATTTGCAATAGGGAAAAATTCCTTTTAGAGAGTCAAAAGCTAAAAATTAATCCAATGTATGTAAAGGAAGAAGATGCATGAGGCATGCTGCTCTAGGTAATCAACTGCCTGGTCCATGCCTAGTCAAACAACCGTGCCAGTTTATGTCATATTCTGTATAGAATTACAAACAAATGCACAGGAAATGTAAATTTACAACAAGAGTCTAACTTTGATTTTACATACATGAGGGAAAATTCACCTCTTGCACTGAACCAGTAAGACTAATATATCCCAAAAAATGTTACTTATGCCCTATTTCCAAGACTAACGAGAGCTAGGCCTCATGCTAGCCATCTGTACAGTGGTCAATAAATACAAAACAACGGCTCCTAATATGTATTATCATTCATGACGTTAAATAAATTTATAGAATGATGAGGGGTGGGTACTACATGTGGTTCATTATTAGCCTTACACATTTTTCATTAAAAATGTACAGGGAAGTGTTTGTTTGAAAATCCTTTCTTTTTCTGACTGAAAATTAAACAAAAATCCTTTGTGTTACATATCCATTTTCTAATGCAGCTGAAATTCTTATTTTAAAAAAGCCAGCAAAATAAAAGTTAATAAAATGCAACTGTAAGCTACGTTCTCATAGCAAGTGCAAAACTCATCAAAAAGGGTGATTATCCTTTGAGCCCTGTAGAATGTGAGCATATATGAAGAAGCAGTCATTGTTTGGAATGAAGTCCAATTAAGTTCTACTTATACCTTGTTTCAAGAGAATGCACAGGACACAACAGTGAACAGGGCTTGTGGTATCTCTAAATCAGTATTTGATTGCAGCGGGTAGGAAAAATCTATGTCTAGTTGGTCCCTTAATACATACAAGTTCACACTTTATTGCATCATAGGATATTTTAAACATTTGTATACAGAATCCTTGGTCAAATTTAATGCTCACTTAATATAACTCAATGCCTTTTGTACCTTTTCCTCGTAGAGCAGTGAAATAAAAATAGATCAGTAGATACCTACTAAAAAGGCATTTATAGAAGATAATTCCCTTTCTGCAAATCGACTCTAGAAAAGCAATAAGTTGCCTTTTTCATTTTTATAACAAAGTGTAAATGATTTTGTATATTTGAGGTGTATATTTATAGTAAGAATACAAATAATCCTAGTTGAATATGCACTAAAAAGTCAAGGCCTTTAAAAAAACCCAAACAAACAGAAAAAACTTCAACAACTACAAAATGAACTACCCTAGAGAATTTGATCAGTATGAAATCTAGTTCAGTGCTTTGTCCTTAATTGTGACTAGCACCTCATGCTCCAAAAGATGGTGCAGTGTTGGGACAAACTGCAATACTAGAATGTTTTCCTACTTCATTCATGTAGAGGTTGACTTATACCCTGAAGTGGCCCTAGTTCATTTAAAATTCAGAAATGTACAAGTCAAATGATTCCTTTCACAGTTCTTTGCCAGACATGTATCATAACAAGATTTCTTCTAGCACAAGGCTGCTCATTTTGTCAGGTTCGTTTACAATTCCTCTCAACCTCTTCTAGCCCAGATCTCCCTAAATAAAGGTGTATCATCTGCAAAATTTTCCACCGTTGTTCACTACCTTTTCCACATCCTTTATATACATATTTACTTAGCTGTACTGACTTTAAGCACCCTCTTTCTAATCTTTTTGCAACCTTCTAAAAGTTACATTGAAGTCTTACCTTCCCTTTATGTTTCCTAGACAATTTCTAACCCAGTGGGGGGCCAACATTTGGTAGATGTGCCACACATTGGCCTCCCCAAGTACTTGTACGTGTGACAGGGGTTTTAGTCTTTCAAGGGGTTTAGTTCTTCCCCTTAATTGGAACGGTGGGTTTTATTTCTCCATCACTCCAGGACACGTCATTGTCCTGGTGGTCACAGGCATCTGCTGAAGTGGCAAGGGGCCCAATCCTTCTTTTCTTTTTCAGTGGAGCCTGCCCACCTCTTCCACAGCCAGGGGATGAACTGTTGGTGAGTTAACTGGCCCCTGAGCTGCAGGGGGTGCCTGGTCCCTTCCTCTGTGGTTGCGGTGCCCCCAGGGTCAGCCAGGTGAGCTGCTAACAGGCCAGGTGCTGCCCCAACTCGGAGGCGCCTGATCCAACTCTTTCCCAAGCCAGATTGGGCTCCCAGTGCCCTGTGCACTGTCCCTGCCACTTTCTCTGAGCGCCAACACACCCACCCGCTTTCCCACCTCCTGCCATCTCCCCACACTGCCCCACGGGCAAGTCAGCCCATTCCCAGGTGGCCCCAAGTGTCCTGGCCACCACAGGCACCTGCTGAAAGCAGAAGCAACAAGGGGCCTGATCCTTTTTTTGACAGAGCCTGCCTGCCTCTCCTATGGCTGAGGGGGCAAGCTGACAACGTTACAAGTTGCAGCACTGCAAACTAACTACATCAAGATGTAGTTTAGTTTATTATGATGCAAACTCATTTAAAATCACCAAAACTTGCATGTGTGTAAAGTACGATGCCATTAAGCCACACAAAGGGACATTTTCATCACATGTACATGGTAACATCATTATGTGTACCAGTGCCACTTGAATTCCCTTCCCCTGCCCAGTCTGCTGGTCTGCTATTTCCTGCTCTATCTCCCACTGTGCTGCCTGTCCCCACCTCAGTCTGCCATATGTCATACACATAGGTTGCCTGGAACATATGCTGGTGGTTGGCTATCCTTAACCCATAAGAATACTAAAATGCATCTGTAAGGTACCCCCATCTTATACTTCTGGAGCTGTCTGCTAGCTGGTGTTGCAGG
>JAGPOW010000261.1:195393290-195404685 GCA_030014935.1 Caiman crocodilus
TAGGGTTCAAGTGTTGTTATAGCCACAATGGGTCAGGAAATGTAAGAAGTCAAATTTGCTGGGGCAGGAGGGTTGGTTGGTTCGTGATAACTTTTACTAGGCCAACTACATAGTCAAAAGCTTTTAGACAAAAAAAAAGACCCTAAAATCTTTCTAAATAGGTAACTTTTCCATAGTGGCAGCTCAATGGTTATTCTGCACAAGACATGTACAGGATGTAAGTAGAAAAGAATGCAGCTCTGAAGACCAGAGGACATACTGTACTTTGTAAATGAGTAGTTAATATTCATGTTGAGGCAGATGAAGGAAGGCTAATCTAGAAGAATAATATTTGAGCTGAAGCAGGAGCACGTGCCAACCGCATAAAGTTTTGCTACTAAAACAGAATGTATTGGAAGTGTCAGTTCCAATGTGTCTGAACTCATTGTTAGAAAGAGGAGGCATTTTACTGCAGCCAACATGAACAGAGTTAAAAATTAAAAGTAAATAGGAATGAACCATATGACTTTCAATTAACAATTCATACACACAATTTCCATGCTAAAATGAAATACCATGTTTTACTACTTATGTCATAAAAAAGAGAGAAATGAAGAGAAGGGCAGAATCCTAATTCACCTAAGGATGACCAAAGCTCAGTTACCAACCCATTTTGAGTTACCTGGCTAGAGTGTTGGATCAATTCTAGTACCCATCTGGCATGAAAGCACTCCCATTACTGGAGCAACAGACATCTGCATATCTCTGGAGGGCAATCCTATTTCTATAATGGGAGTGCTTACATGCCCAGGGGGGCTAATTCAATCACTCCTACACAGCTGGTTGCAAGTGGCACTTTGGTCATCCACTAAGTGAAACAGAACCCTAAGTAAGCTAAAATTAACTTTCACTAAAAATATTTGTGATATTTTTAGCATTTTTTAAGTTAGCAAAAGAAAAATTTCCAAGGCAAACTTTATTAATTATTTTTTATTCCTAGATCTTTATCAACTTCTCATGTAGTTTCTAGGACAGCTATTTCCAACGTAATTTTCACTCTTTGAGACAATAGCTTTGGCACTGATCCCACTGACCATGGGTTTGGCTCCTGATGTAAGGAAAAGATCACGAGTTATTTTGCCACAGAATATAGGTTTGTGTTTCTCTTTGGGCCCATTCTGTACACAATAGCCAGTTTTATAAAACTGGCATTGATGGTGATAGGTCAAAAGCTTAGAATTGCAATGTCATTTATAACTGCCTGCAATTCTGAACTTTTGCAAATTCTCTGTCTACGTTGTCTTTGGTCTAGTTTGCCTTCAGTTTAGTTTTGATATTTTTCTTCAAGACCTTCCTGGATAATGATATTACCAAGCAAACGCACACCAGCTTTTCTGGATTGGTTTTACCTTGACCAGACAACCCAGGCTATTCTGTTTTTATGTATCTAATCTAGCAGGACAGCACGTTGCTGATAATGATCAGATTATCACTAATAAATTAAACAACAATAAAAATAAATAGCAAATATTATAATGATAAACAAAATGTATGATCTAATACTTGATCCAACCTATGGCTGCCTCAGGTCAACAGAAACAAAGAGTCACCATGTACTAGTAGCTATTAACTGATATTTAGTTTATCATTTCAAAATCAACAATTTTTCATTCAATAAATGGAACATCCAACAATTCTCCATGCAACTGTACATATCTTTTATTTTTCTCACAAACTTTTCAACTCTTTATGACAGTACTATAGCTATTTCTGAGTGTATTCAAGAATAATTAAATTATTAATTTTCCAGTTTTTTCCCCAATTATATTAAATAAAGAAGCATCTTTTGCACACACACAGCCATATCTATATAGAAGCATGGAAACATGCTACATCAAATTTTAAAAGTTCCCATTTTAAGTCATAAACAAATCTGAAGGAATAACACAATTTTACACAAAACAATATGGTGTTCAATATAATGCATTAACAGTTCATAATGTTATTGAGCAAAACCGTAAGAAAGATACTGCTTGCACTCACTTGGCAGACAATTACTTTTTGCTACTGTAATACTTCATGTGCATACTTCCAAGGAAGACTCATGAACGCATAGGTTCATTAAGAGAATGAGAGAATCGATTGTAAAATGGAAAAGGCCGAGTGAGGTCATATTTCAAAGAGATGAATATGGTATACTCCATTATGTTGTAATCAGCCTCTCTTTCATCCTAACAATAGTAATGGTCTATCCTAATTTTTAGAAAGAAAGAAAAAAAATACCGCTGCCTATATAGTACCTTCATCCCAAATACGGTGAAGAATTCAAATGTGCTGCAGGCAATTTCCATTTACCATGGTCTTTGGAGCAGACCATATTGATGTTACTGACCATTTTTCTCCTTAATAAGAAAAACATTCAAATGCTACTAATATTGCTGCCTTGGCAAAGAACATTTAATAGATGGGTCTTGCCCCGTTCATGACACATCAAACATCAATCAAGGCTGAATTCTATTTCAATTTATTATGGTTGCTGTCTAAATGAAAAAATGCTTATATCGTTAAAGTGTCTTACAATATAAATGTATAAATGATGTAATCACACATTTGGGGGGAAATTCTGATTTTGATTAAAAATATCTATTGTTAAACCTCTAATTTTTTAATTAAATACAAGAACAAAAAACATAAGCGTATTAAGACACTATGTAGTAACTGGGGTGGTGTAATATCACCATTTCATGATTGATAGGTAATATCCTTATAAGGCAAGTTTACTAGGTTTACTTCTTTTAACATGATATTTCTAATTCATTCACAATAAATTACTTTAATCTTTATTTCATTCAAGACTCATGTGCATCATTTTTTAAAGATGATCATTTATCACAGTTCTTTGCTCAATAAGGCCAACCAACCCTAGACTCTGCCAGCTGCTGGCCTACATAAACACTGCAGGCCTCCTTAGCTAAGCAACCCACATGTACTACAAACTAGTGCAAAGGGGAACTTCTACCTCATATGCAACTGCAAAATGTTAATTTCATTATTGTTGGGCACCCAACCCCTTCCCATTTCCATAGGCAGAGTCTACACTTCAGCACACCCCAGCTGCCACATGCAACAACTGAATGCATAGGAAGGTCATTGTGCTAGTTTCTTCATTAACTACTGCATTCAGGATTACACAAGATAATGGACTCGTGATAATGGCCATGATCTGGCAAGTGTCAAGAAACTCTATAAAATCCAGGTCAAACCTACAATACTTGAACTCCATTAAACTGTCACATGTTCTTTCTGTATTTCCTTCCACATCACTGCTTATTACCATACTATTATTGTATAAATAAAAGCTTTGACCTCTATAATAAGTTGGCCCTTATGCTTGATTCATTCAGTGATGCTAGAAATTCAGTGATGCTAGAATATCCAGAACTTAAATGCACTATAATTCATTATCATGAAATTAACTGCCTATATGTTGCTGTAAGAATGTATCCAACAAAAAAATCAGGCTCAGTAGAAAAGAGAGAGGTTCAATCTGGATGTACAAGCACAAACTAAAGTTGTCCTTACTCAGGCAAAATTCTGACTGAAACTGGATCACAGTATCAGGAATGCAGAGATGGAGAGTAGCCAGTTAGTAGTTTCGATGCATTTTGCGCAGAAATGATGGGCTGTTGCATGTAGTTCTGAAGTTTATCACATAAAGCTTGATCCAGCTGCCTTTACACAGGCAAAAAGTTTCACCGTCTTTGATGAGAATTTAATGAATAAGAAAAGCTACCATTTGGTCTTTTACAACATTTGATCTGAGACAAAGAGAGAGAAGGCATTGGATTTGACTGTTTAAAAAACATGGATAAATAACTGAGAAAAAAGGAAGTATAAGAAAACTACATGACAGTTAAATTCTGCATGTTAAAACTGCATGACAGTTAAATTGCAATGTTTGCCAGAATGTGTTGAAAGAAGCAGATGAGCCAGTTAAATCATATCCTGCTGCAGCTGGTCAACTTTATAGCTTGAATGTTCAACACTAATGCCATTAAACAATTAGAGAAGGAAATCCACAACATTATTAAGAGGATGTTGGCTTGACAGGGCCTATTTTCCAAATTTAATAACAAATACAGTACTATCAACTTCATTGGATTGAAGGATGAATTTGTACAAATTGTGGGAATTCACACCCATGGGCTGCAAGGCAGTTCAATGGAAACCTTACATGATATAAACTTTACTGTAGTGTCTCTGACATTAAACATAACATGAGAGGAAAGACAGTGAAGGGCTTGGCCTGTACTTTTTAAGAGATCTGAATTGGATTCCTAGGGATTTCCTGAATTACTTTGAGCAAGGAAATTTACCACCTGTACCTCAGTTTCCATCTGTGAAATGGGGATCATTTAAGTACATAAATTGATACAGCAATTTTTAAGCAAAGAAAAAAGTCTTCTCTTTTGCTATTTGACTAGTGTTTCACTACTCTCACAAAAAGTCAAACAACAGCTCAATATTCTATTACCCAGTTTTGTTGTTATTCCGTATGTTTAAATGAAAGATACATGCATGCCTTTATTTATTTTTATAAACATCATAAAAAACATAGAAGATTAGGGGAATTGGCAATTACAAAGTTAAACTAAAAGTATTCATGGACAATTTCTTCAAATAACTTTACTAAATAAACAGTCCATTCATGAAGCAATGGCCTCAATTAACATTTAATTCTCACACAATGAATTCAGAGTGTATTGCAAGTATTAAATGTTCGCCTGAATGATGTTGTAGTACCTGAATGTCACTATTTTAGAAATGTAGTAACTTACCAAATGAAAATACCTCCATATTTTCCACCTGATTTAAAGTAATTTCTGTATTCTCTTTTTTTGCCAGGCCATAAAAGCATTATTCATTTTCACTTTCATATGAAATATATTGTACCTCCTCATTTTGATAGTTAATTCTGAAGTTTACATATCTCTGGAAATTCTTAAGCACATTACTACTACTGCAATGCTACTACGTTTAAAAACCGATCTGAGGATATAAGAGACTGGACAAGGGAAAGGGATTAATTTCTATTGGATCCCATTACAGAGTAAAAACTACACCAAAATCTAACAAATGTTCTTGAGGCTGAGTATGAAGTCGTGGCCAAAGTTGAAGAGTCCTCCTGATAAACTGTGGAGATCTACAATATAAGGACAGTTTTAATTTAAGTCTTTGATATTTATAATTTGGATTAATAGCCTACCAAATTTTAAACACTCTCTTTAGCAGAAAAAAATGAGTAATCAAGAGGAAGAGAAAACAAGCTCATACTATAAAGACACTGAGCCAGATTCTGCCCTCATACTCAAAGCAAGACTGATGAGTCTCATACAAAAAATGGACCATTAAATTAACAAAATAGTAACTGGTGTAGAGTTACTGATCACAACATCACAGATCAGAATGTAGACCAGCTGCTACTGTCCTGACGGTGTCATTAGGAAGCTGGTCAAATACATATAGCATTTGAATGTTTTAATCATGGGGGCTTGAGTGATCCTTACCAAATGAACTATGACAAAAAAGCAAGCTAACACAAAATCTTTCTGCTTTTAGGATGTGCTACAAAACACCAATTCTTAATTAAAAGTCTTAAAAAATGCTTCCTAGAATCTAGGAAGAGAGAAGCATTAACACTCAATGAAAACCATTACTGACCTCACTGTGCTGATCTAATTTATGCATGCAGCGCTTCAATATTCTAGAGATGTAATGGTGTAGACAATTAATATTTAGCAGAAAACAGAGCTAAATCAAAAATCTACAAATAGCTATTATCATCAGAAACTTGTTTAAAACTGGTTTGGAATTTTTGCCTGCATGTTAAATCTAAGGCATGGAAAACTAGTCCAGGAAAACTGAAATGTATGGAAAATATTGCTTGCTTTCCATCTATTATTCCCCTTCAAAAATGTTGCCTTATTTTAAATTTATTGTTAGTATGATATGTTAGCAGATGTCTCTAATGTGCTTTGTATACATCCATGAAAACTGCATACACGAATGATCACAATGATTCTAGTTTTGCCCAACATATGGCTTTTTTATTTGATATGTTCTCTCTTGAAAACTGTTCCTTTACAAAATGAAAATTCAGCAGGATCTCTAATAGCTTTCATATTTCAGTCTAATAGGTATCGTGGCATTGCACTGCCACCCACCTTTGCTTCAATATTGCACAGCACATTTAACAGGCATTTTCTTCCTTCAGATAGACTGTATGGGGTTTCTGCAGGACTTCAGTATTAACATTTTACAGAGTCTATGAACATAAAGTACATTTATGAATACCTGCTGGAACACTTTATTTGCCTTATAAGTTTTATTATGACTGTTAAATTTTCTTGCTATGCTTTACGGGCCAAATCCCAGTCTTCTTTTAGTCTAAACCCTCACAGACTACAAAAAGAACCAGATTTGGTTCTATAGGCCCTACTACAAGTGTTGATTTGTTTTAAACACCACAAAAATCACGGGTAGTGATTGTCCAGAAAAGTCAAATACTTCAAAGAATTAGCCAAGACACGGGGCCATCAAAAAAACCCATACTTCTAGTCATCAAAATGGTGTGAAGTTCAACTCATTATTAAGTGAAGATGAGCAAGTTGTGAAAATGCCTGCTTATTTCCTGTTTAAACTAGATAAGAAACTTCACCTTTTTCCTCCTGGACTGGGATGTGGTAACAAGCATTTGTCATCTTCAAACTAACTTAGTGAGACTCACTGACCTTGATGCCAAAAGTAGAATTAATGCAAAGGATTTAAGCTTGTGGAGAAAACAACAAATAATATCCTCAATGGGCTGCACTACCATGAGGGCATTACTTGTGTGCTTCAAGCATCCTTTGGCTCACAGATGCTTTTGTTTTCAACTTAATTTTAGACATTCTCAATTGCAGACATCAGTAGGTCAGGATCCAGCACTATCAGAACTGTGATCTGAAACTCAGCAAGACTGCTATGCTCCACTGCAACAATGCAGGTCAGCATTCTAGACCAAAGCATATGAAAACGTTCCCAATAAAGGAACTTTAGCCATGGAATGAGTTTACCAAGGAGATTACACCAATTAACGGTCTAATTCCTTTAAGGGCAGTCTACTAGACTCCTGTTGTGACAGTGCTATCCCACCATAACTAGAAAGATTTATATATTTGTGCTATATCTATGTATGTTCAAAGTTTTAGAAGTTTCCTGTAGCTATGCAAACAAGATTTCTCCTTTAATCCAGTAGGAACCTCCCTAAAGAGATTTAATTTAATGTGTACGTATATAGATATTATGTTCACAGTTGCTACAGAAAAACTTAAAACCCATACACAGCAAACTTGAACAGCAGTGTGGCCAAGGCATGTATCACAAAAACTTGATGGTAAATTGCTTGCTTCAATGAAAACTGTAAAACAAAAAATCAAAACAATTATAAAAATAAAATTATAGACAGGATGATGAATGGAGACAGGTGAAATGTTAAAAGATCTAGTACCATACACAAAAATAATTGATTTTCTGTGATTACTACTTAGGTGATCAGAGAGTATTAGGGACTTGTTGCCTGCTTGCTCTGTGCTTTATTAATGCTGTAGATCAGACACCCAATTTGGAAATCAATGCTTACTTCATCATTTTTCCTCTGAAAGGTTCTATTATTCACAATTGATTTAACAGAAATGAAAGGCTTATCATTAACAAGAGAAAGCTGCTGACATTTCTTAGATGAATTATTGAACTTCTAAAAGTGAATTAACTATCATCAAGACTTATTGTTTGATGTTTCTCACACCAAAGCCAGTGTATTTATAATTACAGAACCAAAACAAGTTAAACTAACTTCTTGGCTATTTTCCTCAGAGAATAACAGTTTCCAATAACTGAAAATTAGAGATATTTCAAAGGCACAAGTGGGAACTATATGCCAAACATCCACTGAAGTCAATAGGATCTGGTGCCTAACTGCCTGCAATAATTTTCCCCTTTACACACAAAAATTCAATGAGACAAAGTATTTCTGGCTTAGAAAAGCTGCCCATTTATAGGGACATTGTTACTTCTATTAAGTATATTCCTAAAGTTGAAGATTTCAGTGCAAAAGGGCACATCTTAACATCTTTTATCAGTGCAATGAAGGCATTGCTGCTATTGAACAATTCCACATATTATTAGAAAACATGAGATAAAAAATATTACTAAAAATGGTGCTACAAAAACTCATAAAACTCATAAAACTACAATAAAAACTGCCATTAGTGCCATGACAATGCCTGCTCAGAAAACAAAATAATCATGTTAATTTTTCAAATTAACACATGCCATTATTCATACAGGTAGGACCATTCCATGCTGTTTCTTCTGTGTAGCCCTGCCACAGAGGAGACGGGTACAGTACTGCTAAGATATCAAGAAAGACCTAATCCCTAACAGTGGTCAACCAGGCTAGATTAATGCTTGCCCTACTTCTGCCTCTGCTGTGGGTGTTTTCCAAACACCAGATTCAGGGATACTGATTTAGCAGTTGTTGGAAGAGACTGTAAATATGTTCATGCTTTTCAGCACTGGAAAAAGCTATTTAACTTTATAATGTTTCAAATAATACCTATGTTCAACTATCATAAAAGTAATCTGCATCTCAGTTTTACTACCAAGTACTACTCTACCTTGACAGGCTTCATGTCTCCAAAATGACAACTGTCTGCTTACATCAGAGATGTCTAACTTCAAAATGGTCAGGGGCTGCAAGCCTCGCAAGCCATATATTGTATTGCACCATGCTACATGGGACCCTCACCACCACACCACATGCTCCTCCCTCCCCTGCTGCCCTGTACTAGTGTTCATGCATCATATGGGGTCCTCAGTCCTATAGGCCACCCTGCGCCATTCCCAGGAGGAGCAAGAAGTGATTGTTGGAGGACAAGGGTAGCAGCAGCTGCAGGAGCGGTGGGGGGAGTGGAACCCAAACGGTGAGCTTGGGGGAACCTTAACCCAGGTTAACCCTTCAGCGACCTCATGCAACCCCCAGGACACCAGCTGCATAGCCCTGGCTTGCATTCTCAATGAAGATGCCAGCCTTTTGTACCATATGGACAACTCAGCTTGTTCACACTTGATTGTGTACTCTACTTTCTGCACAGCATACCAGCTAACTGCTATATGAAATTATCTTTTATATAGCCCTAACAGGAAAAGACACAGATTTATCAAGGACCACATCAGCATTTCCCCCACCATATAATCTGATCTCACACAAAAAAACAGAGTTCAAGGTTTCAAAGCTCAAGCCAATAGAATGCATTTATATTAATGGTCCTTTGCCTCTGGAATCTACATGTTACAGGCCACATCTACATGTGCAGCAGGCTATGCAGCTGTTACTGTGCAGTCATTTAGTACTTGTATAAGCAAGTGCTAAATGACTATTCAATAACTGGCATTACTGCACAGTACCATCACCACATGGTTTGTTCATGACACTACTGCACAGTAGCAACAAACTACTGCATCATAGCGTCTCATGTAGACGAGCCCACAGAAATTTAAGCATGAACTTGATCACTTCCAGAAACTATCAAGAGACACCTTCCTATTTCTCTGCTGATTCTTTCCATCTAACTTAACTCCAACTTAACTGCAGACAATGAAGGAATGTCATATTTGTTTCTCTTATTAAACTCACTCCAGTTCCATGCCTTGCATGGGTGCTCAAATGTCACAAAAGTGTCTAGGGTAATAGCATCAGCAGCATAATTCTATGTTCAGTATGAAATCAGTGAGACAAGTACCTCCTTCAGCAAACTTGACAGGAGATGGATGCTGGAAAATTTAACTCTATTGTATACTACATCAGACACAATTGGCAGAGAGTTCCATGGAAGAAAGACAGTGGACAACATTAATATTTGATGTATCATTATTAAGATCCATAGAATTTAATCCATTAATTGATAGTGGCATTAAAAGGTCATGTTAGAAGGTTTACATGTTGATGAACTACCCCAGTAATGTTCTTTAAAAAACAAATTTAACAATATCCAAAAGGTCAGATTATGAACACTTTATTAGTAGAAGGTTGCCTTTCATTGTAAGAGGAGTCTACTTGTCTATTCTAATGTGACTAGCTGCATGAGTAACATGAACCAATAGGAGTAAACGGCTCATGATCTCCCTCAGGATTTTCTTCTGTATGTTTTTATTTCTTTTTCAACTGGAAAAATAATCCACGTTGCTTGCATATACAATTAAATGTTGTTTCTACAACACAGCAGAATTAATACTATTAGACATAAGTGGAAGGCAGTTTTGAGACAAAGTTCTGACAGAACTCTTAAGGAATGTGTTTTTAGATCAAACGGAAGAAATGAAAAGCTATGTTCAACACCAAAGGTACATGGACACAACTCTACTGAAATCAGTGATATGACACACCTACTCAGTCCCAGGGAAGAATTGTCTCAAAATGTCTAATCCTAATGTTATGAGAAAGTAAAAATAAAAAAGATGTAAGTTAAGCATGTATAATCAACGTTGGTGGCTTCTAAGGATGAAGGAAATAATAAGTAAACGGCACAGAAGTCAAGAATTCGGAAGCTAGAAAATAATTAACAGCTGCCTCTGTAACTTTATTTGGACCCTTTTTCCATCCATGCAGTGCAATGAAAGAGTCAGGAGTCCTGTAGGAGTACAGTACTACGATTATGTAATTAATGGTTGTGTCACCATACTTAAGCATAAGAAAGAGGTTGTTAAGACAACCATAAATCTGAAATGTGAATTTTAGTGTTTGGCTCTACAGCCTAAGTAACATTATTATAATAGTTTGTGTCTATTACTTCCTATATTTTCTCAAAAAATATGTAAAAATAAATGTAACAATTTTCCCCTGTAATCATACAACAGCAGCAGCATTTGAGCTTTCAATATCAAACATAACAGCACATGCAGAGACTACACGAGCTACTGAGTTAACAAGGGCAGCTATCTGCAGGAGAATGAACAAGAACCATCTTACTAGAATGAATAATCAGTTGTTGGCTTCAAATGCTGGGCTGGGGAAAAGGTCAAGGTTCAGGCTACACCAACAGAGATTTTTGGGGCCAATACTGAGGGCCGATTTTTAACAAGCCATATCAGCCAATACCGATCCAATTCCAATATGCAGCCCCACAGCATGGAGAGCAGCCAGGTCCAGCTGGGAAGTCTGCTGTGGGGGAAGGGGTGGGGAGAGGGTAGGGGTATGGGGGTGCAGATTGAGGCCCCCGTAGTGAGAGAAGGAGTGGGACTGGGGTAGGGGCAGGCGCTGCCCAGCCAGGGTGGGACAAAGGCCAGAACTGTGGCTCATCCAGAGGACAGGGGGGGG
>JAGPOW010000261.1:195404785-195419516 GCA_030014935.1 Caiman crocodilus
TAAGGTGAAACAATCTACACCTGATACCACTCAGTTCAGTGTTGCTTTGCCTTCATACCTGTATGAACCTAATTTTGGAATAGTCAAATTATCAATGTCTGCCAAAAAAATTCTAAGGAACATAAGGATACAATGGCAGTTTTAACACTTTTCTTTAGACAAATGTAAATGAGTTTATCATAAGAAAAATAAAAAAGACTTCTAGCCTGAGAGAATTGCCCAAATTAAATGTCACAACTTGTTACAAACAATGAAGGTACTAAACTGTCTCTAAAAAAGTGGCCATAGGACTCCTCCATGACCGCATTATACAACTGAAGTAAAGGGATCATTACAAGCCTTTCCTATAATTTTTAATACACTGTACATGAATGTGTGTGACTCTGTTACTGATGAGCACTGATCATTGTTATTTATTATTTCACTGTTGTCAGCTGTAAAAGGAGATAAATCAGTGTAGACTGAGTTTCTGAGGATACTTGAGAATTTGTACCTACAGTATTCAAGTTCAGTGGTCACATATGTTATTAAAAACATGCTTAATTGTATTGTTTTCAGTAGTATATGGCAAGCTAATCATACACACACAGTACACCTATCCAAAATACAGCATTGATTTTATTTCAGCCTTTTGTTAACTGCCAAGCAGTCCAACAGTTTCTGAAAAACAGAAAACTGCAAGAGAATGACTGTCTTCATCTTCAGATTCAGAATTTTAAATTCTAGTGGATTGATATGTAATTACAATTACACTGCCATTAAAATTGATTTATGCTGATACTATAGGACTAGAATCAACAAAAATTCAGTACCATTATCACACTTCAAATAAAGTTTGTGCAGAAGCACAAATGCTTTTTGAAAACCTTGTTTGGACTTTAAATGGCCCTCCATCCTTTAAACACAGGGTTTTTTTTGTTAATTTATTTTAACTTCTTAAGAACAGAAAATTAAAAATAAAAATACAGTTTCTAAACAGGCCCCCTGGCTTTCCACAATTCTATAGCTGTGGAATGGGTGGTGGAATTAATTCTCCTTGACAGGAAACATAAGTAATCATTCTTTATTCTGAAAAGTATAGTTCTAGATGTTGTGATTATGAAAAGAGTTATAGAAATACTGTAAAACACTTCAGTCTTGTCTTCCTGAGTTTGCAGAATGTCTAAAACAATAAATTATAGAAGGGCAATTTCCTCCCTGAAACAACTCTGAAACCTAATGATGATAATTAAACTATATATACTTGTACTTAACCATTTCACTGTAGATGGTTTTAGTGAAAGTATCTGGATAATATACCTTACCAGCTGACAAATCCCTTCAACTTCCCCCACTTCCTCCCACCAATTTCTACCTTGTAGCAAATTATTTAACTTGAAAATTCTGTAGCACGCTGAAAACTGACATTTTGGAGACAGTGGAAATGAAAATGAAATTAATATGAGAAGAACAATGCCGCATAAAGCTTACTCACTACAATGTTAAGTTGCATAATTATTTCAATAAAAATTCAATTTTTAAAATCTCTCTGAAGCTGCTTAGGTTACCAACATGCCTTAAGATACAGAGTTCTTTCAGAATTTAGGTCCAGCTTGCCATAGACTATATGGCTTTGTTTATAGACATCCTTATCAAGCAATTTTTTTTTTCCACTGGGGAAATAACACATCACAGATGTTTTAAAAACATTTTCAGTGCAAGCAAGAGGTCTAGGGGTTTTTTTTCCACATGTTACGGTATATAATAATGAAATAAAGCCTCCAAAAAACAAAGATACATATTTTACTTAAGCTCAATCATGCCCTTATGGGACACTAATGCAGAAAAAGAGGATGTGCAACTGGCACTTAAAATACATAGCCAACATAAGACTGTCAGAAAGCACACAGCAAGGGAGCATGTTTTGGCTATCAGCACACACTCCTTATCCAATGCCAGCTGGCTACCAACTGCTATACATAGAATATTCACTAAGCTGCTTGAAGGACATGGCATACCTCCTAACCTCAAACCAAACTCCAATAATATGTTGCTTGAGTTAACACACAGGTCAAGCCTCATGCCTAGTTCCCTCTTGAAAAACCATATACTTTTTCCTGTTTAAGAAACAAGAGGTTCTCTGCTACCTTTTCATTAAGCATCAGGACACACAGAGAAACATTCGGGGTAAATCATGGTCCACCTCTATGCCCACTTCCCAAACACCACTATATATGCAGGTATCAATTGAAGACAAAGTTTTATTGATATATTTACAATTTTTAAGCAGTTTAGAAGCCTACCATCACCTCATTCACTATAATAAAATAAATTGTAAGTACCTACAAATTTTGGTATTTGATTTGGGTTGGTTTTTTTTTTTTTTATAGAGGTGTAATGATCTATCGGTCCATATCAGCTCAGCATCGATAAAAGGAAAATTGACAACATGTTTTTGGCCAGGTATGTAGAGGATGCTTCACAAGGGTGGCACAAGGCCTGTAGAGGCAAGGAGCTTCACCACCTGACCTGCTCTGTCCTGCCACACCAGGAGGGATGGAGGGAGGGAGGAAAATCCATGCATTTCTCTGTTAAAACGAAAAATCTGCATTTTTCTAGGTTAAAAAGAAAAATCTGCGTTTTTCCCTGTTTTTCCCATGGGAAATGGAAAACCTGGATCCATGCATATAAGCTTGGCCAGGATGGTAATCCACAAATGTTCTACAGAGCAGACCATGAGGCAAAACCATTGACCTACGACAGAACAGCTGACTCCTCTGTACGCTAGACCTGGTTTGTGGGTGGGACAAGACTTTCTTCTCTTACCCATCATGTAGGGACCTCTATATGTGGCACAAGAGATGAAATATGTCATTAGGATGCAACAGGAAATAGGTGTTTTATTTCCTACATTTAGAAACATCTCATTTTCAGTGACAGTGCCAAAGGCTAAACATGGATTATTTTAACTTTACTTTTATCTGCACAAAAACACTCTACTGTCAATATACAGTGCAACTGTGTTTCCCATTAGATTTTGAAAAGCAAATGTTTAAAAGGGCTGCAAACCAGCAAGGGATCATTTTTTGCTTTTAGGCAATACGTTTGTATTGGCGTTTTCCCTGCACTGTGCTCTCTATTCATTCACTTTTTGCTGCATTCTCAAAGTGGACCCAGTCCTTGGCTTTCCATTTGTCTCTGGCTGGCAGCCTGCTGCCATGGACAGAATGGCTCTACAGGAGCAGGCAAGGCCACTAATTAAACTTCTAATTTTTTTTCAGAAAATTTTTAAAATAAATCTTAGCTTACCTGTTCACTAGACCTTCAGATTCAGAAACTGGAAGCAAGTCACAGATAGCTTGCTACTAGGACAGACTCCGTGTGCTTAGGAGAATGTAACATCCTGGAATTAAGATGTTAGAAAGGAATAGTTAAATAACAGAATTTCACTGTAATGTGATAGCGCTTCTAATGCATCTCAAGTACACATAAATGTACAGTTCAGTGCTATTCCCAGGTTCCAGGAACAGAATCTAACCAGTTTGTTCTAAGTAGGTCACTGAAGAGACTACTCAAATGTATGGCAGGCTCCTCTTCTTCCTTATCCCAGAAGAATGCCCTCTACAAGTGCCACATACAACCATGCCTGCCCAGCTCTTGAGAGAGCAGGACAGAGTGACAGCATCCTTGTAAGTGTCCTGCGTATGGCAGCATCCTGGTAAACCACCTTCAGGAAAGTTAACTGTGATCAAGCTAACATTAATTGCTGCTGGGCTCACCAAAAAAAATCCCCTCATTGTAGCAGGGTTAGAATGTTGCTATAGCCATATGATGTAGGAAATGTCCAAAAAATGAGGATTTGGAGGTTATCCTTTACTGAACCAATCTTTTTAATTGGGAGAGCTGTCGAACTTGCTTTTAGGCATCAAGTGCCCTTCCTCAGGGTCTGAAAGGCATCACTCTTTTAAGCCTCCTTAAACAACACTCTCTCCTAAACCTCAGCTATTTCAAATTCAGACTGGAAATTGAATTATTTTTCCAGCAGTTGAAAGGAAGTTATCATTTATGCTGGCAATCCACCCTGGCTAAGCTTTGGATTCAGGAATGTGGTAGGAAGCTATGGCCTTGTACAGATGTTCAGTCTCTCCAGAAGAGCCAACTTTAGCAAGCTGAGAAGGCTAGTTAGTGAGGGGATACAACTCAAGAATATAGAGCAAATGGGGGTCCATAAGGGTTGGAACTATCTCAAGGGAGTGATCCTTGGGACTCAAAAGGAGTCTATCCCATTACGTAAAAGGGATGGTAAGGGGGCAAAAAAGACCCCTTGGCTAATCAGGGAACTCCAGGAGAGTCTGGGGGCAAAGAAAGAGATGTATAGGCAATGGAAGCAGGGGACAGCCACCAAGGAGGAAGATATCTCCCTGGCACACTATTTCAGGGAATTAGTTAGATAGGCCAAGGTGGGGCTTGAGCTCAGGCTGGCTTCAACAATCAAGGACAATAAAAAGTCCTTCTTCGGGTATATAGTGGGCAAAAGGAATGCTCAGAGCAACATAGGGCCCCTGCAGGACAAATCAGGACAGTTGGTGGTTGATGCGGGGAAAAAAGCAGAGCTCTTCAATGAGTTCTTCGCTTCAGTATTTCTAAGTACCAACCAAGCCAATTCCCCCACCTCAATCATTGACGGATATCCACATGGCACCAGTCCACCTATGGTTAGTTCTGAAATAGTTAAGGAGCTCCTGGAGGAGCTGGATGGGTACAAGTCAGCAGGCCCAGATGACCTCTATCCATGGCTGCCGAAAGAATTGGCCAGTGTCATAGTTGAGCTACTGTCACAGCTGTTTGAACACTTGTGGTGCTCTGGCCAGGTCCCTGAGGACTGGAGAAGGGCCAATGTGGTGCCCATTTTCAAGAATGGGAGAAGGGAAGAACCGGGTAACTTCAGGCCAGTCAGTCTTACCTCTGTCCCTGGGAAAATGCTAGAGAAAATAATCAAAGAATACATTTGTGAAGGCCCAGCAGGGGAAACAATGCTGAGGGGAAACCAGCACGGGTTTGTCTCAGGTAGATCCTGCCTGACAAAACTTGTAACCTTCTATGACCAGGTCACACACTGCCTGGACAAGGGAGCTGAGGCTGATGTCATCTTCCTGGACTTTGAGAAGGCCTTCCACCACAGTCTCACACCCTATCCTCATTGGAAAGCTAGCAGATGGTGGGGTGGACACCTACATGGTTGGGTGGGTGGCCAACTGGCTTAGGGACCGCACCCAGAGAGTGGTGGTAGATGGTTTCTTCTTGGTGGGGTCCTGCAGGGTGAGCAGTGGGGTCCCGCAGGGTTCGGTCCTCAGACCAGTATTATTTAATATCTTCATCAGCAATTTGAATGAGGACGTGGAGAACACCCTCTTCAACTTCACAGATGATACCAAGTTATGGGGCAAAGTTAGTACACCGAAGGGCAGGAAGCAGATTCAGGCTGACCTGGACAGGTTGGATCAATGGGCAGAGAAAAATAGGATGCAATTGAATAAAGATAAATTTAAGGTACCCCACCTGGGAAGGAGGAATCCCCAGCACACCTATAGGTTGGGGAGTGTCCTTCTCAGCAGCTCAGAATCATAATCAACTCCAAGATGAACATGAGCCAGCAGTGTAACGAGGACATCAACAAGGCCAATTGCACCTTGTCGTGGCATTTGCAGGTGCATGACTAATAGATCAAAGTAGGTGATGCTCCCCCTCTATGCGGTACTGGTCAGGCTGCAGTTGGACTACCGTGTCCAGTTTTGGGTGCCGCACTGCAAGAGGGATGCAGAGAATCTGGAGAGGGTCCAGAGGAGGGCCACTTGCATGATTAGTGGCCTTTGGGAAAGACACTATGGGGGAAGGTTGAGAGAGCTGAATCTCTTCAGCCTTCACAAAAGACGGCTGAGGGGAGATCTTGTGGCCACCTATAAATTCATTAGGAAGGTCAATGCGGAATAGGTGATGCACTGTTTACTAGGGTGCAGGTGGTGCTATCACCTAGCTTGGAGGTCTTCAAGAGGAGGCTAGATAGTCACCTGGCTGGGGTCACCTGACCTCAGTCCTCTTTCCTGCCAGGGGCAGGGAGTCGGACATGATGATCCATTGTGGTCCCTTCCAACTCCACAATCTATGAATCTATGAATCTCAGGAGAAATGGTGGATGGACAGGTTTTCAGGCATTTTCTTCTAAAGTAAAAATGGCCACTCCAAAAGAAAAGTAACCTGGGAACAACCAGGGTTAAATCACTCCCTGGAGAGTTTCTACTGGGAAAGCAAATGTTTGTACATGCTGTGGCTTCCCTCAGAAGAGAATATGGTCCTCCAAGATCCAACCCTTTACCCTTCCCTCCCAGGGAGACAGTGTGTCACTCATTGTACTCTGCTACTCCAGAGTCCAGCCCTCCCTTCACAATCTTCACTCTATCCTGTAGGGAAACACAGGATGACCATTGCCAATCTGGGTCTGCCAACCAGGCTGCCCTATACACTGCTGGCATCTGTTACCAAACAAACTAAGGGGGTCTGCAGAGCATGCTGACATGTGTACCCCTTCCCACCACACACACACGCCACACAGTGCCAGCACTGCAAGCTGTCCACTTTTCAGGGCATGAGTGCTCACATGCTGGTACCTCAGACTATCCCTTCCCTTCACTGCAGGTTGACAGGGAGCTAGCAGAGATTCTGCCTTCCCCACTAGGAGAAGATACGAAGATAGACTGACTCTTGTGTGCACTAGATGGTTTCTAAGCACTACCATATAAAATGTAATAATAATGTTGGTATTTTCTTGTATATTATTCACTGTGACAGGAGACAAAGAAATGAATAAAGCCATGATCCCTTAATCTCTAACACACATAACATCCACCAACATCAATATAAATTTTGCATAAGCAGATCTTAAGCTAACTTCCAAAGAAATTTGTGCACATTAAACCATTTTTTCTTCCAAAGTATTTCAAGGAGAAATAGTTAAGATTGGCAGCCGGAAGGTAGCTGCTCTTATTTATGAAACTTTAAAGCTTTTCATCTCAAACATATAATTATGCTTTTAAGGCCACCTGTAGTACTACAGAAAGCAGCATCAGGTGCACTCATTTCTCCTCCCAAAATCTGTAGGGTAGATCCCATACAAAACCAATGGAGGGGCAACACAGTGGGCTCAATGCCATAGAAGTGGGCTCAGTGCCATAGAAGTGACTTCTATGACTTCCCAAACACTGACCATACTAGAACAAGATTTTTTAAATGATTGAAAATATTTTTTTAAATGATTGAAAGGAAGAAGAAACATCTAGAATTTGAAGAAAATAAACATCTCAAGGGATGCGGATCAACCTTGAGAGGGTTCAGAGAACGGCTACTCATATAGTTGAGGGCCTGCAGTAAGACCCTATGAAGACAGACTGAGAGATCTGAATCTCTTCAGCCTCTGCAAGAGACAGCTAAGCTGCGATCTTCTGGCTGCCTACAAACTCATCGGGGGGGGGCAGCAGGGATTAGGGGACACTCTGTTTACCAGGGCACCTCTCAGAGTTACCAGAAATAATGGCCACTAACTGAAGGAAAATAGATTTAGATCAGACATAAGGAAGAAATTATTTACAGTAAGGGTTGCCAAAATATGGAATGGGCTTCCAAGGGAGGTGGTACTATCCCCTACCCTGGAGGTGTTCAAGAGGAGATTAGACAGGCTTTTGGCTGGGGTTACTTAACCCCAGTGCTCTTTCCTGTCTGGAGCAGGAGGTTGGATTCGATGATCTACCAGGTCCCTTCCAACTCTAGGAATCTATGACTCTATGTTTCTGGAATGCAATCATACTACTTCCTGCATTTGATTCCAACAAAAATAAAATATATATGAGCTGTAACTTCCTCAGACTAGTCTCTAAACTCAGGGTAGAAAACTTGAAAAGCACTTTTTTTTATTATCTGCTTCTAAGATTTGTGTTTGATTAATTAAATTCCATCGTCTCTAACATTGTAATAGCTACACGTAGAGATATTATGGGTTGAATTATACCTTCCAGCATAAAGAAAAAGAATCCACCATGATTTCTAAGGTTTTGTATGTCCTTGGATGGGCTGAATTTTATTCTGATGCAGTGGGCAGTGACCTCTACATGGCACTAAACAGAAGGTAACAACTCAAAACTTTTATAAGGAGCTCAAATACAAGGCAAACATCTGCATCTTTTGGAGAGCAAGGAGAGTATGAGAAATAGGAAAAGAGACAGGGACTGGTGTGAGAATTTTGGGTCAGCAAATAGCAGTTTTTTGTGATCTAGCAATGCCAGGTACACAGCTGCTAGGGAAGATGGCTTCACAGCACACTCTCCTTGTGTGAATAATGATCAGGATTAACTTCATCTGTAGCCATTTTTACTCCTTTAATAAGAACTGCTGCTGCAAGGACTAGCTCTTTCATGTTCACCCAGTCAATGGCACAAACACACAATTCTGACTACATGGCATTTGCACACAAGTACTTCGGCCAGGTCTGAGGATTATGTGTTTTAGGTTCAACTCCTTTCCCTAACAGATACAGGTTTTTTACCTAATACTGGAAAAGTTACTATAAGACTACATCTATATAACACACATGTATGCAGTAATGTGAAATAGAGGTAAAATCTTTGCATATCCCAGGCACACACACTTCAACATAGAAATATTTAGCGGTTTATGTTAAAATTATTTTTAACTGCCAGTTATATTCTGCACATATGAAAGATGGAACTTACTTTAAGCATAGTTCTTAAAATGTCACCAAAGCACCCCTACTCCAGCCCAACATTTTTTACTTCTCCAAAGACTTTCCTTTCTTCCCCTTTTTTTACCCACTAATAAGCAAAGACAGCTTCCAGTGCAAAGGCCAATTTACTTAGCAACAGGCAACAGTAAGCATTTTATAAGTATATTGCATATAACAATGAAAAAGCCATAAAGCAGCTAGTGAAGAGAGATGCTGACTTAACTGTACATTAACTTAACAATACTGACATTTATTTCATGCTATCTAAAATATTTTTAAAATATCCAATCCTGATTATGATTATGATTAGTTCTGATTAATCTAATTTATAACTATTTTTCATGTCCATGTAAACATCAAATCCATAAAGGTCCTCTCCATCTACTCGTAAAATATATTTATAAGTAAATCAGAGACACCCAGTACTGATTGGCTTAGGAGTTACATGAGCAAGTGTCTAAAGAGCCACAAGAACATGAACACATCTAGGTGACTTGAGACACTCCAGTTCAAAAGAAAAAAGACCCAGCAGTACTTGTCCCACAGTTAACAGAGATAAATGGTACATACGTTTATGATTCACAATTGTAGAAAAGATATAACCAATGCAATTCAGTAAATCAAAAACCTCCACAACTCTGATAACATAAGTTCTGTAAAAGGCCACAGGTAACAGGTTGATAAACCAGCTAGAGCTCAACCTGAGATTAGACTGGTATTTGACCAATCAAAAAACACTTGGTCAATGTGACCACTTTTGACGGTCAATATTTTAAGCATTAATTTATTAGAACTGTGAAGAGAGAGACTATAACCTTCATTAGGATACATAGTTAAACTAATTACGAAAACAAGTTTGTTAAATGCTACAGTTAAACAATTACTTTAAAGTCTAAAAAACTGCAATGAATTTTTAGATCTAGCCATGTTAGGAAAGTGTTACTGATATTCAGGACTGGAGCAAAAGTATTTCTGGATGGTATCTTTTATTGGACCAACTTCATTGTTGGGATACGTTTAGACAAGCTTATCAGTATCACAGCACCATTCTTCAGGTGTCTTGGAAAGGAGTGGGGACAACAGAGCTAAATAGCAAATGGAAAAGGGGCTCTTTTAAAACCACATATGTAAATAAAAAAAAAGGTAAGCGATATTATCAGGTAGCCAGCAGACATATATGGTTTTACACAAGCCTTTATTCCATCTGCTATTTAGCTCTGCTGGGCCTGCTTCTCTCCCAGAAATGCGAAGAAAAGTACTGTGATACCTAAAAGTTTTTCTAAATCTATCCCAACCACACACCTGGTCCAATAAAATATATCTCCCACAAAAACTCTTGCCTCTCACACATTTCCTGAACCATCACTTCAACACTGGTATTCAAGACTGAACAATTCTTCTTTTTCTTGGCTTGTATCCTGAAACATTTGAGGCATCTGGGATAGTTGCAAAATAATAAAATAAATTAAGCAGAAACAAAACATACATAGCAACTATAAAAGATAGAAGTTTTTAAAATGCAGTAAAGCTAAGCAAGCCAACTTTTCAAGTATTTTGTTGTTTCCATTTCAAAATGTCCAGTCACAATAGATGGCCAGTGTGTCTAGTTTGAAAAATAAAATGTTTGATCAAGACACTGAAATGGAGTATAGAAGTTGCATTCTCTTACCATATCCATTAAAACGAGAATAATAAAAAATACATAAATTCATAGCTATAAAGAGACCCATACTAAACTCAGTACACCATGATCCAATAGTAGGAATCTACATCAGCGGTACAGAGTTTAGCTTGGTTTCAAAAACATCTAACTCAACAAACATCTAACTCAAACAAAACTAATACTTCACCTACCAAAGCAAATGTATTCCTCAGAACCAGGTTATCTTTGCTTTCATTAATACTTTTAAGTTTCACATAAGTTGTATGTTTTATCTATCCACCAATTCTCTCCTCTTTCTTGCATTTCAAACCTGTTGGATATTGTGCAATACGCCTTATTCTCTCTTTGCTTTTATGTGCCTCCCCTTTCTTCTTGTCCAATGCTTTTTACTCCAATATGTCCATATATTTTGAATATTAAAGTGGTGAATGTAATGAATAAAACTGTAAAGGGGTTTCCAGTTTCTAAAGATTCCAAGACAGATGCAACAGGAACACAGAACACTGCTTCAGAAGAAGGTGATCTAACTTAACTGACATCTTGCTACCCACTTTTAGGACTCTGAAGCATTGCCTTCTAGTTAGTAAAGAATATTTCATTAGAACTCTTTAACATTTTGCAAAAAAATGAAACATTTTCCCAATTTCAATTGTAGTTTTAAAACAATGAAGTTTATATTAAGTAAATCAGACACATAACGTATAAATCATACAGTAATAGCACACTTAATACAACAGTCCTTCTTTACGCTGTCTCTTAATAAAAGAACAGTGGGACAGTAACTGAAAGTTAAAGCAAAAAATGTAAAGCAGAAAAATAAGAGTTTACTAAAATTCAAGAGGACTGAAAATTCACATATTCTTTTGTGCTTCAAACATACACTAGCCAGCAACTTGACTAAAACAAACTTTTCTTATGATCTAGGTCTTCTACAATAGTCCCCTATAGGTTTTCCTGTTCTCTGCTTTGTTAGAGCTAAGACACCAAACTAAATGAACTAGTGTATGCTTCGATACCACATTTACAATGCTCCTAAACCCTATTTGTGAACAGTAACATTTCATCTTTGAGGAGGAGGATTATTTAAGTGTCAACCAGGGAACAACACAATGGAAAATCAAACACCTTTAACCTAGGCAATACAAGTATGTGCTGTAAACAATTTAAATATTACTCTGGGCCTAATTCACTTCTGTACTACTCCAGTTTTACACGTGAGTAAATGCACTGAAATCAACAGAGATTCCATTATGGATTTCTATCAATGTAGCCATGTTGCTCAGAGATGTGAAGGTATGAGCCCTGAATAACAGAACTGTGCCAGCTGAAGCTCCTTACTATAGTTATACCACCTTTTATTGACTTACTTCATCTGGAACTGTCTGAGGGGGTCTATTACTCAGATACAAAACAGTTTTGCCAACTTAACTCTGCCCACACTAGAAACACTACTGTAAGGCTGTGTCATACTGTAAGGCTGTGTAAGGCTGTGTCATTGAATTCCTTCTAGGTAGACTTGGTCAATATTATAACAACAGAACCCAGGGGTAATACAGTGCTAACTAGAATCATGGTATTTTCTCTGGTTTCTCTTAATATATAGGACCTGGTTCTCATTTACATTAATGCAGCTTTATACCACTAGCATTCTAAATAGGCCTAGAAATGGATGGAAGTATAACTGGCCACTTAACACTGTCACAGTGGTGTAAAGTAAACTCAAACAAGAATCTGGGTAACAGTAACCTGCTGCAAACATGACTGTCATGCCTAATGAATGGTACCAGTACATACTGTTATAAAAACATCAGGATTGGATGTTCATATGCCAAAAGGCACTAGCCTTACTTGATCAGGCTTGTACTCAAATTTGCAACAGTTTATATACTGTTAGCTGGACTCTTGTTAACGTAAACCCCAGAGGCAGCACTGCATGTTTACTCAAACGATATTAATATCATTAAGCTGGCAAAATATATCCATCATCTTGGAATAATCATACCACTGTAGTTAAACCCATGTAGTTGAATTAGTGTAAATCCCCATGTGCAGACTCTTATTTCAGTATAAGGACAACTTTTTCAATTTATTCCTTTCAAAGTGAAATAATATAAACCAAAAAGATGCTTTTAGAGTGAATAAGAGCATTCGCACAGTGGGTTATACCAGTAAAACTAAATCAGATTAAATTTACACCATAATTTAGAGTAGCAAAACTATGCCACAAAGCCAAACACATACACACTAGTCTTTACCCACACAAGCAGTCCCATTGGCAGATGTATCTGAATAAATTACAACCAGTTAAAGCCTCATGTGATTAAGACTCCAGTAACCTTACTAACTTGTACTCATTTTGGAGTATTGTTTTTATTCTATCGTGATACACTCCCTACCAACATACTCCTTTCAGCTTATCAAGTTTACTTCTGAGCTGGTGTTAAGCAGGACTGTCCAATCTTGATTAAAAATATCTTCATTTCAGAATCACTGACATTCATTCACACGTTCTATACCGGGCAAAACTAAATTATCACACATTAAATACACTCTGTATTACATATATTTTTTAACACAATCTGTATCAGATACACACTACCATGTGGCAATTCAACCATAGCAAAACATAGATGAATTCCCAATTCCACTGAAGTGAACTGGAGTTTTGACCATATTCAATATACATTTTTTTAATTTCTGTCCCCATGCTGCAAGAAAATGACAATTTGAGCTATTTAATAATGTAAATGCTTATATCCTCATATAGAATATCAAAATAAGAATATCACTTAGCCACCCATAATACATATAAATCTACATACATATATATGTATATATATATAAAAGACATTAAGTGATACAGATATATGTAAGTCTATATGTATATATGTATATATAAATGAAGCTAAGTAACAGACAGATAGACAGATCACTTACTACATATACAGTTACAACTAGTGGGCTTAATCCTAGAGATCCTTATGTGAATAGTTGTTCTTCACATGAGTGATCAATTCCATTGAAAGAGAATTCAGGGAATTTATTGTGATAAAAGCATGAGCAATATCCAAAAGGGAGAAAACTAAGTAAATGGCAATCTAGGGTAATAGCAAAATTAGTATGAAAATATTATTCTTAAACCCATTCTGGTATGTTTTCCTGGCCATTTACTAATTATATTTAAATAAGAAACTGCTCAAACTCCAAGAAGGATAAAATAAATGGCTGAATGAAACCTAATTTTGTATTGTGGCTTTATTTGCACAGAAATTTCATTCTAAAAGTGTATGTTCAAGATTATTCACTCCTACATTGCCTCACATTTTATAGCCAAGCTCACTAATACCTATTAGGTTTTGAACAAATCTAGGAGCATTGAGCCTTTTTTCCCCCACCAGAAAAGGAAGGCTGTATACCATTTCGCTATTCATTTATGCAAACGATGGTAAACAGAATTATAAAAGCCAGGTCATAAACAGCAAATGAGGTTATTTTGCCCCACGCTTTTTTATGTTGTCAGGAGTTGTGAGCATAGTTTAGTGTTTCCTATTCATGACTGCATAGGATCAAATTACTCCCGGATGATGCCTCAGATGTGCTTTTGTCTGCAAATGAGGAGGGATAAAACACCCAGGCCCCCCCCGCCCCTAGCTATTTTATAGCCCTGACGAGCGGCTCCCCAGCAGCTCCGCAACCCTCCGCATCCCGTGTCGGGCTCCCCCGCCAGCAACTTGGCCGGGGCGCTGCTTCTCGGGGTGGGCACGGGGCTGCGGGCGCGGGGAGCCCCTGCTCAGCACCCGGCCCGCGGCCGCGCAAAGCAAGGGACGGCGGGCTGATCCCGCGACAGCCTCGTACGCCCCTCACCTCGGGCTACACACACACGTGCGCGCTCGGAGACACGCGCACGCACAGACAGACACAAACACTGACACACACAGGTACACACCTATAGACAATCACGCACACAGGCACACGCATAAATACACACACACACGCTGCTGCAACTCCCCCTCACACGCCGCGCTTCAGTGCAACCCGTTTGCCCGCCCGGGCCGAGCGAGGGGCAGCTCCGGTCAGAGGCGCCCCCCGCCCTGCGGCCAACTTTGCAGCTGCCCCCAGCCACGCGCCTCACCCGGGCAGGGCAGAAGGCAGCTTCCCCGCCGGAGCCCGCCGCCTCCCCGCCCCGCGCGGCCCGGGGCCAGGTGGCGGCGCGCCCCGCTCACCTCCGTGCTCGCCGCCGCCGCCGCCTGCTCCCGCCGCCTGCTCCCGCCGCCGCCGCCCGCCCGAGTGGCGAGCGC
>JAGPOW010000261.1:195419616-195453205 GCA_030014935.1 Caiman crocodilus
CGGCTATGAGCCGCAGGACCTGGCCGGGCGGGGGCAGCCCGCTCCTCCTTCCCTCCCCGCGCACTGGTGTGGGCAGCGAAGACTTTTTTGTAAGTGCCCCAGGCAGGTAAGAGTCCTCCTCCCGGCCGGGCCGCCCACCCCATTCCCCACCTGCTGCGGCCGCTTTCCTCGCCCTTCCTGCTGCAGTCGGGCGAGGAGGAGGTCTCTGGGACAGCGACAGTGGTAGTAGATGGGCCACGGGTGTTGCCCCAGGGGCAACCTGTCACCTCTGCCGTGTGGCTGTTCCCGGCAGAGCCCCGCTGCACAGCGCAGCCGGAGCAGGTGAGGGTGTCTTTGAATCGTCCCCTGTCCCGGGGGGCGGGGAGGAGCAGTGGCAGGAGGTGGGAGAGGAGAAGGGAGGGGACCTGCCTCTGAGCTGGGAGGGGAAGGAGAAGTCTCACCTGCTTTGGGGACTTTAAAGAAAAGCCCCCTCAGAGGGGGGGGGGGGGGCTCTAATCTGCTGCTGCACCCCCTGTGGATCCACCCAGCTCCCCTGGGTTTACAGCCAGATGAAGTTTAGGAAGGCGCATCCATTGGTGGGCATGAGCCTAATCTTTTTTCTTTTTTTTTTAAAGACATTTTTCACATTGCAAGCCACATCCTGAGTCAGTCCAGAATCATAAGTGGCCCTATAAGCAGCAAACATCCTCCACCCCCACCAGGAGCTTTAGACATTTACAGAGTCTTTTGGTGGGCAACCTATGCACCGGCCCAAGCCCCGAGGCTAAGGGTTCGGATGCCACCATGTTGCACCTGCCCTCAGCCATGTGGCCACAGGAGCAAGCTAGGGAGGAGCCTCCCATTTCCATACAGTGGGCTTTAAGCCCCAACATCTCAGTGGGTACTAATGCCAGAAGAACAGTTATTTCTGGGAACTCTTAAGGAAAACTGCCTTCATGGACCCAGATACACAGTTTCCCTACTCATTTCACCTGACAGAGAGAAGCACCCTACTGTTCTGTCACTATCACAGCAGGACTGCTGGTGTGTCAGGCACGCTGTGGAGCAGTTAGGGGTGGGTATCACTGCTCGGGGTTATAGCTACATTACTCTTTGTGACCCTTCTGCCTACCAAAATGCAGATTCTGGCCCCAAACAAATTAGCTAGCACAGTACATAACCTGACGTTTTCTAAACACAAGACTCAATCTTTCTGGCTCAGCTCAGGGTCCCTGTTCTCAGTGTAAGGCAGCACAGCCTGGAGTATGTTTGAATTTAGGAAGAGTAACCTGTAGAGTCTGAGCAGTGTGCCCCTGCATGTTCCTATACTATAAAGCAGCCTAAAATGGGGACTTCAGTGAAGACCAGCCTCTGCCAGCCCACAGCTTGCTCTTCTTGTGGTTGGTTGTAAAATAAGGATAATGGAAATAATGCCATTCAGCTAGCACCTTGGTTCTGAAGATTGCCAGGTATAATCTTGTGGCTGGCACTCTGTCTTGGCGGCTCTGCACATCGGGTCTTCTGTCTTCTCTCCACTGCAAGTTATCTTGGCTCCGTGACTACAAAGTCTTTAGAGACAAGCAGAGCAAAAAACAAACAAACCTGCATTCCAATTTTTAATATCTATAGTGAGTTCAGGGAAGAATTATGGAAACATTATTAAGTGTAATAAACATATCAGTATTAGGCAATCTTGTGTGGAGATGCTGGTTAAAGCTATGGTGAGCATTTTATTCATAATGTCTTTTTAACTTTATGTAGCTGGTGTAATAGGCCTTGTGCTTTGCTGTTGCCTGGACGGAAAATCATTACCCTGTAATAGATGAGCCAGTTCTGAAGAAGAGCCACTGGGATACTGTACACTCTCATTCATAGATGCTATGTATTAGAGGAAGTAGCAGGAGGCCTGCCAACTTTCCCAATTTAATTATTAAGCTGTCAGTTCCTGACTTCTTGTTTCAACTTCCTGAGGCAACATCTGGCTGTAATAACAAAATAAATAAATAAAATAAAATTTGATCACGCACTCAGAATCATTCTGTTTGTAATGTCCCTTTTACCTTGTATTTAATGAAAGCCTGATACTGAAAGGAATTTGGCCAGTCATCTTTCTGAACACAGCAAGAAGTTTGCACTATGACCAAGAAAAAGTTCTTCAAAAAAATACACCATCATCAAACTGTTACCATTGAGCCCATTCAGCGTTCTGCTGCATCATTCCAATGCTAGCACCTTTAACCTTTCTAATATTTTTGTATTGAGAAAAATATTAAAGTTTTTCTCTGCATCAGCCTGAGAAGTATGAATCCCAGAGGTACAATGAAACTCTATTAATCCAGAACATTCATGTTTTCATAACTGAACTGATTTTTCTCAGAAGACAAATGTGGCTTTTAGCAGTAAAATAAACTCATTAAATTTCAGGTCATTATTTAAACATAGCAAGATGTGAATGAAATACTAATTAAAATATCTATCACTGCTTATTTGGGTTTTTCCTTTTGTGGATTCTCATTTCACATGTGTGTATGCCCTCACGCTAAAAGTTCACATTGCAATGTCTTTTGATGTGCCATGTCTCTCGCTTAGTATCCTCACTCAGCCAGACATACAAACTAGCCCAGCCTTGCCTGTCACTCATTTCATTTGGAGCACAAATCCTATCACTGCACCTGTGATCTCCTCTCTTAGGGAAAATTTCTCCATTCTTGCAGTGGCATTAAGTTTGCCAAAGAAACATACCTTGTGCCTTGGATAAGGACACAGTCCTGGTAGGCATTTCACATGCAGGGCTTTTGCCAACCGTTTGCATGGACCTTGAAAAAACCACAAAAGCTTTTGGAGGTGTCCACATGAGCCTTAGTTTTCTGGGCCCAAATATCTCAGATTCAGGGTGCAGCTATATGTATACTTTACTGCAAAGTTGACTAATTAGCTCCACAGGAAACTATGACCATCTATGACAAGCGCTGGTATTAGGACGCAGTATATTACTGTGCTAGTATTAAGACGCTGTAAGGACAGTTCTGTCTGACAATACTGTCTTACAGTGGAGTCATTTACTGTGTTACAACACGTGTGAACAGTGACTGGAACAGCAGCACTTTGAGCTGGGGTGGAGCAGCCCTGGCGCTGGCAGCAGTCCAGCGGAGGCAGCCACGCAGCTCTGCAGTTTCAGCACTCTCATGCTCCAGCCAGCCTTCCACCACCAGACACCAGCACCCAGAGCCCAGGGTAGATCCCCTCCGCACTCAGCTGCCAGCCTGGGACTGCTCCACCTTGGCTCAAAAGTGCTGTTGTCCTGGGCACGTGTGTAGATGCTGCTCCTGGGAGCAGTGTACTCTGGCACAAACTGCTCTGGAGTTTATCATGTTGCATTAATTGCATGCATCGATGCACCCTCAGTGTCAAGACCCCAGCACATTGACTGTAGTGATGGTTGGCATTTAGATGCCCAAGAAGGCCCTATTCTTACAAATTCAGTATGCAAGAGAGGTCAATCCAAGCCATCACCAGTGGTCCTTCTACTTTAGATCCTGCAATCCAAATGCATTCCTGAAGATGAGAAAGGGTCACTTCTGCCATGAAGCAATATATGGCTTTCACACAGAGCCTGTATGCTAGGTCTAAGGAGTCCCAGCACTGTGAAATGCCTTTAGAGGTAAGGAAAGAGAACAAGAAATAAAAGTACAAGTCTGCTGAAGCCATGATTTCACAGGATCAAGGCAACTTTGAGTAATCATGCAGCACCAAGGAGGATGGATGTCTTTGCCACTGGCCTCTGGGTGTTTCAACATTTGTTAACTCTTCATTTTGCTACATACCATCCCAAATTCAGATTCCTTGACCTTGATTTCTCCTGTGCCATGCACCCCAACAATGGATGAGATTATATTTTTAGAAATAATTCTGATTTTAAAAATTAATTGAACACTTACTTACATATTAAGTACCTAATTTGGCACCTGTGAATTTCACCCTTTTCTTCTTCAGCTCCATGTAAAGAGCACATTTTGTTTCTTCATTCCACTTATCTTCTATCCAATTCGAATAAATTAGGCTTAGAGTGGCTTCAATCTTGCTGTCATTGAGACTGACATTTGAGGTTTACTCCTGTACCCCTTGTCATCAAAACTTACTTCTCTTTCTTGGGTGAATAATTTTATGGACTTTTTTCACACCTCCACATTGGAGTCTTCCTAGTTATTGTACTCCCAAAATTTTCTGTGCTATTAACCCCTGGCACTATTTCTTCTTTTTAAACCACCTCAGACCAAGCATTTAGACAGGGCAGATACCATTAATACCAATGTCAGATATTCTGGAACCAGTGGAACATCTCTGTACCAAGTGAAATTATTGTGTCCCTCAAGTCCCCACACAATAGGTTTGAATCTTTCTATAAGCGTCCTGTCCCCTGAGCCCTTGTCTTCTATGTAGTTCATGGGAAATCATAATGAACTATTCCTTCAGGCTGCACTGGAGGGAAAAAAAGGAAGGAAGGAAGACTATTTCTGGGCAGCAAGTCCTGTTCATCATCTACTTTACAGATATGGATAGCCAATTCCTTGGTTATACAAAGTGCTCTATCCTGACTTGAGAGAAAACTGATTTTTGGGGGAAGCACTACTTGAGGAAATGAAGAAAAAATTCAAATCTATTATGACCAAGGACCAAAAGGTTATATAATACACACACTTTGGACTGCAACAGTGCCTCTAAGATTGTGCCAAAAACTGTTGAGGGTATGTATAAATCTTAATAGCAGAAAATCTCTGGCTTACCTGTGCAGAAAACTGTTCACGATCTGCTTTTTGAGGACCAGGTCTCATTTACCAATGAGACAGAAAATTTTCTACAGTGAAGGCTCAGAGGTCACATTTCACTAGATTCAAGGCAGCCTTTATTGCTTATCTCAGAAACAATTTTTAAATATCAGTGAAGACTGCACCTATAACAGATGCTGCCATATCTTTATGTAGTCATTGTCTCGTTTTGTATTATGCTGTTGTCTCTGATGGAGGAAGTAAGGCTTGAAGAAAGTTAAGTCCTTGCCTTCATGTACTAGAGTTGACATCTGTCCAACAAATCCTTTGATTTCTATGACTCTACGAAATGAGTGAATCTATGAATACTTGACAGACTTTGAGCTATTGCTCTCTTTGAAAAGAGGACTAATAAGAAAGCAGCACTATACTCAGCAATGTCTTTGGATAATGATGACAAATGTTTTCATCAGCAGCTTCCTAGTAAAGATCATGGATTTTACTGACAATTGCTCACTTACTCAGCCACTAGGAGGGTTGCGTACTAGGAAGGCAGTTTTGAAACACTGGAAAGAATGGCAAGCCAGTAGGATCAAGAAGGATACCCGTTTTAGATAAATTATTGTGCCCTGAAGTGATTGATTGATAAGATCTTCCCTGTATCACTGATAGCTTGGATGTGGTTTGCATCAAATCTGGAAATGGCAATATAGGGAAGGCAGAAGTCAGGGTAGAGCTGCAGCTTAAAGAATAATTAAATCAGAGATATATAGCATAAGTTTTGTGAGCTCAAGCTCACTTAATCAGATGGTGTGAAAGGACATGCATAGGGCAGCATATAAAATAAAGTGATTTGAATACAAAAGGCAGAAAGGAAGGAAGGAGATGGTGGTTATAAGGGCAAGGCTGGGAGGGGAAAATAAGCAAACAAGCCCTTAGGAACAAAAGGGCCACAAAAGCTATTTCAGATAGTGGGATAAGAAGCCATGGTCCCTGTTTAAACTGTATTTAACATAATCCAATCTGTGAATGATTTCTTGTTCCACAATTCCCTGTTCAAGTTGGTTTTTAAAAGTTCGCTAAGAAGAGCCACCCTGAGGTCAATGATGGAATGTCCAAGGAGGTTCTGCTACAGGCCTTTGTATCTTTCTGGATCTGATGTCAGATTGGCATTCATCCATTCTTATACATAGGGATCACCCTGCCTGTTCAATGTAGACAGCAGAAGGGCACTGTAAGCAAATGATGACATTGTTAAAAGCATAGGTGAAGAGGGGGCCTATGCTCACCGATGAGCCTCTATAAAAAGTAATTTTATGAATTGTTTAATAAGGATTATTCTGGTCTGTTGTTGAAGGTCTGTTGGATAAATCTGGGATCAGATTATATGAAAAGGTACAAATATGGAACCAAAATTTGACATTTTCTTAATTCTCAGAGGCATTCCTTTATATCAAATGCACCATTTCTGGAAAGTATTGCTAGTGAAGCAGCTAAAAACCTGGAAGAGGCCCATGTGCAAGCTATTAGTAGGGTCTCAGGAGTCAGATGAGAGAAGTAATTTCCCAAGTAGATCCCAGGCTACATGATATTTGTAGGTGATATGAAGGCCAAGGTCCCTGGAGACAGACTTGTCCAAGTAGAGAGAAGTTACAGAGGGGAAATGAAGTGTTCTGATGCTGTCTGGGTACAACTCAGATTATATTTAACAAAAAAACACAGACAGAAACCCACAATGCTGTTGGACACATGGTTGGGGCAATTATGCAGTAATACCTTTCAGAAAAATGAACTGTTGTGGCACTTAATTTGACTGTCCAAGTGATATAGCAATGAAATCTTACACCATGGGGACAATGTTTTCTGTAGAGGCAGAGGTCAAGAGTTATGAAACTGCCCTGTCAGTAAAAGAGATAGTTACTGACTTGATGGAATCATTCACAGAAGATAAATAAAGGAAGTATTAAAAACAGTTGCTCTTATATTACAGTATTGCATTTCCACAAATAATGAAGAATTTAGAAGCTATAAATGGGTTCAACTTTGGGATGTGTAGACATACAGTGTTGCGCTTAGACCTGCTTCTGCAATAATTATGAAAAGGAATTTGAATCACAGTTATATGAGGTGGGCTGACAACTCCAAATAACCAAGATGAGGAGCAACGTTTGCCTTGGGGGAAACAAAAAGAGTGAGCTGAACTATTGGTTCCATGATTAGATAGTGAAGGTCAACAGAACTGGGATGTAAAGACATTTGTTGTTTTCTTTGCTATAACAATAGGTGGGACTTTTGCAGGTTGATTATTCTTCTGCTGAAATTAGGTTTGAATTTTTTAGATTAAGACTTCCCTTTGATGTGATGTTGAGACAGTAAGCTGACTTGGTGGCATCTTCTACCTACCAGCAGAAAGTGCCAGGAAAAAGTAGAATAACGCGCTCATCCAAAAAGGTAAAAAGATATGGCTACACAAGAGAAAAAAGGCTACCAGGAAAAACTCCCAAATGTACCTTTTTTTTTTTTTTTGCTTGGGGAGTGTAGGGGGGGGCAAATTTACACAGTAATTAAGAAACCAAACAACTCATCCTTGCTGATACAAAAATCAGGAGCTGGTTACATTGTAATGACCCAAAATTTGGGCACAAATTAAGTTAAAAAAAGGAAGGGCAAACACTGTGGAGTTGCAACAGACATCCCAGATGGTTGCAGAAAAGCTCACAATGGAACACTATGTAAGGACAGAAACTGCTCATATGTCCTCTGGAGACTTACATATTACAACCACAACCTTGGACACACTGTCCACAACAAACAGACCTTGACCTGACAAATATAAATTCTGACCTAACTAATAATCTAGATCTAACTATAAGGAAAATTCCTTTGACTGAACATAGGACTGGAGCAAGCAGACCAATGTAGAAAGCTGTGTGGATGATAAACTTCCTGGATTTCTGAAAGCTACTGCAATAGACTTGCTACTACTTCAAGCTGTTATTAAATAAAAGAAGGAAAGTTTTAATGATAAATGGAAAAAGCACCTACAGTAATGGCCAGTGCTGTAAACTTTATATTTTACTAAGCATTAAGTTCAACCTAAGTTTTTGGTTGGAAGTTTGTTGGAGTTGATATTTACAATGTCCCAATAAATCATTTTAGTTTTATAAATGTTTCCTTGGCAAAAAGATTACTACTTTTAATTCTTGCACACTTTTACATGGCTTTAAACTCCAGATTTAACCTTTGGGATTGAGTTTCAGTCTTTCAAACACTTTTTAATTACAACTCTTATAACTTATCTTTAAGCACTGAAGGCAGCACAGAAAGTGCTTTCAAACAATGATCAGTGGTTACTTGCTGTAACAACTGTGATTATCCAAGACGACTGCTTGCACAGATCCACTGATCTTGCCCATCCTCCCTCTCCATAGAGATTTACAACAGGTTCCTGATTTAGACAAAATTCAGTAAGTACAGAGGCTGCATCTCTTTATGTGTCCTTGGACTGAGATAAATATCTAGGTAGGAAGACAAATCCTCAACTGATATTATTTATCATAGTTTCATTATTCCAGCTGAGTATCTGGCCTAGGATGTTTACATGGTCTCATAGACGTTGCTGTACAAAATCTTCCTATACAAACAGCCTGCCAGGTCTGTATGAGTCAAGCAGTTCTTTTGGTCCTTTAATATTTCTTTATTTATGCTTATTTGAAAGAAGCATAACATAGATATTATCTTTTCTTTCCAAACTAGCAAGGGTTCATATACCTCAAATCTGGTCAGATATATTTATCCATCATGAATAAAATATGTGCTATTTATTTACATCAGTGGTTCTCAGTCAGGATGATGTGACACTCCAGGGTGCCACAAGACCCTTTCAAGGATGTCAAAGTGCTGGTGCTGATGCCACCACTTCTGTGACAGGGGAAAACTGCCTGTAGGTGCTCTGGCCTGCATTAGATACAACCTAATGCATTAGGGGCTCCTGCTCCCGAGCAGAGGTACACAGTAAGCCTATGCAAAATAGCTAGTATTTGTTTTGGATTCGGCCAGTTCGGGGGTTAGTGATTTGATTTGGTGATTTGAATCACTGTCCTGAATCGACTCAGCTGCTATTGAATCTCTGAATCACCCAGGCCCATCCCCTGCTCACTCCCCCAGCTGGGCAATGGCTGTCCTGCCCACCCCAGCTCCTGGCACTTTGAAAAAAACAAGAAGCCCCAACTCATCAGGTGCTGCCAGGGGTGTGTGTGTGTGTGTGTGTGCGCGCGCGTGCGCGCGCGTGTGCAGGGGGGTGATCCCCCCGCTGTCCCAGCCCCCCATGGCTGCTCCACCCGCCACAGCTCTGACCCTTTAAGGAGAAAACAAACCCGAGAAAACGCCCTGGACTCACCATTCCTGCCCAGCAGGGGACGATCTCCATTGTCTCATGCTGGCCTCTGCCACATGGGGGGCTCTGCACAAGCCCCCCGAAACCCCAAGGTTGCTGCAGAAGCAGTGAGTCCAGGGTTTTTCTTGGGGGGAGGCAGTTCTTGAAGGGCTGGGGTGGGCAGGGCAGCCATGGGGGGGCCTGGGGGTTCGGACTGGGAGAGCGGGGAGGGGATGGGTCCTGGCAGGGGTCCCCCCATGGGTCCCTCCTCCAGCCCCCCCATGTACCAGCTCTAAACCTGGCTGCAGCTCCCTGCTGCAGCCACTGGGGACTGCCCAAATCATCAAATCGATTCAGACCTTTTAATTGGTCCCAATTAGATTCGGATTCAGAGATTTGGTCACTGAATCGAGCTGAATCTCCTCCAGATAAAATCACCACCCAAAGCTTTGCACAGTCATTGGTTCTCAACTGGGGTGCCACTGCATTCAGAAAAGTTATGGAGAGATGCCTTGAGTCTAAAAATGTCAAGACCCACTGGTCTCTATTAATCTTTGGTTGTGTTTTAACTCACATGAAACATTTCATAAAAATAAAACAAACTGTACATGGAAACAGCTACTCCTGTGAGATTCATCAGATCAGACCCGCATTGTTGAATCCTAAAAAAAAGGAAGTCAAGAGGTATTTCAATAGAACTCAGTAGGCTTCAGATAAGGCCTTAGGTTTTTACTTTCATTCACCAACTTCCTGTTACAATTACAATTGCTATCTGTTATTACCTGCATTGTGGTAACTCCCAAAATTGGTTAGGCTTTATGAAACCTATAGAAAGAAACACACTTGGTCCTTAAAGAACTAAATTCAACAGCCCTCATCCAGGACAATTCTCCTCAATAGCAGAACTTTATACATGTTGGAGGGATTCATTCATTGCTTGCATTTAACTTAGGGATGCTGTCCAGCCTTTTATTGTACTTTTCTGTGAAGAATGCTATGAATATTTATGATATCATATTTGGTGGATCAGATAAAGGAAAGCAGTCAGAACCCCAGATCTACATCTTCATCAAAAAACAGTTGCAAATTTCCTTTCCTCTCCCTAGTGCACAGGGGCTGCTGCAATGAGAGCTCCCTCTTCTGTTTTAGACATTAACATTTGTTCTAACTTAGTATAAGTATTAATTTGGTCTCTTATTAGAAATTCTGCATTGTCCTCTTTAATTCATACTGCACCTCCAAATAAGCATCCTTTCATTGTGTTCTATTGATTTATGTTTATAGTTTTGTACTATGGCTTTCATGGGAGTTTCCTTCTACTAGAATATAGTTGAACACATCTTCTGTGTGGAGAAAAAAACCCTAAATCCTAGAAAAAAAATTTAAAAAACTAAATATGAATCAAATTTTAATTTAAATAAATTAAGTTGAAAGCTGAAATACACTTTCTTTTTCTGGCCCATAAAAAATGTTAAATTATTGGTGTTTACAACTCATGTGAACTATCATTTCAATTGTCACCAATTCTCCCTGCTGGCATGTCAAATACTATCTGAAATTACTTCCCATCTTTTAATCATTTGTACATTTTTTGTTTTTCTACCTTTCAGTTAGACAAGGAAAGTTTGCTGGGACTAGTCACAAACTCAGTGCCTAGAACAGTAGGTCCCTAGTCAATATTACATCAAATACTTTATTTTTACTATTACTGATGTTTAAAATAGATGATGAAAATAGTTTCATTAGCATCATGTTTTATCAAAGTCTGCCTTGGCAAAGCTTAAATCCAATAAATGATGGTTCTAAAGAGTACTGGTTGCTTTTTATTTCCAGAATAATAGATTATTATAATATTATAATAGATTATTTCTGTGAGATTCTAGCAAATAGTATAAGTCTTTTGAGGATTTGTGATTACAGCATGGCACCTCATAAAGACATTTTCTGTTTGCTGTTATTAATTTATCCATAAAGAATTACAAGACAGGCAACAGTACATGATTCCTTGAGCTTTCCTGCCTAATGCGCATCAGCTGTGACTTTTCTAAGTGAGAAGATAATTCCATATCCATGCCTATTCACTGCTGGGCCTCGTTTCAGGCTGACCATGCCAGTATGCAAGTAGCACCTGACCAGAGATTAATAATTGATTTATCTTAATTTATCAAAGATCCATCAGAGTAAGTTCTAGTCACTATTTTTTTGGTTTGGCACCATTTCAGCAAGAGAAATAAAATACACAATTATACCACAGAATCCTAGTTACAAGTTGCCCTTTACTGTCCTGCATTTTTATGTAATTATTTACAACAGTATGTGTCCCAGGGACACCGGGGCTAGAGGGAAAACCCACATGTGCGTTTTGTTAGCTGCGCTCATATCCAGCTGAGAGCGGGTGACATCAGCGAGAGACACCATCCAGTGGGAATAAAGTGCAGCCCCGGGTGCAGCGCCGGGAGGCTGCAGGAGATGATGGAGCCCGCGGGGAAGCCCGAGGTAACAAGTGGGCACGCATGGGGTTTCTCTGCCTTGGGCAGAGAAAGCTGCAGCAGTGCCGGGAGCGGCAAAAGCAGTGAGAGCCGCAGCTATGAGAACGCCAGCTGCGGAGCCGACAAGAGAGCAGGTAGGAGAGCCGGGGAGGGAACCGGTCGTGGAGCTGGTGGAAAAGCCGGCAGGAACGCCGGTGAAGGAACCGGCTGCGAAGCCGGTGGAAGAGCCAGTGGAAAAGCCAGCTGGGACGCTGGTGAAGGGATCGACTGGAGAGCCGGTGGAAGAGTTGGCTGGGACGCCGATGCAAGAGCCGGCAGGGAAGCCGGTGAAGGAACTGGTGGGAGAGCCGGCTGGGACGCCGGTGCATGAGCCAGCAGGGAAGCCAGTGAAGGAACCTGTGAGAGAGCCAGCAGGGAAGCCGGGGAAGAAGCCCACAGGGGCAACAGGACCTCGGGTCTCGCAGTCCTTGGACCGGAGTCCAACTTAAGACATCAAGTCAAGCTGGTCAGGGATGAGGGAAGAGACCAGGTGGGGTCAGTTAGAAGAGACTGAGAGACCCACGATTGAAGGTGGCGTTGGCCGGGGTGTAGGGGAGGTTGGAGCCCCGTGAGTGCCTGCCAAAGGAGTGACAGCACAGGAGGCCGCGGCGAGGAGGAACCCCACTGCTGAGGGTCCAGATAAGGCCCTGGCTGGCAAGTTTCAGGGGTCTGCCACTGTTGCCTAGGGCACCGTCTGGGGGCCGCCAGCAGGATCAGGGCAGACCCAATCAGCCACCCGAGCCAAAGCAGCCTGAGAACGCCTTTTGGAACAGCAGTGGCCACAGTGTGATCAGAATGTAAAATATTATGATTTTTATTTAGTAGCATGTAACGCTCTCCCCATTTGCACACCCTTAGCAGCAGTAAAATTCCAACGGCAATTTTGGCCCCTGAAAAACTGATTGGAAAAAGAAAACAAAAAACTTTCAGATCTAGAATTAAGATTGCAAAATACATTTTTATTGTAAATATATGTGCTTACAAATAGCAGAAGACAATAAATGTGAATTACAGTGTGTTATGTCTGAACTATAGTTTATGCATAAAATTAAAATGTTTTTCTCCTTAACATTAAGACTAAAGTATATCTGTGTCCTACTCTGCTATCCAGCCAAAAGCAAAGATGTTATTTTGTAAACATATAAATTATAGAGAAAATAAATATAGCAGTGATTTAGTCCATGGAGAGATGGCAAATGTTCCATATTTCTAACTGATAAATTTTATTACTCATACCTTATATATTTTCTCAATGTTGTGTATATGCAACCATCTAGCTTTTTTTAAGTGTACACCTGGTGTGAAAAGAGGATTAGGAAGCCTATATGATTACAAATGAAAGAAAAGTTGGGTCCAGTCAACACTTTCATCAAAATAAAATCTATATTAAATAATTATTGTAGTTATAAAAAGACTAATAAATATAAGGTGCATCTACATGTGCAGTTAGTCACAATTACATTTACTATGCATTAAGCTAATACATACTAAGCATTTTTTAGCAGGTGTCTACATGTGCAGAGATTTGGCACTAAATCTAGTGACAAGCCCCTCCAGTCCTGCCATGTGCTTGTGTGGCTACTGGGGGGAGGTCCACCCTCCAGCCACATGTCTGCCAGCACTTGGCAGCCATGTTGAAGCCAGACAAGCTGCAAGCACTTGGTAGCCACTTTGGCTCCACCCTCTGATCTCTGGCCAGACCCTTCCCTGCCCAGGACTGTGTGCCCAGCTCAGGGGCAGCATGCAGCAGCTCCCTCCTTGCCTACCCTGCCTCCCTTTGCCATGGCTGTCCAGTTCCTGCCAGCAATGTCCAGTACCCTGTGGATTCAGCCCGGCTCTTGGCAGTGATGACCAGTGTCTCATGCTCCTGCTGGCCCCCTCTGCCCAGGCCCCAGAACAGCCACACAACTGTCAGTGAGGGCCAGGGGACTGGATGTGGGAGGCCCTGGCTGATCCCGTCCTCCTGCACTCTCCACTCCAGCCAGCCTGCCCCACTGCCCACACAGATCGTAGCTCCTGTTGACCTCCAGCACCATTCCCAGGCCAGGCACACGTGTGAAATAAAAAAGCTTTATTTCCCTCACAACACCCACCCCTATCCCTCCCCAACAAATAGAGTCCCCTCTCCTTCCTTCTCTACCCACCAACAATAAAAAATCCACTTACAATGTTAAAACTGTTTACAATGTCTCTGTTTTCTGTCCCAGATTGGGGAGCCATGGGGGTAGGGCTGGGGGACAGAGCCCAGGGGCAGGGCACCCCACCCTTGCGCCATTCCCCCAGCCATGGTTCCAGGGGCCATGGTGACCCCAGTGGGCAGTGGCCTTGTGCTTCAGCCACCTGGGATGGCGCTCCCTAAGAGTCCCTGTGAGGCATGTCTGGGTCCTTAGGCATGTGGTGCAGGGGAGAGTGGTGGGGCCAGGTCCAGGTGGGGGCAGCAGGTCTGGGGTGCGGGCCAGGCCAGGGAGCATGGTGGACAGGAGGCACTGGAGGACCTACCCCAGGGGCCCTCGGGGTAATGGGTGGAGGCTGGGTAGTGGGGGGCATGGATGCAACTGCCAGGCCCAGGAGGATGTCCAGGGTTCAGTAGCCAAAGTCCTCAGCCTCCACTGCCTGGGCCTGGAGAAACTCAATGCTCTCCAGCTCCAGGGCCTCCATCCGTGCCCAGTGCTCCCACTGTATCTGGTCCCGCACCTCCTCCTGGGTGATATCCTCTACCTGCCAGGCTTGCTCCTGCACCTTCTGCTACCACCACCAGCCACGGGAGCAGGTCCTATCAAGGGAGCACCACTGGCACAGCCAGCCCATCTGGATGGCTCCAGCACTGGGTGGTGGCAACCCAGCGTCCACATTCCAACTGGGGCTGGTGGGCTGTCCATCATGTCCATGTGTTGGCCCTGCAGAGGCAAGAGACAGAAGCCTTTTGTGAGAGTCTGCAGTATTTCAGAGAGTTTGCAACATTTCAGACCCAAGTCCCCTACTCTTCCCCTGCAAGCCACCCACTCTACTAGGCTGTCGCCCAGCCCATGGCACCTGGGCTCAAGGTGTTTGGGGCCTCTGGACAACTAAGAAAGTAGCTTCCCGTCTTCCCCCACACCTTCCCTTCTGGGAGCCTCTCCAGGGAGTTGCCCTGGAGCCAACCATCCTGCCATGCCACTGCTGTGACCTGAGCATGCCCCTGCTCTGTTTGCCCTGGGCAGTGTGTGATAAACTGTTTGTGCAGGTTGAGGGATGCCCAAGCCACTGTGCCCTGCTGATGATGATCCTCCTGATTCCCTGGGAATACCTGCACTCCTGTTTTGGGACCCTGAGCTATGAAGGCACAGGGGGCAAGCCTGGGTTGCCCTGCAACCTCCTCCACCACCTGAAGGGCTACCTGTGACAGTGCTACACATCCCTGCCTCCCACTACTGAGGAAGACATTACCACTAGCATCATTGCCTTCCCCTGGGTGTGAGAGACCCATGTCCACCTAGCTGCAGGGACATGAGTAGCTCAATAAAGTTCTGAACTGTGTCCTGCCTCTCTGCATGCTGTAAAGGGGGAACCCATGGCCACGGGAGTGCGGGTGGGCCAGGAAGAGAGCTGGGGCCAGGGCTAGGGCCAGAGGCAGGGGCCAGGATGGGGGACAGGGACAGAGGTGGGGACTGGGAAGGCCTGCCCCCCAGTGCAGGACTTACCATGTGTTTAGGGCTGCTAAGGCTGGTGGCTTGGCGTGAGGCTCCCCATCAGCAAAGTGAATGGCTGCACCTGGTGTCCACAGCCCACGATGGGCCAGCACCTGGCCAGGGCCCCATCCAGGGAAGAGCTGCTAGCAGTATTCAGTTCAGGGGCAGAGCCAGGGACTGGGAGCCACACAGCAGAGGTACTTCATCACAATGCCTGCAAAGACAGGAGACACTGCTGGGGGTGAGCAACAGCAGTGCCCTGGTGCTAGACCTGCTCCCAGAGACAGCCAGGCAGCAGCCCTGGGGAGATCTCAGGGCTGGGCAAGGAGTGCAGCAAGCTGCAGCCCTTTGCACCACTCATCTGTGGCCAAGCAGCAGCTCTCAAGAAGGGACAGGTCAGGCAAAGGTAGCCTGTGTTCTGCCCAGGTGGGTACAAGAGGCCTGCAGTGGTCCTGGGGATTGCACAGGAGCGACCAGGCTTCTGTGTGGTATGCCCCAAGGCAAAAAATGGGCACAGGCTTTTATAGAGAGCAGCTCAGCCCTGGCCCAGGAGAGGGTCTCAGCCAGGAGCCCTGGGGCTTGGCTTAGGCCAGCCCCCTTGTGGCAGGGCAGACCTGGCACTAAAGTTTGTACTGCGTTGCGTCTACATGTGTGTTACTGCCCATTAACTATTCACAACTAAATTTGATAGCTGCATTTGCAGGTATCAAATTCAATTGTGATTAGCCATTTTTACTGAGCAGTAACGGCACAGGTGTGTAGATGCGCGCCTATACTGGGCAGTAAATTGGGCTATGGTACGCAGTAAATTGGGCTAAGGTCTCGTATAGATGCACCCAGTGTGACTTAATATATTAACAAGTGAAGAATCCTCTTTTAAAATCAATTTTTGAATGGAAATACAAATTAAAGCTATATAATGCCAGAACAAAACTGATCATTTTTATTTCAAATGTAATTTTGGGTAACATCTGACAGTTAGAGGTAGAGATCCAGCACAACCGTCAGGAAACTAGATACCTTCCTATAAAAGATTCTGAGATACAAAAGTTTACCACCCACCTATTCCTCTCCATCAGAATCAGAGAGAAGACCTACATACCAAAACTGGTGTAGAAAAGATAAATGAGTGAATGATAATATGTGGAAGACAGAACAGTAAGGGTAAACAATATTTGAGGCAAATAACAATTAAATTTAAATCATGCTCATTTTACCTTCTGTACATATTGACTAACATTAAAATTAGTGCAAATACAAAGACATGCATAGATAATGGAGCTGATCTTTTGCCAGAACTATTTGACAAGTATCTTACATTTGTAGTGAGATATCCTAACATAAAGCCTTTTTTAAAACAAAAAGGTACTGTTATAAATGCTGCTGAGCTCCCTGCCTTCAATTTTTACCTTTAGGTTAGTAGCAAAATGTACCACTACAAACACTGTATACCACTTAACCATTCAGACTACAACCTTGCACTGGCCTTCTACAAGGAGATGAATGTCACTCCAGGATATGTTTTATTTATTTCCTGTACATTTCACAAGCTTCTTTATACACTAAAAATAACAGCACACTAAAACTGGAGGTGCAAATGAGCATGCCTATCTCTGAGCCTATAAAACTAGAGAAGGCCAAGCTTTAAGGTTCATACAGTTAAGTGCCTGGTAAAAACCTCCTTTTGTCAGTGAACTTTGCTGAGAATTTCTATTGCGATGCTTCGGGTATTTCATAGTGCAGAATTGGGTCTAGAAGAGATTTTATAGTGCTACAGGGATGTTTAATGGTAAAATCACTTACAGCAGTTCTCATTTCCAAGAGCAAAGGTCTCAAGTAAAATTAATTTGGTGATCTTAGATTAGTCTTTAGTTGGTCAAAGTCCATATCTGAAGTCAACTACATGTATAATTATGTATAATTTTTACATCTGTTCAATAGAGGTTAATTGAACTATCATAACTGAACTGGTGCACTTCTGATTATTCTAGACAAAGTGTTCCTATGAGATCAGGGCCAAAGTATCTATCATATACTGCACTTAAAGAAAAAATACATTTAATTATTCTGATTATTATTTGTCTTGCATTTCAGCACAGGGTGTTAATATTTCTTAAGTGTCTAAGCAGAAATACATACCCAACCTTTCAGAATAGACATATGACCAAACAATTAATAAAATATATGCCACATTTTTACATATATATATATATTTTTTTTAATAAAGGTTTCATTAGAGGAACACTCAAAATTGATAGGCTAACATCTAACTCAGTACAAAATATCCTGAAAAATCATTATTCCCTTGTTTTCTGGGGTACTTTTAAATTAAGTTTGTATAGTGAGTTTATTAGAAAAGCAAACAGCAGTGCATTTTTATTTCCCTCTACATTCACAAGTGTGCATACACATGATAAAAGCATATGCACCAATGTTTTCTTTGCCATGTATATTTGCTCTACACTATATGCAGGCAGTTACATTAAATTTACAGGAATCCTGCACACTGAGTCAGAGCTCAGATAAATTTCCTTTTACTGCATCTCTCCAAGAAGAGACCAAAAAGACTCTGTAAAGTTTAGCATACATTCATGCAGAATTTCAGGATTCAAACTCCAATGAGTATGGCATGGCACACTTTGGCCTTGACAGTCCCTCTCTTTAAACTTTTTAGCAAAAATGTTTATTTAATTTAACTGGAATTCAGTGTTTGGGAAAGGTGCCAGCCTTGGAGACTTAATGTTTTCTGTGCAAAGAAAAAAATGAAGTACAATATAAGCAACAATAGTGGAAGCTTTTCTAAACCACACCTTATGTAGCTCAACCCAGTTCTGAAGGGAATAGAAGGAAGTTAATTCTCAGGAGAACATAGTCTTTGGCACATTAGCTAGGCTATCTGACAAGGATGCAAGTTTGACCTAGCTGGGAAACAAAATACTTTGCCTTGGAACTAGTGGTGCAGTTATGCATAGGAGTAAGTGTAAGGTACTTGTGTTAATACCTTGTGTTACGCATATTCCCATGCGCTATGGTCTGGGGCTTGTTTATATTACATCTCTTATTGAGGCATCGCAGTCTTCCTGCTCGATGTGGAAAAATGTGAATCTTGGGGGTCCTGTGTTGTGATCTACCATGGCAGTTATAGTCCAGCTATAGCAGGGGTCCCCAATGTTTATGTGTCCAAGCGTACATTCAAATTTAAAAGAAAAATCAGCGAGGGCCAATATTAATATTAAAGTATTTAGATCAATAGATAGTAAAGTATTTAGATCAATCCAATTAATCCCACATGGACACCTGAATAAATCTTGGGGGGGCGCCATGTCATCTATGGCACTGTGTTGGGAACTGCTGAACTAAAGAGTCTACAGAGCAGAATAGAAACATGATATTACCAAACTGTGAATCCCTTGAAACATTGTGACTCTGTATTTGAATAACAATTTCTAATTCTTGTCCAGAAGCTGAAAAATTGTTTGTGTACAAACATTTTTTTTCACCTAAAAACCTACATTCTTCACAGCAAGTTTGCTTACAGATGCATTAGAATCTGAACCAAGAGCTGTCATATTAACAATAAAAACTTACTAGACTGTGTGAGGTCTTACCCAATAATGAGGGTTCTTTGAACAATTGTAGTCAATGCAAGTTTCCACAGTGCAAGAAATGCAGGACTGGGTCTTATGAAAGCATTTCAAGAAAAAAACTCACCCTCAAGCCCATTCACCAATTTTAGTAACTCACTGAAGTTTAATGTCTCCAAAGTAATTTTAAATCATACTTATACCCACTTGTGTGGTATAAATCAACATAACTATACAACAATTAAACTTACAATGCATATATATATTTTAAATTACCAAGCATTATGTTTCATTTTACAAGTTTGCTAATGCATTCTTATAGCTCACTGTCATGTAATGCTTTATAAATGATAGTTGATAAACAATAACCGCATAATCTTGGAAATATTCATCAAGAGACACATGTATTGGTAGTAAATCAATTTTGATTTGTGCAATACTGGTGGCTGGCATATAATTATTTAGGTACTTGCATGTGGAAATTGGAGGACCATGGAGCTGGGCTTTTGCAATATCCAAATATACTTTCTGAAAGTACTTTAGTATGAGTAGCAAGAATTAAAATGAGTTTGTCAAGTATACAATATTAAAGCAGATGTTTTAGAACGTGTTTTATATATAGAAAAGCATTATCATAGAATCATAAATCATAGAAACCTTGTAGATCTTCAAGTCCAACCCCCTGCTTGGGCAGGAGGAAAACTGAGCTCAATTGACCCCAGTCAGGTAGGCATCAAGCCGCTTCTTAAAGAACCCCAGGGTTCCCTTGGAAGTTGGTCCCAGATCCTAGCTGCCTTAACTGTGAAGCAGTTTTTATGGATCTCTAATCTAAACCTATTCTCCAACAACTTGTGGCCATTATTCCTTCTTATCCCGGGGGGTGCTAGGGGAAACAAGGTCTCCCGCTAACCTTTCTGGTCCCCCCTAGTGAGTTTATAGATGGTCACCAGGTCCCCCCTCAGCCTTCTCTTGTGAAGGCTGAACAGGTTTAGGTCCCGTAGCCTCTCATTGTAGAGTCTACCCTGCTGTGCCCGGCTCATGCGGGTGGCCCTCCTCTGGACCCTCTCAAAGTTGTCCACATCCTTCTTGAAGTGGGGTGCCCAGAAGTGGACACAGTACTCCAGCTGTGACCTGACCAGTGTCACATAGAGGGGGAGGATCACTTCCTTGGACTTACTTCAGATGCACCTGTGGATGCACGATAAGGTCTGGTTAGCCTTGCTGACCATGACCTCGCATTGTCGGCCCATGTTCATCTTGGAGTCAACGATGACTCCAAGATCCCTTTCTGCCTCCATGCTCTCAAGAAGGAAGTTTCCCATCTTATAAGTGTGCTGCTGGTTACTACTGCCCAAGTACAGCACCTTGCACTTGTCCGTATTGAAACGCATCCTGTTTTTGTTAGCCCACCTGTGCAACCTATCCAGGTCTTTCTACAGTCTTTCCCTCCCTACTAACGTGCCCACCTCACCCCAAATTTTGGTATCAAAATTTTGGTATCAAAATTTTGGTATTATGCTGTTACATACTGCTTATTTTTAATTATAATTGGACTACACTAACTTTCTTAGCTTACTGGCACTGAAACCTGAGAGCTTATTGAGGATACAGTGGGAAGAACTGTGCTTATTCTCATGCCAACTGATACAGGTTTTAGCTTTCCTGCCTGCTCTTAAATTATACGTTAGTTTCCCATTCCCTAAATATAAGGGAGATTATAGAATGGAAGGGTCGTGTCATCACTTTTATAAAACAACTATCACAGTGCCTACCACAACACCAGCCTCCAGCCAGATTAAATAAAGACTACAAGAGAATCTGTGTGACCAGATTTTTACATTTTACCATGCTGAATTGCTTCTTATGATTTCATAGACATTTGGGCTGGAAGGGACCCCGGATGATCATTGAGTCTAGCCCCCTGCCCCAGGGAAAGGAAGTCAGCAGGGATCATAGGATCCCAGCAAGATAAATATCTAAATGTGTCTTGAAGGCATTCAAAGTGAGTCCTTGAACCGCCTCTGGCAGCAGGCTATTCCAGACCTTGGGGGCTCGGACAGTAAAGAAGTTCTTCCTTATGTCCAGCCTGAACTGGTCACAGAGGAGTTTGTGACCATTCGAATTTGTCATCCCTTGGGGTGCTCTGGTGAACAGAGGTTCTCCCAGATCATAGTGAAGACTCCTAATAAACTTATGGGTGGCCACCAGATCACCCTTGAGCCTGCTTTTTTCCAGGCTGAAGAGTCCCATGGCTCTCAGTCTCTCACCATAAGGTCTGTTTTCCTGACCTCTGATCATGTGCATGGCTCTCCTCTGCACTCTCTCAAGCTTCTCCACATCCTTTTTGAATTCTGGACCCCAAAACTGGATGCAGTACTCCAATTGCAGCCTCGCCAAGGCTGAGTACAATGGGAGAATGATGTCCTGGGTTTTGCTTCAGAATCATCTATGGCTATCAAGCCAGTATTTTGCTTGCTTTACTAGCTGTAGCATCACATTGAAGGCTCATGTTCATCTTGTGGTCATTCATGACCCCCAAGTCTCTTTCATCTGTAGTTCTAACCAGTGTAGCACTGCCAAGCCTATAAGCAGGTTGGGGGTTTTTCCTCCCAAGGTGGAGAATCTTGCATTTTCCATTGTTAAACACCATCAGGTTCTCATCCGCCCATTTCATGAGCCTTTCAAGTTCTGCCTGGATCATCCTCCTGTCCTCAGGTGTGGATGCTTTACCCCAGAGTTTGGTGTTATTGGTGACTTGGTGTTGCTTCTGACACCAATGTCTTCATCGTTCATGAAGATGTTAAAAAGTATAGGCCCTAGGACAGAGCCTTGAGGGACCCCAATCACAGCGCACCACAACAATTGACTTCCATCAACCACCATCCTCTGGGTCCTACCACAGAGCCAATTCCCCAGCCAGTGGATCGTGGTGAGGTCGAGGGCACAGTTTGACAGTTTTGCCAAGAGGTGATCATGGGATACCAGATTAAAGGCTTTTTGAAAGTCAAGATATGTGACATCAATCTCTTCCCCCTTATCCTGGTGATAGCAATCTAAGTTCATAAACTAGTTCAGGAAACTAACTCACTCACCTAAGATACATGCCTTGTACCTGCTTAACATTTTCTTCTAAGAAGTTAACCCATAGGGAGATAAGTGGGATTTTTTCTTCTGATACAATTTACCTGACATTTGGAAGAGAATATTTTAGTTTACAGCTGGTTGTTAGGCTCCCACAGCTCTGGTGGATATCAAAGAGAGTTATTATCAGTCCGTACTTGCTACAAACCATCAGGCGTAGAATCATAGAAAAGTCAGACTGGAGGGGACCTCAGGAGGTCATCCAGTGCAATTGCCTGCTCAAGGCAGTATCATCTCTAACCATTTTAGACATGCATTTATCTAATCTGCTTTTAAAGATTACCAAGGATGAACGTTCTATAATGTCTCTAGGAAGGTGTGGAAGGTAGCTTAGTACCAGTTCAAAAAAAGGCAAAGACAGTTGACACACACTGAAACCAGTTTTGTTCCAGCTAATCTGTGGCACATTTAGCCCTGGATGAATCAGCAATAAATCCATACTGATGTGGTATGTATTAGAATAGGGAATAGAATATGTGGCCCTTTCTCAATATAGCCAGTCAGTTAACCAAATGATAGCCTACATTGCTTTGCATACTCCTTAATACAGCTGGTCTCCTCTTTGAACTCAACTGTTCCAGGTTCACACAGACTGGATGATTTTAAAATCTGGGGAAAAGCTAAAACCTATCACTTGACTGGTCATGCCTGGGTTCAGGACTGTCTCTGGGAAACTGCCTCTTCCTCCCTTCCCCAGGGCATATTTAATTTCTTCAGCTTCACTAGTACCTTCAGTGTTCATCAACATGTCATTAGCCCAGTGCCCTATATCTCACTGACGCCCTGAGCAAAAGCCATCATAACAAGGACATCAATAATACCATCACTGTGTAGGTCCTGCCTGAGGCCAACACAAGGACAGAAAGCATTGCAGACTGAAGACAAAGGACATGAAGTGATGGTGCAAGGCTGTCAGGACTGAAAAGTGCTGGTCAGACACTCAGTGTATAAGCCTGTATTATGAGGAGCATAGCATGATCCTAAGAATTATTAAGAACCTAGCATGACTCTAGATTCCAGTATTAAAGCTGCTGATTCAGGCTGCACAAGTTGCATGCAAGTAACAGAAGAGCCTCATAATGAGAATATCCTGAGAGAATCTGGACTTACTTGCTCTGATGGAGCCCAGTCAAAGCAAAGGATCAGAGGTCCGGCTCCAGCCTCTTGGACAAACAAGGGCAGAGGGCCCTTGTTTGAATAAGATGGCCACGTGCCCCAGGTGCAGCCAGTGATTGACAGGCCTGGGGCAGAAGTAGTGAGCCAGGTAACTCAGAGAGAGACATATAAGCCCAGGACCTGAAGCAAGGTGGGCAGTCTGGTCTTCCAGGCTAAAGGAAGCACAGTTCCAGGGAGGACTGGGGCGTGACTGGACAAAGAGGGACTCTAGGCTACAGGGAACCTGCAGGAAGCCCCTGACCACCAGGCAGCCAAAGGTAAGTATTTTGAGGCCATGCATATCCTCTCATATGTGTTTATGTACCAGAGGACTAGATTGTTGCTGTAGGAGTGGTGAAGACCACCAAGAAGACATCTCAGGTCCTAAACCCTTTGAAGCATCTAGCGTTGCAGTTAGCAGAAGGAACATGGTATTGGACAGCAAAGACTCAGGATGCAAACCCAAAACCTGCAAGGGCAAGACCAGGGACTGAGGGGCCCAGAGCCCATGAGGGTGAGGCTGAAGCTGGGGCCCAGAAGCCTACAGTCATGAGACAGTGGACCGTAGTCAAAGGGGCCCAGCCAGAGTAAAGCGGATCAAGTTCAGGGGTCCTTAGTCCAGACAACAGCATAACATTCAAAACCCCCAGCTCTCTCAGGCAGCTTCCCTGTCCAATCATAACATCAAAGCATGGCATGCAAGAAAATAGAGTGGGACCATGACTGGCCTGAGGGGACAAGCAAGGTAGGGTCCAGGTGGATGCCAGGAAGTGACTTTGCTGCACCAGTGCTGGACCCACTACACTTTCCTGTTTTTCACTTATTCTGCTTTTTTATTGTAAGCCACCCTAAGCCTTTAGCTGGAAGGGCCACATATAAATCAATAAATAAAATAAATCTCCTGTGGTGGCCAAAAAGGTTCTGCTGCATAACAGAGAAAAATACCTTCCTGTGGAGGTCCTGCAAGGACCCATGGGAAGACAAACTACTGAAATGTGTGTTGCACTGATCATCCTTGTGCACCTGCAGAATGTCCTGCATGCTAGCCTATTGATGACCTCCTGGAGTTTCATAAACATCAAGAAGCATGGCCCAAACAGCATATTTTCAGCCCTGCACACTTAACCCACAGTGCCTGCAGCAGTGTTTGCTCAGTGGCAGGATTTCTCATGCCAAATTAGTTCACTACCAACTGGTAAAAATGGGAGTTTGCCATGTTCTAGGTCACTGGTTGTCTACCTGCTTTCATTTGCAGACCTCAAAAAAATTTTAAATGGAAGTGCAGATCCCTCTGGATTGTAAGGGTGGGTATCCACATACTTCTGATTGATCATAGCCATCTTTCGCGGACTCCTTAGACATAGTCTGCAGACCTCCAAGGGTTTGCAGTCCACAGGTTGAAAACCACTGTTGTAGATCACTATAAGAAATTGCTTCTGCATGGTGAAAGGATTACTCATATTACCTTGCCTCCATAGTTCTGGGGCTAGCTGGACAGAGATTGAGAGAAATGTAGTCTTCCTCATTAACTTCTCCTGCCTCTACTCGTCATTCCATGACTATAGCACAGCCTCTTCTTACCACTGCCCAAATTTTCTTCCTATATCCAGAACCAGCAGTCAGCTTCTCTCAGAGCAAATCATCCTTAGAAACAGCCAAGATTGAATTTTCTTCAATTGGATGCCATGCAGCTATGTGGCATGGATGAACATGTCACATAGTTCCATTAGAAACTCTGTGAGACTATTGTTCATTGTGGCCCCTTGATTCTGACTCTGATGCAACACTGCATCCAGTTGTGTATGCATCAGGGAGTGGAAATGGAAGTGTGGATTCAGCAACAAGAGTCCATATATATCACCTGCACCTGCTGTTTTGTGCATAAAGCATGTGAAGGAACTCAAGGCAGGAAACATCCATACTGCTGCTGTGCGTAGCATGAAATAAAGCCATATCCTTGCTCTATACTTCTTGAAATTTTTTCATAGTTGATCAATGCAAGATAAAAAGCAAGACCTTCTACATACATTACCCCAGAATTCCCACATAGCAATATGACGTGTCCCACAAAACACTGGGGGAGGCCAGGTTGCATAGATTTCATAGACATTAGGGCTGAAAGGGACCTTGCAAGATCATCGGGTCAAGCCCCCTCCCCAAAGGGCAGGAAATCAGTTGGGGTCAAATCACCCCAGCAAGATAAGCATCCAAGTGTTTCTTAAAGATATTCAGAGTAGGTGCTTGCACCACTTTTGGGGGAGGTATACTCCAGACTCTGGAGACTTGGATGGTAAAGAAGTATTTCCTTGTGTCCAGTCTAAAACAGTCTTCCAACAGTTTGTGACTGTTAGACTTTGTCTTTCCTTGGGGTGCCCTGGTGAACAGACATTCTCCCAGTTCCTGGTGCACACCCCTTATATACTTAAAGGTTGCCACCAAGTTACCCCCTGAGCCTTCGCTTCTCCAGGCTGAAGAAATACCATGCCTCTCAGCCTCTCCTCATAAAAGGCCTGTTCCCTTGACCTCAAATCATGTGTGTGGTTCTCCTCCGGACTCTCTTGAGCTTCTCCACATCCTTTTAAAGTGTGAATCCCAGCAGTGGATGCAGTACTCCAGCTGCAGCCTCACCAAAACCAAGTGGGAGGATGACTTCTTGGGTCTTACTTGAGATGCATCAGTAGATGCAAGCCAGATTTTTATTTGCTATGCCAGCTGTGGCATCACATTGGTGTTCATCTTGTGGTCAATCAAGACCCACAAGTCTCTTTTGGTCCTGGTGCTAGTGAGTGTAGCACTGCTGAGTTTATAAGTATGATGTAAGTTTTATCTCCCAAGGTGGAGCACCTTGTATTTCTCCATATTGAGTGTCATCATCAGGTTTTGAACTGCCCACCTTGCAAGCCTGCCCAGGTCAACCTGAATTGCCAGCCTATCCTCTAGAGTGACCACACCTCCCCATAATTTGGTGTAATCTGCAAATTTAGCCAGTCTGCTTCTGACATCTGAATCCAGATAATTTATGATTATATTAAAGAGTACTGGTCTGAGTACTAGGGAAAGCCACTAGTCATCATGTGCCATGTTGACTCAGTTCCATCAACTATAACTCTCTGCATCTGACCATATAGCCAGTTCCCCATGATGACCATGCACCAAGAGCATGCAGCCTCTGACAGTTCCCTAGAAAATTCATAGTTGAGCTCTTCTTCCTGGTTAGGAAGTCTGTAATAGACTCCTACAGTTATATTCTCTTCACCATGTTCTCCCTGTATTTTAATCCATATGGTCTCAAGTTGCCCTCCTTGGGTGCCAATCTCTGCTTGTAGGGAAGTGTACTGCTCCTTCACTTAGACAGCTACACCCCCTCCCCCCACCCCCCCCCCGCCTTGCAACACGATCCCTCCTGTACAAGGTATAGCCATCAATACCTGTGGTCCAGTCATAGGTGGGGGCCCACCATGTCTCTGTTATCCCTATGAGATTGTATTCATTTTTGCTTAGCAGAAGGGCTAGTTTCTCCTGTTAGTTCCCCATGCTCCTAGCATTTGTGTACAGGCAGCTAAGCCAGCTATCAGAAGCTCTGGACTTCCCTGTCCTCTTAGAAGAGTCCCATCCCTGGTCTGGGGTAGGAGTAAGTTCCCTTGTATTGCCTGACCTGCTGATTCTGTGGTTGTCACTTCCAGGACTTGCGCTAGTGATTGTCCACCTGTCCCCACAACAATCTTCGTTTAAAGCCCTGTCAAGCTTTAAACTGAGATTGCCAGGAGATGGGCAGACAATCACTAGGTTGCAAGGAACATCAGGTTAGCTGCCCTCTCTTTGGCTCAAACTTGTTTAAGCCCTTTGTACTGGAAATATACATAATCCCCACCTGGGCTTCTGTGGTGGAGCCTGCCCTGGCAGTAGGGAGGCTGGGGGAGTACAGTGAGCTCCTGCAGAAGTGGGGAGCTCCTGCAGGCAGCCACAGCACTGTTGGGGAGAGATGCGAGGGAGGAAGTGGCGAGCGCTGACCAGCTTCTCCTCCAGGTATTGTCACACTGTTTATCAACTTATCTTCATGAATTCCCTGCACCAATTGCTCCTTCACTCACACAAAAAGATAGCAGGACAGGAGGCATCCCTGTCTTACCACTGTTTGTATGAGGAATGCTTGGCTCAAATAACCATTCACTAGTACTCGACTTTCTGCTTTACATTATAACACTTTGACCATCCAATCATCTTCATAGGAAACTCCATCTTCATAGGAAACCTCATCTTCCACAACACTTTAAACAAGATATCATATTCAACCCTATCATAAACTTTTTCCAGGTTTAATTATTACCATGTTTCTTTTCCTCTTTTGCACATCCAATATGACATCTCTCATTAACCATAGGGCCTGGGATATACTCCTCTCAAGAACAACATGCATTTTTTTTCCTTCTTGTATCACATCTTGTAACAGTCATGCAGTTTTTTGGCCAGTATTTTTACCATAAATTTATTGCCTACATATATAAGGGTTATTGGCCTTTGGTTGCCTTTTTGAATATCAAAATTACCACACCTTCTTTAAAATCATCTCCTATCTCTCCACGTTCTGTTATTTTCTAGTATGTCTATATTATATATCTGTCCCCAGCCAATGCCAGTTTTTTCCATAGAATTCCACCAGAAGTCCATCTCTTCCTGGCACCTTCCCTCTCTTTCAGGATTTAAGCAGTCGTCCATCTCTCTCATACTTAACTTCTCCTCCATTTTTTGTTTCTTTTTATCCTCTAATTTTTCCTTTATCCCCTCAAGGATCACCTTAATTTTTATTCCATCTACTCGACTTTTGTACAGTTTTTTATAAAACTCTGCTGCATCCAACACCTTCGCCCTCTCTTCTATTCAGATTCTGTCTTCAGTTCTCACTGCTTTCATTTCCTTCCTTCTTTCCCTTAATTTCACTGAAAAAGACACCATCCTTCCCCCCTTCTCCATCCAAGGTGCTCTAGAAAGATGTTTCTCATCTGTTTTTCTTTTGAAGCATTCTTCAATGTGCTGTTTTATGTTGTTTTCCAGTTCTTCTTTCACTCATACTCCTCTTACTGCCTCCTTTAACAATTCCTGCTTCCTTGCTTGTAGTTCTTCAAGCTCTTCCACCCTTTTCTTCACTTCTCTTCGACCAATATTTCTGAAAAATTCTCTTGATTGTTGTCCACCACTCCCAGATGCTTTTATAGCATCTATTCAGTGTCCTCCATCCTTCACATAGTTACTGACATTCTTGACAGGTCTTCTTATCTTGTAATAATTGAACATTTAACTTCCACATCCTTTTCTACCTTCACTTTTATTTAAACTCACTTCCATTCTCAATGTTCAGTGATTGTGGAAGGTCCCATCTACAATCTCCTTCTTTCCAATCCCTAGCCCATTTGACATTAATACAAAATCAATCCTCAACACCTGTCTCCCACTTGGTTCCATCCTTGTAATCACTTTTGCACCAGCCCATGAATCTTTTAAGCATCCTTCTCTGACTATATTAATATGTACTTTTGATAAGCGGTCTAGCTCTCCCTTCCCTATCCCTTCTCTTATTTCCCAACTTGATAGTGCAATTGAAATCCCTCACCTGAATTTGCTGCTTACCTCCACCTACCTCCACCTCTGATTTCTTAAACACCTCTTTCCTCCTCTTTCAGCTGGCATATATGTATTAAAAATCTCTAACACCTTTGTTTCAAACTCCACCATTGCAGTTTCCCTTCTACAATCACTTGCAGTTGCTGCACCCTTGAGCAAAATCACAACACCACCCATTTTGCTTACATCTGATCCAGCCCACCATAATAGACCCCATCCTGACCTCTTTACAAAACACTTGTAGTCCCTCTCCCATGGGATTCCACACTCCTGTAAGCATATTATATCCGCTTTGACCCCACTCAATATTGGCATTATCCCATCTCTTCTTCCATAATATATTCTGGCATTTATAGTTGCATTACACAAAATCATGTTTGTCCATTTAAATCACACACCTCTACCACTTTATGAGCCATCTATGTTGCTGCTTCACACAGTCAGCTTTAATCCTCCCCCTCTTTGCATACGTGTTATCTTTGCCAGTTGTTTTATTGCTTTGATAATCAAGGAAGGTTCCCCTTTCTCCTCTCCCCCACCTTTTCACTTCCTTACCCCCTTTCCCTTCTCTGTTAGTCCCAGACCACTTAGCTCCAATAAGTTTGTAAACCTATCTCCTTCACCATCTCTCTTCAGCACCACCTTCTTTTTAAACGTCATAGCATGTGATTTTTTTCTTTTCCTGACTTGGCTGTTTTCTTTCTCCTGTTCTCTCTTCACTCCCCCTTCCTGTAGCATTCTCTCCTCTTTCCCTTCTTTCTTCTCTGTCTCAAAGTCTCTTTTTTCACTTTCACTTTTTCCTTCTTTTCCTCTCTGTTGCCAGCTGTGCTGCTTTGACTACTGAAATTTCACACTCTTCCTCCTCAGATCTTCCTTCTTGTGACGTCTCCTCCCCTGTCATACATTCTGACTCAGCATCTTCCCCACCTTCCCTTTCCTATCTCGCTGTCCCTCTGTAGCTCTTGCTTTATTTGAGAAGGACCATGGACAACATCACTGTGTAGGTGTCCCTCTTCCCTGCAAATAACACACTTCAGTACTTCTTGGCACTCTGCCATCCTGTGCCCTTTACCTTCACATCTGTACTACATTGTGTATGTGATGTCTTTCCTGTCCACAATTGCTACAGAATTTATGCTATCCAAAATACATAAATCTTTGGTGTGGCCCTACTCGACTTACTGATGGCAAGTGCATTATCCTGCCAAGACTTGTCTCATCTGCCCTAATTACCACTTGAGCTCCCCACAATTATTGCATATGCTCTCCACATACATAACTTTTAGTACATAATTCTTCAACTATTTTTCTATCTCCCCCATCTAAAGCATATCTGTATACATTTGAATAATGATGTCCTTTCTCTTGTCTTTTCTCCTGCAATACACAGTATCCCTTTAAGTTCTTTCCTCTTACCTACTACTGCATATGTCTTTCAAAAGCCTCATCTCTGCTCCAATATGAAATTTCTCTCCAAAACTCTGGGCCCTGAAAATTCATCTCCTTCATCCCGGCAGTCCATCACTATCTGCTGCTACTCCTGGCATCAATTGAGGCAGTGAAATTGAGCCTTTGCCTGGCCACTACACTTGTTCTTAGCTAAGGAATGCCTGAGAAGCTACGCTGCTGATGGGCATTTACCACAAAGATAATTCAATTTAACACATCTGAATAAGATACATGCTAGTGTCCATTGCACACAATCCTCCTCAGCACTGACTCTTTTTCAAGGCACAGTGAACCACTACACTGAATACATGTTGACTTCCTCTTCACTATCACAGCTAAGCTGTGCCTTTCTCTCTCATTTCCCAATTATTTCTGTTACTTCACCAGCCTTGACTGTTTGGCAAACATTACCAACAACCACCCCAAACAGTTAACCCAGAATCCCTGTTGGACCTTCTCTCACCCTGTCTCATATGATTAGTGTGGCCCCCATTCAGTGAGGCAAAGCCAGACCAGATTGTCCTGTGCCACATTGGAGTATAAATTTTTGAAGGATCCTAGGACTCTTGACAAGAGCACCTGGTTCCAGTTATGACTGGGGAGCCAATTAACACATGGATCCTTTGTTAGGGTACCTGGAGTACACACACATACTGAGCAGTGCTGAGCTATGGGGTCAGCATGGCTTGAAATGCTGTTGACTCTGGTGGGACCCAGCCCAATGGACTATGTGGTAAATCCTGAGTCTTTTATTTTGGACTAATGTCATGCATAGCATGCTCCTTTGGCCTTTTGGCTAAGGGCAAGTGAGACTTGGGGGGGCCTCTGAATCTCAAAACCTTCAAGTTTGGGCTTGCATATAGGATTCCTGCCATGGATCTTGTCTGTGCATAATGGTTAAGAGATGCCTCAGCACAGCTTGTGTTGAGCACATTATGAGCACAGGAGCAGGGATTTACCCCTGTAGTGCGGGAAAAGTTTCGGTGCAAGATCAGAGCCAGCCAAAACCTTGCAGCTGCACCAGCGAGTGCATGTTTGCTATTGGCTCACGTTAAATTATGCATACGTGTCAGTTGGTAATTGGCTAGCTGACCGAATAAGAGGCTTGGGCGATGCCCGCCCAAACTGGAGGAGGAGAGCTGGGACGCGCATGAGGAGACATCCGTGTGCGTTTCCGAGCCACACGCAAGGCCTGATCAGCCGACAACGACTCTCTGTCGGCTTCATCTGCTGCCCCATACCCTGCGTGAGTGTGAGCTTTTGTGTGCCTGAGTTCCTACTTGAGTTTTGTAACTTCAAGGAACATGCCTACAGCCTAAGGACTGGAAGTAAAGTTTTTCTGCTTCCAACAACCCACGTGTCTAGCTTTCTAATTCCACACTCCATCAGCGGCCCCATTCTGCCAGCGTTTCTCGGCCCCCACAGATCTGAAGCCCCAGGCTGAAGAGTCTGGGAAGTAGGATACTTGCTGGTGGTAACAACACATAGACCTGAACAACTGAGCTCTGCTCATTCGATGGAATAAAGAACTAATTTGAATAATTTGGCCTAAGACACACAATTAAAAGTAAATAAAACATAGTTTGTATGTATAAATAAATAAATAAATAAAATACAGTAAGTGTAAGCAGAGATGTGGGGCAGGAAATTTTCTGGAAATTTATCCAATTCTTTATTTTTCCATGGGAAATTTTCCATTTCTAAAAATTCATTGTTTCATAAAATTCATTAGTAACAGTTAATGGATCCCAATACAATATTAGGGAAGCTTGGCAGCTTCAAAGTTGTAATTAATGTTTTTCAGGTGATTATCCCTAGGAAGTGTGTTAGAGAGTACATATATGTTTTATTGATTTGTAAACAGGAAGGTAAATACACTTATATAATAATTGTTGGGTGTGCTAAAATTAGTGTGTCAACAGTTTTCAGTGCTTCAATTTTTTTCTTAAATTTAAACAAACAACATAAGTACATGCTATTGTATATTGTCTTTACATTTTTACAAATATTCCAATAAAAAAGTTCTTTCCACGTAAAGCTTTGAATTTGTTTGAATATAACACTGAAACCATATCACATTGTGTGCTGTATTTATTTTTTTTCCTAATCAAATATTTCAGTTCAAATACTTGTGGCTATTGGGACATAAAATTAACATGGGGTACATTTTTAGTTTTGTATACTATAGATAAGTCAAATAAACATGCTAAATCAGATCATGCTATATTTAGGGCATTTGAAAAATTTCCAGTTAATTATCCAATTAAAAAATTTCCAGAAAGCCCACGTTTGTGTGTAAGTACAAAAGTGTGCTTAAGCATGTGTTTATGGAGTACCTGAGCTAAAACTTGTGGCAGTTTCAAAATGGGTAGAGTGCATCAATTCTGGATAAACCAAGTCAGTGAATACCTGTCACAATTTGCCTATATGGTAAATTTATGTTTACTTCAAGGTCAGTGTTTTCAAATTTGCTCCTCACGTGCCTGTGGAGAATGAAGTGGGGGGGAGAGGGGAGGGGGACAGGGACTGCAGAGGAAAAAGTGTTGGGGGGGGCAAAGGGAAAGAGGACTATCTGACTCCCCAGATTGATTTTCCCTGCTGTAGCAGTGGAAGGGGAACAAAATCAAGGCAAACCTCTGATAATTATATTATAACAAACATCAATTTTCCATATATAGAATCTAACTATTGGGTGATCGCCTTATATTCAGGGATGTCTTATATTTGAGTAAATACAGTATGAGGATGATGTCTGCCAGGCAGGTGTGGGGATTAGTGGTGAGTTTTAAGGTGACTGAGAAATCCAGCCTGTGCTCTGCAGGTTGTTCCACAGATACAACAAGTGTTGCTGTGTGGGGAGCACAGCTGTTGGTTAGGATGTTATGCACATTCCTTCCTCCTTGTACCCACCTGACTTCATGAAGCCTCTCTCATGTGGCCCTGGAGCATGTGCTAGGGGCCTGCTGTGTGAATGGCTCTGGTGGTCATGGTGTGGTGTTGCATTCTCCTCAGGGAATACCCCAGTACTCGTCTGCCACATCTTTGGTGTTCTGTTCAGTAGTAGGGCTTCCTTCCATCATGGGGAACACACTGGGCATCATCACTAGTGGGCTTTCCTGGGGCTCCACGTCCCCTACACACCAGCCATGTGCCAGCCTATTGATGCTGTGATGGGCCAGTAGGGGGTGCTCCCGCGTTGAGCTGCCCACCTCCCTGCACCCCACCGCCTTCCAGGCTCCGAGTGCCTCCCTTGGGGTGCCTCCCGTCTGGCCGACCCCTTCCCTGGAGCACACCCGCTAGCCTGGGGTTTCCGCTGCCACCATCC
>JAGPOW010000261.1:195453305-195463777 GCA_030014935.1 Caiman crocodilus
ATATATATATATATAGGAGGCTGCCTTTATGTCCGCTTGGATATGGTTTGCTGTAATATCTGACCCTGTAGACTCTTAGATCCCTTGTGGGTACCATTCTACAATGGGTGTTTCGGGGCACCCTAGCCTTATGGGCTATGCATGGCTCCAACCACCCCTTTACCACGCCCCAAGCCTCACAGATGGAACTGATGTTGTTTGGTCTGGGCCTTGTTATAATATGGCCCCCTGCTCCTCCCTGGGCTCTCTGCAGCCCTGTCTCACACTACACCTTCACTGGTGCATGGGCTCTCCACAGCCCTGTTTCACACTGCACCTGGGCTTTCCACGGCCCTGCAAAGTGCTGTGCCCTCTCTGGCACTGGGGTTGGTGCACCCCAATGCTGCACCCTCTCTGGTGCTGGGGTCCCCACACTGCTGCAGGTCCCCTATGAGGCCTCCTCCTTCCCCTAATAACCTCACCCAAGTCATCAGTCTTAACAGCAAACAAAACACAAGCCCCAGGGCTACAACATAAGTTCTAGCCGCCGACTTATAACATTATTCAAGCCACACCAGGGGTGCTCCATCCTTCACCAGTCTCGGGGGCTGTACCTGCAGTCAGGCCTCTCCCCTTTGGTTGCTCTGGGAGAGCTCCTTCCCCTTTGGCTGCTGGCAGGGAACTCCCCTCCTGGCTTCAGCCCTGGGGTTTGTGAGCCAGGCCCTGCTCCTCCCCGTCAGCTGACCACTGGCAGGTGTGGGCCACTAGCTCACTCTGGTTGCCCAGGTAACCAGCAGCTGGGGCTCCTCACTCACTACTAGGTCTCTTTCTCTAGCAGTTTCCCCTCTTTAAAGGAGCAGGGTACCCAAGTGCTCTGCAACACCTGCCCTTTTATTACTTGAAAGAAGCTTCTCCTGTCTTGTTGGTCAGCAAAATTCTGAATCTCCATGGCCTTTTCTTGCCACCACTGGTTCTTGATGTCCTGTAGCTTCAGCTTCAAGCTGATGGTAAGCTTCTCATTTTTGCTGGTTGGAAGGTTCATTTTGCCAGCTGCAGAGTGTGGCTGTCTTCTGATGGATAAGTGGTAGGGTTTCCTTATTGCCTTTGTTAAACCAATCTTGGTGGTTGTAAGTGGAGTATCCAATTCATTCAATGCATGCCTTATGAATAACAATCTTAAGGTCCTCCCAAGGTGCCTGGATGTCCTTGATGTCATTGGGTAGATCAGAGAGCCTCTCAGTCAGGTATTGCTGAAGAGCCTCACACCTAGCTTGGTCTTGGAGTGTCTTGATATTCAATGTCTTACATATTTCTTTTGGTTGTTTTGGTGTTCTGGTGCAAGCTGCGTGTCCACGATTGATCTGACTGAAAGGTGTTCCATCCAGCAGTCATAGACCCTCTCAGGACATTGGTACCATCACAGATTCTAATAATAATATAGTCAAGAAGGTGCCAGTGATTGGAGCATGGATGTTTCTAAGTGCTCTTATTTGTCACTTTATAAAGATGGTATTCATAATAAGCAACTATTGCTCTTGCTTTGCTTTCTGAAATGGAGGATACCATTGGATCTGACTTTCCCCAACCCCTCCTTCCCAATGGTGCCACTCAAGAGTTCAAAGCATCACCCAAAGCATGCATTAAAGTCACCCACAAAGATGTGCTTGTCTTCCTTGGCAGTGGCATTCAGGACTGTGTCAAAAGCATAGTAGAACTGTTCCTTGTTGATTTTTTCATCATCAAGTGTCAGAGCATATGCACTGACGGCTGTAGCATACTGGTTGTTACTGAGCTTGAGGTGGAGAGTCATAAAGTGTTTGTTAATGCCCACAGGGAATTCTGAAAGCTGGATGACAATCTTGTTATTGATGGGAAGGTCAACCTGGTGAATGCACATCTCTTCAGGTGACTTTCCTTTCCAAAAAAAGTGTTAGCTACATCCAGGGTATGAATCACAGGGGAGCTTGTGGGAGAGAGGGGGATGAGTTCCTCCCCCAACCCCTCATAAGAGATAAGAGCCCCATGGTAAGATTTGAAAATCATAACCTGGGGGGGATCTCCATTTGGATTGCTCCTTCCAATGAACCAGATTAATTTTTTTGCATACCCCCGCAAGAGTCAAAGTGTAATTTGAACCCTGGCCTCCTTCTTCATTCAGTTGGCCTTCATCTGTACAGCAGGTCTTGTTTAGGGAAGCAATACTAATGTCATATCTTGCAAGTTCTCTAGCTATTATGGTGGCTATTATTTCAGGACACTCAGTGTTTGGGGGAGTCCATGAAATGTGGACGTTCCATGTGGTGAACTTCAGTACTTTTATTCTGTTGGTTTTGACTGCAAGTAGAGTGATCCCACTGAATGTGGTAATCCAGCCGGGGGAGTAGGATTGAGACAGCCTAGGTTTAGGGCACCTTTTCTAGCCCCCTCTTCATTCAGGGTGAACAGAGGGGACCATAAAGATAACTGCTTAGTCATGGCCATAGCTGCTGAATTGAAATTCTGTCTTGGTAAATTCAACATGACCATCACATAACTCCCACCTATGTGCAGATTTGTGACTAAGGACTCCCATCACATGTATTTACAATGTTAAGATACAATTCAGCATTAAAGGCACATAACAAATAACACAAGAAAAAAAATACACGGTAAGTTATTGCTAGGGATCTACTTCAATTGTGGGTTTGGAATTTTCCCAGGAAACACAAAAAAGGGTGTTTTTGGTGACAATCATAAGAAATGTCATTTCCCATGATTTTGATTGGAATCATCCAAAAGAAAAAAAGTTTACCAGAATACAAAGAAAGTGTAGCAATCCCTGCAGCCATAGAGCATTTGGTTTGAGAGAGAGCTACTGAAAGGCTGAGCTAGGGATGTAGACTCAGTGAAAGAGCCAGTCAGGAAAGTGAAAGGCTTTTGATGGAATTTTTTTAAGAAGCCAGATGTAATGTTGTAGCAATGCTGCAGTCTGAAGATGAGTGATTGGCCTCTCAGCCAATTGGTGGTGATGGGGGGTTCACCACAAAAAGACTGTGAAATTGGCTCCTCGTGCCACGAGCAGAAAATCTCTTAATCTCATTGAGTGGTAACTAGGTAGGTCCCTAGTTATTGCTAGTTTATCCCAAAGATAAGTGTATACTCTGTGGTAAAGCTCCTGAAAGTAAATGTATGAACCAGACTAAAGCCCTTCTATTATTGGTATAATGCCTACATATTTCTATCTCTAAAGGAAAAGGAGTAGTAATAAACGAACTTCCATGATTTTATACTTTGCTAGCCATGCACTATAAATCAAAGTAACATTCTTCGCCATGCAGTATTTTGACTATGCTATCTGTTAAGTCAACAGTGGTATTTGAATCCTCAGACTTGATTAGGATCTCATTTAGAACACTTTTACACAATGTAACTCTTAACTTTTTTACAGTTACTTTTGATCCATACCACAGTGGAAATAAGATACAGGACGAAATCTGAAGAAATGTCTAAACAGATCCTACTTTTCATTCTAGCTTCAGTTATATGTGTTACGTGGTCATTTTCAAACTGCCTATTATTTCACCTGCTTTTCTCCTTTATAATTATTTTAAATGTATGAATTCCATGATTAACTTTTTAATAAACTTAATGCTTGAGAATCAGCAGGTCTACAAATTTTCTGACTAGCTAACTTTCACCTTCCCTGCTAATGTGTGTACTTAGGAAAAAATACAGCTATTCATCACAGATAACATATCTGTCTTAGTAAAACCAAATGTCATTCTGTTCACTTGACTTCTAGTCTCAAAGAAACTCACAAAAATGCCAAGAGGTGAGGGGAAGATGAGTAAGAGCGCTACACAGTGGTGCATTTAATTTTTTCCATTTGTCATATCATGTCAACTCATGCTTTTCAACTTCTTGCCATTTAACATGTAAGCAGAAATATCTGTCAATATAATCTTTGGGACATCTACAAACAAATATATTCAGCTGAGCACAAGGGTGACTAATAAAGTCCAATGATAGGCAAGAGTTTGCTCTGGAAGCAGAGATGTTAGTGCTTGGCTCTGAAGTTTACCCATGTCATTGCCCTGCAGTCTTGTACTAAGTACCTTCTTCTGCTGTTTTGCACCAATGCACATGAATCTTTACTTGTGTATTGTACCAGATATCGTATCCAATAATCATATACAGCAGAAGGCCACAGACTGATGTATAAGAGGGGTTTTGAACCATGCACAATTTAGTGACAGAGATTTCAATTCAGGTAAAGTTCCAAGAACTACTTTTAATTAAAAGAAGTGGATTCTATTTCATGGATGCATGTAGTAGTCATTTATTTACAGCTTTCACTGAAACATATACTAATGCAAGCAATAAAAAATACTATATAATAAAATAACATTTATGTAATTTATATTTTTTGCTAAAAACATACATTAAAATAATCCATTGTACCAGTTTATACAAAATTAAAACAAAATATAGTATATAATGATGAAAAGATAAAACAAGGCATAGAAGCATGAGGAAGCATGTGACATACTGTGGATGTTTCTTCCAGATTGAATGATTATTTAAACCTGGGGCTACCCCACCATTTAGCTACTTGTCTAATTTGAAAGCCATTTATAGATGTATCTATCTCCTTTGATTAAGTGAGTCTCAACCTTTTTAGTCTCAAGGCACCTTTAGTTAGACTCAAGGCACTCTCTGGAAAATGCTAGTTTTAGTTTTCACTCTTTTTTTTTTTTACTACAGCAAAATAAAAGAGCATTTTTTTTCTGTTGCAAAGCACTCAGAAAGGCCAAATAGGTCAAAATGTTTTTAATAATATAGATTCCTTTTTTAAATCACTGGATTTACTGTATCTTGTTGTAGCAGGGTATTGGGATGTGCCTGCTCCTTGAAGAGAGCAAGCAGCATGAGATGCTACTTGCAAGTAGCAGAGGGGAGCTAATGAGGGACTTATCTGACTGGAAGAGGGCTCAGGCTGGAACTATATAAGGTCAGAGCTTGCACTGGTCAAGTAGCCTCTCCCCACCAACCAAGAAGTGAGGAGCTCCTGGCTGCAGGGCTTCTGAAGGGACTGGCTATTGCTGGACAACCCGGCAGGCCTGGGAACTGAGGCAAGTTCCCTGGTATAAGAAAGACTGGGTTTACAGGTGAGTGGCCTTTCTTTATGTGAAAGCCCTAGAGTGGAAAGGTGTCTGCCAGGGGAGTGGTGAATTTTCTTGGTTATTTGAGCTAGATCAGTTGTTTAGCCTTGAGCCCTGCTGAGGCAGGCTCCAGGCCTGTTTAGAGAACTGGTGACCCAGGAGCTAAACAGACTGACTGGGTCCCAGGACCTTGGAAAAGGCTGAGACTCAACCCCAAAGGTCCAAGAGCCCAGAGAAAGATGGAGTTGGACCAGAGGATCCACAGGCTCAGGGCAAGCCAAGCCAGACTAGAGGGTCCAGGAGCCCAAAAGAGGGGCCACATGTGGGACAAGGGGTCCAGGAGCACGGGGGAAGACTGAGTAAGGGACTAGGGGACCCCCGGGGACTGAGTATACAAATAGTTACATCAATGAAAGAGAACATCATTCAGTCTTGGTGTGTGGTATAGGGGAGGTGAAGGAGCTGTGCAGTTTGCCCTTCAGGCTACAGGTGCCCTACAGGGGCCTAATCAGGCTGAGAGAGACCTATCAGGTCTGAGGGCTGGATCAAGGCTAGTGGGGCCTCGGGAGAGACCCAGTGGGAACTTATCAGATTAGGGCTCACTCTAAGGCCTGTTGGCAGCCTCGCTGACTCAACCTATAATATTAAGAACAACGCATGGCAGGAAAATAATTTAGGAGGGGGAGTTTGAGCTGGGCAGAAGCAGCAAGACCAGTAGGGGGCATCATGGCCACCCCTGTAAGAGTGAGCTTGTCACACTTCTGAATCATATTTGCACACCTAACAGTACTAACATTGAATACTAAGGCACCCCTGAAAGGATCTTAAGACATCCCAGGATGTTGCAGCACCCTGAATGAGAATCACTGAGCCAGACAAATAAGTGCAAATAGAAGTTCTTTGAGAAACAGCCTTGATAGCCTGACCCAGACTTGGTCACTGTTTGAGTCAGATTACTGAACTAAATGGCCCTTGTTTGACCCATTTTATTCATATATAATTCTATATTCCTATAACTTGATAGATCCAGTTTAGTGTTGTGCTTAGGCCTTGCCTTAAGTCTTGATGTCCAGGAGTCAGAAAGCAAGGAGGTAATTATCTTACTAAAAGTTTAGGTAGCATAGAGAAAAATCCAAATGATTGTAGACCTGTGACGCACATTGCCATGGGCCAAGTACAGACACAACACTTACCGGAGTAAGTGATTGGAAACTCGTCTATACCTGAAACAAAACAGAAAGTAGGCATGCAAAGCCTGGTTTAAAAATGTGGAACCTCATCTCAGATTTGCCCCTTTGTCCCTACCCAAGGCTGAATGTGTGTTCTGTTCATTAGAGATCTAAACTATGCCACTTACAGTTACTGCATAACTAAGACTGATACTGCCTCAGGTTTTTTTGAATATCTGTACCAAGACATGAAGCTCTGGCAAGTTCAAGTGTTAAAGAAAAAATGGCCCTGATTAGGTAAGTAACTGAAGATAACTCATCTCTCTGACACTAAATGTTATCAGTTGCTGTCATTCAGAGTGAATCCATTTGCATCATGCATAAATCATCTAAGATTTCTCTTATCTATCCTATTTCGGTGATCACTATTCTGCGGCTTTCTCTCCAATACTTCCTCATTTTACGTACACTATAATGTGAATCATCTTCATTTTTTCTACATGAATCTTCAAATTGCTGGTACTGTTATTTAGGCTTCAGTAAACTCAAAATTAAAAGAAAAGAAAAAAATAAACCACAAAAAAATCTTAAAAATTTACCATTTTCTGAAAATGGTTTATTTCATGCTCACAATTAGTTGTCTACAAAAATAGCTATCACTTTGTTATCTCTACGTTTTAGAGAAGTTTCCAAATTTCTCTGTGGCTCTCCTCTCCTCAAACTGACAGCCCAATATCTTATGATGCGTTTTTCCTCATTTCTGCAATCTTTGTTTTGTGCACTGTGCACAGTAGTTTTAAAAATATGTACAATATTACGACTATTGTATTTTATCAGTCAGAGTTAGCAACATTATGTGAGGAAGAGGGGGCTGCTTGTAAAAGAAATTGTACTGCTTTCTGCTTTGGTTCTATATCCTGCAGGTAAACTGACTGATATTTTAATTTCCTTGGACTCTTTTGAAAGCTCTCTAAATGAAGGTTCTGAAGAAAATATATAACTTTGGTTATCATACTTTACGGTTATTACTGTGTACACATTAAATGTGAATTAATGCAATAAAACAGTACATTTCACATAAAAAATACTGTGAATTTCACTACTCTTGCTGACATGGCACATGTATCAATGTAATTATGGGTTACAAATCCTAGGTAAGAAAGGCAATGTTACAGTTCTTGAAATTCCCTCATTGTGTGATTTCAGAAAGAATGATGCCTTCTGTATTAATTTATCTCCACTGATAGGCCTTTCAGAAAAGCAATAACTATGTTTGATTTATTTTTAATTTGATGACATTGAGAGCAAATGGGCATGTGGAAGCTACTAGTGTCAGTAATAGCACAGAGCTGTATCAGTCTAGTGAACAGAAGGGCTTTGAGGCATTCTGCCCTTTCAGGGAAGAAAGAGGGGAAACACATCAAAGGGCACCATGGCATAATGCTCCTTACACCAAATTCTTCCAAAATGCCTGATCCATTTTTTTTTTCAATTCATAGATCAAAGAGGTTTGTTTTTAAATAGTTGTAAAATGCTTGTGGTTTAAGAGCAATGGCATTGCAAAGTGATATACTCAAAAGTTAGAAAATAACCAAATTAAGTTAATTTAATTATAACTTGCTCATCTTAATGCAGTTATAAATTATACGAACACATATTATTTTTTCGTTAGTTCTCTGGTTCATTCAATGAACAGGGAAAGAAAGCATAGCAGGCAGAGAGAGAATGATTTTAATTACAGAAACAACCTCAAATAAATTAGCTGAAATAAAAATTGATAGTGTTAAAATAGCACCTGTACAGAACTTCTGCTAATTTCTCCCTTTGTGTCCTTTCCCCACTCCTACCAATGTGCATTTTTTCATACTGCTCCCTTCATGCCTGGACTCTGCTCAAAAAAGTTCCAGCCAGGACTCTGCTCAAAAAACTCACCCTTGACTTTCTCTCAGGCCCTGTGACTAGTGCTGCTCTTATTTACTTTCTTGGTACCTTCTCTGTCCTTTTCTGGCAAACTCTGGCTCATTGATACACCAACACCAGTTATCCCAGGGGTGGGCAAAATGCAGCCCATGGGCCAGATGCAGCCTGCCAGGACATTCTATCAGGCCCGTAGGGCCACCTTCAAATTTAAAAAATTAATATTTGTCTGCCCTTGGCTGCCTGTCATGCGGCCCTTGATAGCTTGCCAAAATTCAGTAAGTGTCCCTCTGTCCGAAAGGGTTGCCCACCCCTGAATTATCCAGTCTCTGCATTTACCCCTCCATCCTTATGGCTCACTTTTTACTCCAGCCTTGTTATGTCGGTCTGTGATTTGAGAGCATGCTTTGGTTTAGCTATTAGAAAATAAAGATGGATTAACTGTTCCCTCATTTAGTCTGAATAGAAAGCTGCTACCTTCACTGAATTTGTGACTGCCCTTTGTGACCTACCATATAGAACATATGAAATTCCTCCTCTTTTACTCTATATTTGCTTTCAGAATTGCTCTTTTCATCTGAAAGTGGCTGATGTCAGTCAATTTGAACCACAGGATACCTGTTATTAGCTTCAGTGGTTTTAAATAACTGGTTCATGATTTTTTTTTTTTACCTTTTAAACTTTTCTTTGGTGCCACACAACCTTAGGGATATTTTGTTATTATCCCTGTAGTTGGCTATGAGTTCTAAAATTTACTGTATGGTAGTTAAAATCTCAACTCGAGGTTGTAATACCTATAAAAATATTGCTGTAAAGATTAAACTTTGATGGGGCTGTTCACACAAATGAACAGTAGAATAAATACTCACATCACAGAAAGCTGTGTGACAAACCCTTTCATGTCTGTTTGACATAAAATGTTTTTAACAATACACAATCATTATCTATCAATATTCCAAGAGGTTGCTGTTGATACTGGGTGTCAGGAAGATGCTTTCTCTGATGACCTTTAAATGCCACCATCCTAAGTGATCATGCAGAAAGAATATCTCTCATTTTAATATCTGCTATGAACAAAATCAAAATGCTTTTGGGTATAAGTAGTATGCATGACACTAAGACATATCTTTAAGTTGCTTTGATCTGCTGTACTAAATCAGAAGCAAAGCTGAATTCTAAATCATTACCTTTGGGTTTGACATTTCCTATTGGATATGCACTCGTTACTTTAAAAACCATTGTACCAGTGATTTTTCTTAATAACTAATTCACCTTTTTTTCTTCTAATTTTCTTTCAATCCCTTGTCAGGTATTCTAACCAAAAAGATATTTCCATAGTTGTAATTTATTTCAGTATTTGTCAAGCTAGCAGTAGTATGATTTTTGCACAAGTGATGGAATATTCACATAATGATATGAATAATAAAATCAACCAGGTTTTACATTAATAAGGGGTTTTAAATGTGTGGCAGGGATATAAGCCCTCATGTTTCAGGGCATAACCAATTGAAGAGACTAGGTGCAAACTTTCTTTAGGAGAAGTTAATTGATTATGTCCTTCTTCATTAGTCCTACTGACTAAATAGCTAAATAGTTTACTGAATTACAAGGATCCCTAGTCAGGACAGCAGACAATTTCCAAAGTTTCTATCCTCTTAATACTGCTTGACTTAAGACAAATCAAAGTCAAATTCCTAGATACCCACATTTGGAATTCTTTTTCCACAGGTACAAAACCAGAAAGAAACCTACTGTGGCTGAAGAATCCTGCAGTTACTAATAAGAGTGAACTTTTCAACCCCTATTTCCATGCTACAATTCAGTTGTGTTGGCATCAGCTGTAATGCAAACTTCACAGAAATCACAGCATTTGCCCTAAGAGATCAGGTTATCAAACCATATAATCTAATGTTCTCCCTTCAACAGTAGCCAGTAGTTTAGCCTTTAGACGAAGTTAAAAAGCCACAAAATGCACATAGTCAATTGGTCACTGTTGTTCACAGGGTGGAAATTCCTTAGTTATACCTGACAATGTTCAGTGTATGGCCTCCAAACTGATAGCAAATTTTAAGTTTTCAACTGTTTGATTGTCTGTATTTCTTTTGCCAACTGGAGTGGGGTTTGTTTGTTTTTTCAAACAAATTTTCATATTCTTGTCCCGACAAGAAGTCGCCATGCTACAAGTAGGATGTGTATCGGCACCAGGTGGTAAACCAACCTGGACGATGGCAGGTCACGGTAGCAGGTAGGTATGGACTCAGACACG
>JAGPOW010000261.1:195465165-195491497 GCA_030014935.1 Caiman crocodilus
CCTGTGACCCTGGCACTCGTTCCTGCCATTGGCGGGGGGTCAGACTAGATGGCCTGCTCTAGGCCCCTTCTGACCCTAGATACTATGATACTATGATTTTCCCCAATGGAAAGTTGAAAAAACAGTAGCAGAAATATATATTTTTCCTTTCAAATATTTTTTAATTTTTATTTTGTAGAAGCTGTATTTTTTCTATTGAAGAAACACTTCAATGGAAAATTCTTAGTTGGGTCTAGCTGTAAGGTAGAAACCGAGTTTGTAATGGAAACTTTTGCAAACCTAATTACAGTCTTCACCATTAGTGAAAGTTTTAGTTACAGAGTTGTGTTCTGTTAGTAGAGTATGTAGTACAGCACCTATTTACTAACACTTAAGGTATGTCATAACTGTGAGGGTTCACAAATTCCCATATCTATCTGCACGTGTTCATTATAAAATCTTGTGGGTCTCATAAGACCAGTGGGGTTGTTTGCTCAAGGTCCCATTTTGCCTCCTCAGCTTGCTCAAGAAAAAATGTATAAAGGTAATGACCAAGCACTATAGCAAAAAATAAACATTAAAAAAACCTACATTTAATGCAAATGAACTAAAATCCTTGTGGTCAGCTAATTTCCGTTGCTTCACAGATGTTGAAATGGATAAGCAAATCTTAAAATGATTAAGGATTCACAGGCCATGGGACAGTCAAGGTTTAGCGCTCAACATGGTATTGACTTCAGTAGCAATGATTCCCCCTGTACCATGTTGAGTGCTAAATCTTGACTGCCCCAAGGACTGTGAATGCTTAGCCATTATAAGATTTGCTTATCCACTTCAACATCTGTGAAGCAGCTGAAATTAGCTGATCACAAATATTTTGTCCTTCAGAAGCACAGGGGACTGGATTCCACCATTGAGATGTTCAGATACAAAAGGCTTGAGAAATTTGGATATAAATAATACTTCTTAGAGCAGGGGTGTCAAATTAAAAAAAAGATTATGTAAATCCATAGTTTGAATTCCTTCTGAATACCTTAGCTGGTCAGCAAGACAATGAGGTGATTTCATTTCCCCACATAGATGGAGGTGAGGAGAGAGTGAAAGCAAGAATGATTTTGCCTTCCCAATTACCTAAATTGTGCATGTAATGATTGCATCATAAGGGACATAGGGGAAGATTAAAATGACAGCTCAGATGTTTCTGTTCTCCTGTAAGTCTGTTGTACAAATAACCTGGATGTGAAATAAAGTGGACTTTGTGAAGTGATAGTTGGAGTGTCTTGTCAGTCCTTTATTTAAATCTCTGCTGACTTCACCAGACAGAGGGAAATAATCTTTATCCTTTCTTATAGTATGATTGAGTCTGCATGAGCTCCAAAAGTTGACATCATTGACAATAGTGAAGAGATCTGTCCTGGGATATTTAGCTGTGATATGGTACTCCTGTGAAGGTCATCACTTCTTACCATCACAATGAATGATTGACTCAACAAGAAGTTCATATTGTACCACGTACTTTCAAAAATGATTCATGTTAATGGTACATCTCAGGGGATTGATGCTGAACAGAAGCTACATTTAAAGCTTAAAAATGATTTAGCAATATGGAAGTCTACAGGCTAGAGCTCACGTAGACACAGCTGAGGGTAAACATCAGAGAATAAATGCAACTAAAAGTCATAAAATTGGATAGACAATAAATCTGACAGTTCAAGACCTTTTCGGGCTCAAATCATAAAAAATAAAATTACTTACGCAGCCATTCCTTGATTTGGCCACACATCTTTTATTGAGTGGTGAACACAAGATGTTTTCACACTTCTGACACAGTGGTATAGCTGAAGCTAGCTGTGTCAAAAAATCAAAGCATGATATTGAAGAAACATTCTTTGTCCCCCAAAACACTGATTGCTTATCCCTCTCTGATGGTTACATGAAATTTATTTTGAACCAAGTGACACTTGAAACCTTTTTCAGACCTCAAGCTGCAGCAACATAAACAGAAACGGGGAACAAAATTGCCCTATCTAATTCACTCCAATAATTCTTTAGGGTTACTTGTGACAATTGAATAACTCTGCTTATTAGAACTGTTACTGCTTTATGTTAAACACCTCATTATCTAGGAGATCATTATCTTGAAGCAGTAGCAGGTAACAAGAATCAGTGACTAGAGGTAAGCAAGGGGGCCACTAGCTCTAGGTGCAGATTTAGATGGGGCACCTGCAGTGGCAGCAGCGGAGTCTTTAAGTCTCCGGGATGAGGTAAGACACCCCTGCTCTGTGGCGCTGGGCACCTCATGCCCTATTCTCTTCTCCGGCATCCCTGCTCAGGATGCTGAAATTGCTAGTTCTGCCTCTGATGAGAGATAAGATTGCTGCTCTCTATCCTAAATATAATCTTTACTAATCATCAAGCCTTGGTGGAGGAAGAGTGATGCTGACACGTGTGCCTGTCGAGTCCAGCTGGTAACCCCTGGTTTGGGCTGATGAGCACTTTCTCACATGGGAACCCAAATGATTTTAAGGAATTGCCTGTCTGAGTAACTAGAAACTCCCTTATGTTTATCATCCAAATGGGACAGACTATGGTGCTTCTCTGCAGAAAATCCTGCCTTCCCTCTGCCCTAGGCTTTTGAACCCATTGGCATGCTAGGTGACTCCCAACCCAGCCCACAGGAGAATCTTGGGCAGAAGTCGCTGGGCTGGCGAGTCTGTGCCTACCCCTGGGAGGCCTGGGTGGCTTCCAACAGTGGAGGAGGAGAAGCACTTAGCAGCAGCTGTGCAGTGCCACACTGTGAGGGCACTGGGGAAGAACTGTTCTGTGCTGGGGAATATTGTGAATTAGGATATCCTGCTTAATGAGAATCATTAATGAATGACCTCCTTAATGGTTCATCCTCTGCTATAATGAAGTAAAAAAATTGCAGGACTCTTGGCTCCTGGACCCCAAGAGTCTGGCACAAGCAATTACAACCAGTAGCAATTATTCCAGTAGCTGCTACTATCAGGCGTGTGAGGGTGGAGCTTAGGGCTTCTGCTACAGATTAGCTTTCCATTCACCTTCGGAGCAGCTCTGACTTATTGCTCTTCTCTTGCATGGGAGGGAGGGAATGAATGGGGAAATGGAGCTCTTTGGGTGGGGATTTCCCCACAGGCCACCTGGGTTGTAGAGAAAATCCCCAAAACTGTCCTGTCTAGGAGTGAGGTTTGCATAGACATAGCAGAGTGAATGCATGCGGGCATACAGATTTCTGATGGGAATGCCTTGTTTCTGCAGAGGGTGTGTGGGTAGATGGGAAGATTGAGAATGGAGCGCAGGTAGGCGTAGACTGTAGGACAACTGGGTGTACATCCTGGATGCACAGAAGAGGGTGGGATTGGAACATGCAGGTAGTGGGCCAAAATGTATGTCAATCAATGAAGAGGTATGTTCAATTTTTAATTAGAATCTACTGGCTTTTTGGTTTCATATGAATAAAGAGATTATCATCTGGCCTTTTGGCAGCCCATGAAAAACTTGGTTTGTGACATTTCAGACCCTAGCATCAGAACTATTGGTTTGACCAGAATTTTGACAGAAATTATAATTTGAAATAATATAATTTTATTAGGAGTACAGGTCACTCCTATGCTCTGTTGATTTGTGACCTCATTGTTTATATTGATATACATACCACAAGTGTGGGAGTTGCTTTGCAATTACATTACATTACATTATATTATGCTATATTAAATTTATAAAAGAGGATCACATACCCAGCTGTTATCATATCCTTATCCCCAACATAAAGTAGAAATATGTTTCTTTGCAGGAAGAATAGATTTTTTCTTCTTAATAGTCTTTATTTCTCTTTCCAACAGTAAACAAAATATACCAGAAATAACAATATATGTGTTTTACATAAAATTGCAAAAATAGTAGCTGTATCCTACCAAAGGTTTAAGTATTCTGTTTAGGTTATTTTCTGGTTTCCTTTACATTAAGCTAATTGTTCAATTGTTTTACAAATATGATTGGTTTTTGTATAACTTTGGGTTGAGTTAGGTCAAAAAATAGCTCCAGTGTTTACATGAAAAACTATAATCTCCTACGCTTTTCTCTGGACTGTTCTCCCCATTCCCTAGTATGAAGCAAAATTGTGATGATCCTTTCAAATAACTGAAACTAACCTAATGAAACTGAGGAAGTAGAGTTTTTCTTTTTAGAAAAAAAATAATTGGACTACTCATAGAAGTAGTTACTAAAACTCTCATAAACTCCAGGATTTTTTTTCTCAATTTAATCAAAATGACCTTGGTGTAGTCTTATTTACAAACAATTTTTTTGCAAATATCCTATTGCTTTGTACAGCCGTGACATTAACAACATAATTCAGGCTCATATATTCACTCTCTTTCTGTCCTGTTATTCGGCACAGTTCAGTTGCTTTTCCTCTTAAACACAGCCTGTGTTTTTTCTCATTAACTTTTCCTTATGATATAAACTCTTTAATTCTCTGCTTAAAATACACAGAAGGCAATGTGGCTTCATGAATCATGCTGAGACTGTAGGCGGTAATCCTGCTGCTAAAATACAGTATCAAGTTAACTGAGATTACCTTAAAATATGTAGAAACAAAGCATTCCCATTCCACAGCAGAACTGAGATCTGACAACTGTGATTCAAACCCGAAGCTCTGGATGACAGCCTAAAAACTCTACTACAGTTGGTAGATGTGAGATATTCTGATTATCATATTAGGTCCTTTCCTGATCTCCAACAGCTAGAGACAACAGGCTAGACAGAATTATGTGAGTACAAAAGTGACTGAATAACCCTAAGTAAAGAATAACTATAAATGTATCAATATCAGATTGGCAAGAAGCCTCAAGTGGGTTCCACAGGGGCATGTGCGGGATTCTTTCTTTATGACATTTTTATTAAAGACTTGGATGCAGAATGCACAGAACTGGGAAGAATGCAAACACTTTAGAGGACATGGTTACAATTCAAAAGGAGTGAGAAAAATTAGAAAACTGAGTAACGGACAATAAAATGCATTTCAACAAAGAAGAACTGAAGATGCTACAGGGTGGGTGTGTCTGCATGTCGCTGTATGGTGATGTCGCTACAGTGCCATGCTTTAGTACTTCCTCTTTTAGATGTATTAAAGTACAGCGCAGTATGGATGGTTACTGTGCCATATATGCAGCACATAGTTATTTTGCTGCTACACTGCTGTAGTGGTGCACTATACTTGGGGACCATGCTGCTACAGCAATGTAGCTGGTGATCACATGTAGACTTGTGTGATCACTATGTCACTATAAGGTGACGTGTAGATGCACCTCAAACAGAGGCAAGTGATTAAAATGATAAAAGAGTAAAAAGGTTGAAAGAACTAAGTACATTTATTTTGAAGAATAGAAGATCAGCTTTCAAGTATTTAAAAAGCTGTCATTAAAAAAAGATGGACAAACAGTGTTCTCCCTTGTCATATGGATCATGGCACAGGGCAATGTGTTTAAAATTCAGTGAAACAAATATAGATACAATCTCAGGAAACTTTTTCTAACCAGAAGAGAAGTATGGAACAAGCTGCCAAGGGAAGCTGTGGAATTTTCTTCATTAAAGGCTTTCAAAAAAACTCCAAACATCTGTCTGGGATGGATCAGGTATAGTGAATTCTGTCTCTGTGCTAGGGTTTGGAATGCATGACCTTTCAGGTGGCTTCCAACTCTTCTTCTATAACAGGGATTTTCCATGTCCTTGAAAGTTATGCTTCTCGTCACCTTCTCAAATTCCGTCTCTAATTTCTGCAGTATCCTTTGTGAGACTGGATAGCCAGTACTAGCTAGCCACTGTCCTAGATGAGGTTGCACCACTGATTTCTAGAATACAGTTATAACATGCTTCATATTCACCATCTCATTTCTTGCACATCCTAGTATCTTATTCTGCTTGTTGAGTGTAGTTGCACATTCTGTGAAGGTTTTCAATGTGGAGGTTTTCATTGATCTACAGAAGGGGTGCTTTACCCCTAGCCCATGGGCCAGTTCTGGCCCTGGGTTCCTTGTCATCTGGTGCAGAGGTTTCCCCACAGCCCACTGGGAGCCCCATGGGCCATGGGCCTGTGCACTAGATCTGGTGCACAAGGTGGTGTGGAGAGGAGGTGATATGGGTCCTAGGGCTCCAATCCCAGCATGTAAGGTTGGAGGTAGAGGGTAGTGTGTTCTGTATCCAGGCTTGTGGGCCCAATCCTGAGGCATGGGGACTGATTTGGGCCATGGACCAGCAATGCACCAATCATTTGGCTCACAGGTCCAAAAGGTTGAGCACCCTTGATGTATACCAATAGTCAGTTGCCCTTTTTTAGGTGAAACTGCTTCAGAAAAGTGATTCCCAGTCTTCTCTGGACCACAGGCAGCAATACAAGGAAGCAACATGTTTTGGGCAACAACCTACTTTGCTCTCCTTCCTAGTTGTAAATCTTTAACTTCCTGTCACTGCAAGGAAAGTCAGATGTCCTTATAGACAACCTGTTACCTGCAATCCCCAGGGTGGGAGCTGTTGGGTATTTACCTTTCCCCTCTCCCTCCCCCCAGCTTCTTTCCAAGTTGTATTACCTGGCATTATTGATTTTTTAAAATTAAATTTGCTACCATATAACCTATTTAACTTGTTTGTTTAAGTGTCTAAAATTCCTTACAGGAATCTCTAGTCCTAACTAGACTAAATAACTTTGCTTAATTTGTAAATTATGTTATCTTGCTATTCACCCTCCCTCTTTGGATCATTAATAAAATCATTACAAAATGTGGAACCTACTACAGAACCAGGGAGCACACAGCTATTAACCTCCCACCATGATAAAACATGTCCATTTAATAATCTTGGTTGCTTTCTATCTCCTAGCCAAACTTAGTTCCATGATTGTATAATGCAAAAAACATTGAGATCTCATCATTATTATTTCAGGGGCACATTTTGATGAAAAATATCTGCAGTAAGTTCATTACACATTTAGCTTTACTGTTATGAAGGCTAAGACACTTTTTATTGATAGCTTAAATTCTACATCATGAATTGGCAGCCTTGCCAAAAAAATGCCAGTCACCAAATCACTTCAAGCTGGCCCATTTCAATCCCTATCCACTAGAAAGATACACACTGGACATAGGGTCATAGAGTGGTTCTCATCTTACCATCTTATCACAGCCTTGCTTCACACATGTTGTTCATTGATATTTTGGAGTTGGAGGGTTTTGCAGGGCATTAAGATGTGCCTGCTCCTGTAAAAGTAGAAGCAGCCTAGCCAGGGAACCCTGCAGGTTAGGCAGGGCACCACATCTGCCAGTTGCCTGAGCAACAACTAAATGAGATAATCAGCCAGCACCTGCAAGCAGTCAGGTGACTGGAGAGAAACAGGGTCCCTGGGGGCATATAAGCCCAAGGCTGGGGTTGGTAGGGTTTTTCTCTCTGGTCAGTGCCAGGGAAAGGAGTTCCTGCACAGGAAATACCCAGGGATGTTTGGTTGCCTGTTTTGCTGCCTACATGAATAAGGCAGCTCCAGGAGTTCAAAAAGTACCCAGGGCTGGGAGGCATGCTATGCTAGAGTAGAGATTTGCCCTCTTACAAGGGCAAAGCATTGTCTCCATTGTTAGTGTTACGTTATAACCCAGAGACTTATGTTTACATGGCTGCTTGAACTGCTAGGGCCAGGCTTAAGATTCAAGTAGTTAGTGAGCCTGTTGTGGGCAGAAAGTGCAAGGCACAAAGCAGACAGGGGCACAGCTACATATGAGCCAGAGGGCCTGGCCCCAGAGGGTGCAGCTACATAGGGACCAGGAGCCTGGCAGGCAGGGTCTGGGGACTGGAAGGGACAGATCGGAGCTAGTGCCTCAAAGCCAGGTTGAACACAGTGGGCCTAGGCGAGAAGGTCTAGTTAGGTTAAAGAGACAGAGGCTGAGGAGGCCAAGGCTCCAACAGAGGGAACAAAATTTTCACAACAACCACAAGGCATGGGGTGTGGTGTAGGGAAGGTTTTGGAACCATGCAAATAGCCCATAAGGCTCAAGGTGCCTCATGTGGCACAGTACTGGAGTGAGGTCTAGTGAAGGGCCCAAGGACCAGTGAGTTCTTGTGGGGGTCAGTAGGCCAGGACCACACACAAAGGCCCGTGGACAGCCTCCCAGTTTATTATTTCACCATGAGACATGGCAGGAAAAACATGAGGGCACCCTTGGGGCAGAGCTGGTGTGGGCACAGAGCTGCCAAGGGCATCACGGCCACCCTGGGGCCCCTGACCTGTGACAGAGGGAAGCAGTTTGTTTATTCCTGTGAGAAGCACAGCATAACACTTGTCTGAAACAGGAGTAAAATGCAAAACAGTCTTAGAAGCAGGCACTGGATCTTGGGACTCTTCCCTCTCAGGTCACCATCGACATCCACAGCTCTTGACTAGTGATCACAGCAATTATGAGTTGACTGTAATCCTCAATTGCATCTGGTTTGATGTTGATTTACCATTTCCTGATGCCATTCTCCACATGAACGCTCTGTGCTAGGTGAGGGAAATCTCATATTTGTAAAAATGCCTGATGTAATACTAAAAGGAAAGCTGTTTAATAGTGTCTTTAAAGTGTCTGGGTGCTTGGAGATGGAGCTTTTTGGATAATTTGGCTCACTTTTTAGTTATGAATTATACAGCAATGTCAAATCTTAGACTGGAGAAATCCTATTTTAATGACACTAAATATTTATGCTGAGCCTAAGGAAGTCTAGTTAGATTTTAGGAATGCATGAATTTAATGGCTTTTCTGAATCATGTTTCTGTTTCTTTGGGACTTCAGTCAGTTAATTTTGTTATCCACTGAGTTGCCACATGTTTATCATAATTTTTGTTATGTTGGTCCTTTCCTTAACAGCACCTCAAGCCCTTTGAGATCTGTGCCTGAAAAGCATTTCATAAGAGCTAGATGGTGTTTATTGATGCCGATGGTAATGACATCTATTTAATGGTGAGAATGCCGGAGGAGGATCTGAGAAGATTAAATAATTTTAAGAAAAGGATAATATTTTAAGCCAAAATAATTTAACGTATTGTTCCTAGTTTATATAGAATCATTACTTACTTCTGGCAAATTTATGAATGATATGAATTTTGAAGGAAATTGATGAAGGAATACTGTATAGTTGTACTCACACATGTGAAACTTGCATGATATATGTACATACATAAATTTAATTTATGTCACATTGCAACAGACTACTTAGGGCTGCCTTGCTGCTGAGGATAGAGAGACCCATTATCCAACTACCCTGGAATGGTAACTGCAGCAGGGGCTATAGAGGAGTCTGGAACAGAGCTGTTCCAGGAAATCACTTGCATTGGAAGTATTCCCAGGAGACCAGTTCAGCTCCTTTATTCCTCTGAACCAGCCTAAAGGGATGAGATGGGAACAAAAGTTGAATCCATTAACATTAATTAAACAATTTCTGCCAAGGAATACTGTATAGTTGTACTCATACACATGATACTTGCTATTCTCTGCTACTGTTGTGTTAGTACAGTTATTATTGATAGACTAGTTAGCCCAAAAGATAAGAGTTTTCACTTCCCAAAGTCTCCTTTGAAACAACAACTGACCAGATGCTCTGTAGGAAATTTTCAAGGACATAAGAAAGGCCTCCAACATCCATGGCTTGGCAGCAAGCACCTAACTGCCTTTGTGCCTCAGAAAAAATTCCCTTCAACCAGAAAAGTGCCAGGCTAGAAGCCAAAATAAACTCTCATTAACTGTCTTATGCGGAAGGTAAAATTATGGATGCTTTCTTTTTTTTTTTATTAGATTAGTGAGCATCATGAGCACTGTCTTATATCAGCCACTTACAGTATTCAAGGGGAAGAAACAATATACAAGACAAAGGTTCTGACAAGTAATGAAGAGAAAATGCTTTCACTGTCTCAAGTAAGCATAGGTAACAAGTGAATGCTTATGCCTGTTCTGGTGTGTCCTTTCACATTTCCCCAATCTCAGCATTTCAATTTATTGTACACTAATTGGATAGACTTTCTGGATGAAGGAAGGGAGTCAACACCCAGTAATTACTTCATTGTAAAATCTAATGAGTTTTAGAGTACTGACTTACTGTAGAAAATGCAGCATAATAAATAGAATGCAGTTTTCCAACAATAAACTACCAGTGAATTCTGTTAGTGTATTTCTTCATGAAACATGTTTATGTGATAGCCTTCCAATTTTATGGCTGAAGTTTATCACCATAAGGTGCATTTCATGACAGCTGAATAACTACATTCAGTTAGACTTGTCACCATGTGCCTTCAGTATCAAGACACATGCTGATTGTATCAAATGCTGTTGACTGTCTTAGTGCTCCAAATAGAAAGATGATTACACTGTTCTCTTTAGATGTGATGTAATATTATTCACCTCTCAAGGAACTGAAGGTCAATGTTGTCTGAGAACATGGTAAAGATCATCTATTGAAAGCTTCGTAATGCCACGATAACACACTAATAGGTACAAAGTAGTTATACATTATACATTAATGTTCTGTGATTTCTCATAAGAGAGGAAGTACATATGTAGTCTGAAAACTGGACAAGTCACCCATTATTACATTTAGGTAGAAAATGGAACAATGCCCTATCCTTGTCACATTCTGAACTCATAATGAGAAATAACTAGAATTTACACTCATCATCGAGTGGGGGCTGGACTAGACCTCATGAGGTCTCTTCCAGCCCTACTTTCCTATGACAGTACTGGTAGTTTACTATAGGATCATTTAAGTGTACAACAGAAATCTTACCAAAAAAAAAAAAACCAAACCCCACCCCTTAGCCTGTGATAAACCTTGTGAGAGAAAGTGATAGAAATCCTGTGACTCAGTTTTGATCAAAAATCTTAACCAAATTAAGCTAAATCAACTAGCAAACCCTTTTATAGTATGTGCATATGATGAAAGGGTTTATTTCAAAATAATATACTGAATGTATGAGCTCTGCATTTACCCTATGTAATTTGAAATACAGTATAAAGGAATACCTTATAGGAAATCCAGTGCTAATGTTGGTGGTATTTAAGAAATACTCATTACATTATCAATTCTACTGTCTTGCTTGTTCTAGACCTTTGGTTTTCCTGAGAGGGTAGTGGGCCTGAAAGGATAGATGGCAGCATACATAGTAATCTATCAAAACACAAATGTTAGGCTACAATAACAGTGTTATAAGCTGCTACGCTCTAACTGGTGATAGCATGGCAACCTAGCGTGTAGGCCACCATTACTGATTGCCTTGGAGGCCATAAGAGTGGGTGAAAAGAAGAGACCAATCTTTGTCCTCTGCTTGAGGAAGTTGATGTGTTACTGCCTGGATTGCTTTCTTCCCTGAGTGACAGTACCAACAGCCCTACCTCAGGTACTGACAGAAAGGGAATCCTCCCCAGATGGATCAAAGAAGTGTGATCATTGGAGAAGCTGAACTGTAATTTGTTTTCCCACTCTCTACCTCTCCCTGCCCTCTCAAAGCAAAGGCTAAAGAGCAGAAATAGGCAAATGCTACTGCAACAATTTGTTAGTAGTGACATTCAAGGGGGAAAAAATCCTGTTCCTTTTTTAAAAAAAAAAGTTTAGTCCAATCTGGGCGTATTAATAAGCATTAATCAAATATATGGCATGATACTGCTTGGTGTCATTTCTTGGTGGTGTTATTGTGGTTTGAATGCCCTAGCTACTCTCCATTAACAAGTTTGGGTTTCCCTAAATTTAATATTCTTTAGTCTGGAATATCCTGGGTTTAATACACTTGGTTCTGATAGGATTACAACACTTCTGTAATAGTGATTATCATGCTAACTCCATACCTGTGACTGGGGCTTAAATCTCTGCTCTGCCATAGGTATCCTGTGTGATTTAAGACAAGTAACATGTTTTTTCTTATCACATTGTTATTCTCCAATTTAGGAAAGGAGACCCACTTCATTTCTCACCAGGATATGGTGAACATGGAGGTGCCCATTTCTACAGTTAGCCTCCTGGGGGATCTGGGGGTGTTGACCTTCAGAGTGGTTCTGAGAACCAAGAAAGGTTTAAGAAGCCAGTCCCAACAAAGTAAAGTACTTGCAACATAAAATTACCTAATTTTTAATAGCAAGTTCAATAACAAAATACAGAGAAGATATAAATGATGAAACAGTACAGATATGGCATGTCAAGCAATTGATTAAAATTTATAAAGTACACATTTGTCTCAAGGCATAAAGTCTTATTCATATTTGAAAGCAATTTAATCTTAAAATGTCCAAGTCATAAATCTTAAGAAAAACTTCTAACAAGTGGCCAGTCCGTTAGGGAAAGGACCTTTTTACCTGGGTTTCAAAACTAAGTTGCATAATAGTGCTAACCAGATACACTTCCAAGTGGGCAATTCAGCAAGAAACAGAGTTCCACACAGAAGAGCAAAACCCCCAAAGTGGATCCAGGTTTGATACTCTATCACTTAGCTAAAATATACAAAGACTCACTAAACAAGGTAGAAAAAATGTAAAAGTATGATTAATATCTGTGGAGCTATTCTTATTCCCTATATAAGCTTTATTTTGTCTAAAATTATCATCATCTATCATCAGACCATATGTACTGAAAGGGACCTTGCAACCATTACCCAAGTTTTGTTCCATACATTTTACTTGAGAGTTTTCTGAAACAGTTCACACCTTGTGACTTTCTCTTGCCCAATCATTTCCTTTGCCTGTTCTTCTCTTAGCAAAACTGTGGTCAAGAAGATGGAAATAACTCTATACTGTCTTATCATAGAAAAGCTTAAGACCTACTGAAATCTACATAGGACCTGTGCATATCTAATTAATTACCCCAGTAATGACTCCTAATTACATCTCTGTAACTGGACTTTGTATATAAACTTAATGCAGAGTCTACTCTGCACTGGCAGGGGAACATGCTGTGCTTGTGGAATTTATTGCTACAGCATTCCCCACCAATATCAATGTAAATTCCTTTCTTGGCCTAGAAATTGAAAAATCTCCTGAAGTCAGTGGGACTTCTTGACAGCCCCTCGCAGCCTAGAAGTCTGCCAGCCTGCAAGGGAAAAGCCATGGTTTCCCACGTTTTTCTCCTTTAAAGGAGAATCCATTTTTAAAGTTTGTTTGCAGCCCTTTCATATATTGTTGCAACTCACTTTTGGGTCATGACCCACAGATTGAGAAAAGCTGATCTAGATCACACAAAGTTATATTTATCAGCAAAAACTTCCTCATTACTTGGTTAGTTTTGCAAACATTAGGGCAAATATTGCTTTGGTTTATGGTTTGTTTGAACTATTCAAAACCATTTTGAAGTGGATTGCTGTCAAAAACTGTGTCAAGCAGAATGGTTAGTTTTTGTGTTTTTAAATTAAAGGGAAGGGATAGCAGAAAAGAAAAAGAAAAGCACAGTTGACCATAGAGAGAGTATTTTGGCCTGCATATATTGCTATTTTGCTCATATATCCAAACAGCCTGGATCAGGCTATGGAGTTCTTATTACTGAATATACCTAATATTATTTCCTAAATTCACTATAACTATTCAAATAGAGGTTTGAAAAGAAAAATTACCTTTTACTCCAAAGTCTTAAAACAAAACAAAAGGCACCATATTGCCACTTTAGGGACACATTTGTTGCCTGCTGTTGCTATTATGTATGTCATTTCAGTCCTGCAGTTGGCTATAAACCACATCTTTTCTTTTTCCAGAGAGAAATAAGAGGCGCCTAAAGGGAAGCAAAAATGGAAAGCACCCTTAAAATGATTGATTTACAATTGGTAAGGAGATACACTACAAAAATTATAGTTTTGTTAGTATGTTGCATTCCAAGTTTGCTCAACGCTGTTACTTTTAAAAACACTCCCACCCCCACCACCCTGCTGGCTTAGAGCACTGGTTTTCAACTTGTGCTGAACAGACCCCTGGGAATCCATAGATTATGTCTAAGGGGTCTGCAAAAGATGACTATGATCAACCAAAAATATATGATTATCCACATTTACAATTCAAAGGGGTCCACGCCTCCATTTGAAAGTTCCAAACGAGTCTTCACTTCCATTAAAAATTTTGTAGGGGTCCGCAAATGAAAAAGGGTTGAAAACTGGTGGCTTGGAGAGCTCAACCTGAAGGTGGCCATGTAGCAGACTTGGGTACTTTGCCAGGTTGGTTGAGAAGTTTCTTCAGGGGAGAGAATGAAGGGTACTTTGTGACATCATAAGCATCTTAATTTGATTCTTACAAGGTTCCAAGACTAATAGAGCAACAGTATGTACTGTGTACAGAATGTAGCCCAGTTTTATACAGTACACCCAAAAGTAAGTGATTTGTCGCAGTGGTGGGGTATGTGCGTGCATGTGTACACATGTGTATGTAGAAGAAACAGTAATTCCAGCCAGCTATCAGGAGGTGTGAAACTTTCAGGAACCTTAACAGATATCCCAGCCTGAGCTACCCGCCTAGTAGGCCACACCTGCCTGGGACTTTGACTAGCAGCCCTCACCCATACAACTCTAGCCTACCACTGTTTGGGCCTCCTGACTGGCTGCTGAGAGAGCAGCGTCCTCATTTAGCTCCAGCTGTAGCAACAGATTCTAGTGTAGCCAGCAGTTTTTGCTGAAGGTCTGCTCTGGCAAGCCTCTGTAATGTAGTACTTCTGGTTTTCTGACCTGCTTCCTTTGCTGCTGGACTCTGGCTTCTGGATTTTCCCTTGGATTTGGTAATTTGGCCTCTGACTTCTGAAGTTTGCCTTGACTGATGGTTCAGGCCTTGCCCTTGGATCTGGTAACTTGGTATCTGATTCCTGACCCTGCAGTGGGATGCATTTTGGACTTTGCTTCTGTCTCTGACCTTCCTCTGGCAGCCAAGATGTTAGGCTAGGCTGCCCACAACTTTAGTCCATTACAAACATACCTTTTCACACAGGCAGGACAGATGTTGGGAAATAAATGAAAAAAGAAAAATAGTTCTTAACAGTTTAAGACATGGCTGGAAGTGAAGGTTTGTGGTCCTTGTAAGATAAGATAACTTACTCAGAGCACTCACATATAAAGAGGGAGCTTTCATCTGTTAGGTAATTTAAATCTACACCTTGTAATAGGAATGTACTCTAATAACCAGGTTAGACTGAGTTTGATCCAAAATGCCCATTGCTTCTGTTGGATCAATGCAGAAAAGAATTCCAGATTTAATTGTGTCAGAGAAGGGGGAGAAAGAGAGAGAGCACATAAGGTAGCCTTATTTCCGTAGCCTAGTGATTAGGTAACTTTGTAACAGGGCCATTACACCATTACTCAGCAGGGCAGGGCTAAAGAGAGATGCAACATCTTTAAGAATATTATAGTCAGAGCTCTATATGAACTGTTGCCAGGCTCCAGGATATTATAGGAGCCACTAGAAATCCCAAGACTCTGAAGGGAACTACTACTCCTCTCTCAGGTACTGGGAATGATGCCAGACTACTGAGCCAAGAAGCTGCATAACTCCAGGCAATAATCAACAGGCCACTAATTGGATAATGACTTCAGCTTGTTTGGAGACTCTGCTGGTGAGACCCATGAAAGAGAGCTCTGGTCACCTACTGGGAGAGAAGCAGGTGAGGTGGCTGGAAGCAGAAGGGCCAAGGGGCTTATAAGCCTAGACCCATTCATGATGCCTCATATGTGGGCCCTTGCTAGGTTCAGAGAAAGAGCTTTGCCAGGCCCTGGAGTGAAGGAATCTCTGCCCAAAAGTTGTACACTAAAGTTAAGTGAATTATATTGCATGGTTGTTTATGGTGCTTCTTTAACTTCTGTGAGGCTTAGGAGTAGCTAGAGAGTTACAAGCAGGAGATTGAGCATGCCTGGGGAAGCCACTGTAGATTTGTCTAGAAGACTGCTGAAGACAACAAGCTACATGAGAAAGGAGCCTGAACTCTATGGGGCCATAGTTAGGTTAGCCTCCCAGGGACTGGAAGCTAACTTGAACCATGAAAAGGAAGCCCAAGAGCCCTAGAGGAGTGTGAGTTGTAAGAAAGGCCTAGAAATTGTAGGCTGTGGGCAAAACCCAAAGTCTCTGTAAGAGCTAGTGCAAAGCTCTTATCTATTGCTTGGTGAGGGAGGTGGTAGGTGTTCTAGGGTAGGCATCTGCTCTATCCTTGTGCTATATGTATTGCTTTCCCAATAAATACAGCACAAGGGTAGAACAGTTAAGCAATGGAGTCCCTGGCATAGTGACTCTTTCTGCATCATTGTGTAGCTTCCAAAAGACCTGGAAAGTCCCCATGTCTCCAGAATAACCCATAGCATTATGGGCACCCCTTCAGGAGGTGGAGATGTGTTTCTGGATTTTCACTACTATCCATTTCTCAAGAGGAAACTGAGGACCTAAGTCTTTCCTCTCAAATTGACAGGGAACTCACTGACATTTTTTTTAAAACAAGTGAAGCCTACCACTGTTTCATAAGAAACTTGATTCTGTCCAGGTATTGTAGCATGCTCTGCCTACTGGCCTGAGCTCCTTGGGAATGATAGGCAGAAGAATGGTTTGTTTCTGGATCCTGAGCAGGCTTAAACACTGAGCTCATTGGTCTTATCAAAACTGAAGCACTTCTGCATGTGTGTAAAAAAACAAAACAAAAAACTTTCAAGTGTCCAGCAAATTTCAGTGTCCCAACTTTGAAGTACCCATGACATTTCAGCTCCTAGAGGGTTAGGCTACAATGGAGCAGGGTTTTTAGAATTGCAACTTTGAACTTTAAACACATACATTTTACCTGCATCACTTATTGTGTTGTCTTTTTGTATACTTTGGATCCACTATGGAAAGTGTGGCGTTTCCTCCTGTCTATTTTGTCAGACAGTAAGCCTCTTGTAGAAGGGACCTATAAATGTTTTTCTTGCTCTTTTCCTTGTTCAAGACTCAATACAATGTCTTCCTGTTAAGGTCTAAGAACAGTTACTGCAGCAATTCTGCCTCTGAGTCTCCACTGGGAAGAGGGTTGTTAAAGACCAACACAACTGTATAGTGTGTTGTGGGTGTGATTCCTCTGAATGTGAAGTTTTGGGGCTAACATGGGATTGTGCCATCTCTTCAGCCCTTTAGGTTCTATTGTCAGTTCCATTTCAGAACTAATAGTTATCTGTGTTATTTGAAGCTGGGCAGCTTCTCCAAGGAGCTTCATGGTAGATAATCATTCAGCTGTGGAGACTGACTGCCACTTTAGATGGTGTTGCAGAGGCATGGGAACTTTCAGGATCTCATGTACATCACCCTCAAAATTACAGAAAAGTAATGCCCCAAGATGTATTTTTGGGATTGTGATCAAGCAAATGAAGACTTTGTGTTTTTTTATGCCACAGTAATAAAAAAAATTTGAGAAATTATATACCCAACCAAAACGAAACCTTGAAACTGTGTAATTTCCACATGAGACAACAGAAAGAATGTGAGACAATAGAGAAGTTTATCAAAGACCTCAGACCGCTGAGCCAGACATGCAACTTTGGAAACCTAAAGGAGTCCATGATCAGAGACCAAATGGTATTGGGTATAATGGATACAAGTATCAGGAAAAGACTGCTAGACAATCCTGAGCTTAATCTGGAAAAGGCAGTTAGAATGTGCCAACTGACTGAAATGACAAATGCCAGCCTGCAGAAGTTGGAGGAAAAAATAGACCAAGCTGAACTAGACAGGATTACAAGACTGCAAAAACCTAAGGAAACACACACAAACAATACAGGAAGGAGGACCTCACTATGAACCAGGCAAGCAAAAGAGAATTGCTTGAAGAACCAATGATCAGCTGCAGATGCTGTGGTGGTGACTACAGACCCGTGCAATATCCTGCAAGTGCTGCAACACATACAAAAGACTCAATCATTTTGTAAGAATTTGCAGAAAGCAGCAAGGTGTAACATAAGAAACAGCAGGTGCATGCTCTAAGCAACAAAGGAAAAAGGAAGAATTCCTCATCAACACAATGCAAGAAGAAGTTCATTCTTCTGAGGGTTGGATAATCACCCTGGACACCAATGGATTAATGGTAACTTTTAAATTAGGTACAGGGGCACAGATCAATGCAATACCAGAATACATTGTTCAAATAATGAAAATTAGCCTGTGTAATATGACAGTAAGTGAGACTTGCAGCATATAATGGAAACACGATTAAAACCAGGGATGTTTGTGCACTGCATGTTAGACGCAGTGGTAATATAGTAAGCATTCAGTTTGTAACAGTCCCAGGAAAGCTAATGCTAATTATTGGGTTGCAAACATGTAAAACTCTAGATTTGGTTAGGGGAATAGATGCCATTGAGAGACTAGAAAGCAAGAACATAGAGTTTTACAATGTGTTTCAAGGCATGGGGAAACTGTCAACTGAGTACAAGATAGAATTAAGAGAACCAAATATTCCCACCATACATGCTCCAAGAAATTGTCTCCCTTAGTACTAAGGGAGACAATGAAAAAGGAACTTAGATTAGTTAACATGAACATAATAGAGAAAGTAGAATAACCAACTTTTGATTCACTCAGTGGTCACAATACAAAAAAAAGATAGATTCTTTAGATTGTATCTAGATCCTAAGCAAATGAACAGATGCATCTAAAAAAAAAAAAAAAAAAAAAAGCATTTTCCCATTCCTACCAGGCTACAGGTTTTTGGCAATGTGGCAGAAGCTAAATATTTTTCCACTTTGGGTGCCTCTTCTGGGTTTTGGCAAGTTCCCCTGGAAAAGAATAGCACTAGATTATATATCAATTATGCCCTTTGGAAGGTATTGCTTTTGTAGGCTTCCTTTTGGATTGTGTTCTTCATCTGAAGTATTTCACAGAAAGGTGCAACAAATGTTTGAAGGTCTTGACACAACTATGGTTTGTATTGATGATGTATTACTTTAGGGAAATACTATGGAAGAACATGACCTGAGGGTAAGAAAGGCACTAGAAGGAACTCACAGAGCAGGTTTGAAACTGAACAAACAAAAAATACATTATTTCTTTGACCCTGAATTTGTATCTGGGAGAAAAGCTCTCTGGGAGGGGTTCATATTGATCCTGCAAGGGTTAAAGCCATTACAAACATGCCACCTCCTACAGGTAAGGAAAGAGTGCAAAGATTACTGGGACTGATCTGTTTTGTAAGGAAATACAGGCAGCCCTTGGACTTGCAACACTTGATTCCTGAAACTGGTGTCTAAAGTTGAAACATTGTAACTAGGAACCAATTTTTCCCAATTTTCATAGGAAAATGTTATAAATGAGGGGTTGGTTCCTGATCCAAGGCCCAATATCCTATTTTCATCAAAAATAACCCAGAATTTTGTACTCAATCAATTATAGATGAGTAATATAACTATTTATATTGTAAATAGCAATCACATTGATTTGGAAGGACTTATTTGAGGTGACTCTACTGGACTTTTTGAAAGGGTCTTGGGTTGGGCTTTTTGAAGGGTTCCTGGCTGGAGTCTTCTTGGGAGTCTTGGCTGCAGGTTTTTCTGGAGTTGTCTGCTTTCTTAAAGAAAAAGTATCCAAGGAAGTTTGGACAGATGTTCTCCAGGCAGACGGGTGACACAGCAAACTTGTTAGCTGTTGTGGCACGGCATCAGATCAAGCATTATAAAGTTGAAACTGACATCAGAAAGTTGAAACGGTGTCAGTTTATAAAAGTTGTAATTCAACATTGTAAGCTGAGGACTGCCTGTATCTACCTAAGTTAGCAGAGCAGACTGAATACCTTAGATCACTCCTATAAAAGAATGCTCAGTGGATATGGGAACATGAAGATGAAGATGAATTTAAAAACCTGAAGGAAAAGATAATGAAGCTCCAGTACTAAAATACTAAGACCTATTACATTGCCAACAGATGCTTCTAAAGGCGGCATTGGAGTAGCTTTGGTTCAAAAACATGGGGATAGCTAGAGTCTAGTAGCATATGCATCTAGGGCACTAAGTCAGGGTGTCTTTATGTACGAACTGAGAAATATACCAGAGAGAAATGTTCTGGCTGTAAAAAAATATTTCATATATTCATCTATGGGAAGCCTGTAATAGCTGAAATTGATCATAAATTTCTGGTAATTATTGCAAAGACAGGGTTATCAGACATGCCACCCAGATTAGAGATTTTTCTTTCACCTGCAAATGTGTGAACTAGTATATGCCAGCAAAACATCTAATTTCAGATATATTGTCTAGAGAATATGACATGATGGAAAATGACAGAATTTCAGCCTCAGACATAGTGCATGTTAATTTAATTAAACAAGTGATTCCTGTCACAGATAAAATGTGGGCACTAATTGCAGACACTACTGCTCAGGATACCACATTGCAAAAAGTGATAACAGCTATTTGTGCTGGTTGGCCTGGAAAACACACCTAGTCCCAACTCTCAGTTCAAGAACTAACAAAATGCCATCCAGTACCAACAGCTCTAAGTCTCATGACTTGTTCCAGCAATGCTAAAGAAAAACATTCTAAACAGAATACTTAAGGGGCATCTAGGCATTAAAAAAAATGCAAAAGGAGATCAAGGGGTGCTTTATAGTGGCCCAACATAAATGATGTCATAGAAGATGCTGTAAAGACTTGTACAACATGCCTAAGGTACAGGGATCAGTGCAAAGAAAAAAGGCCATAATGGTCATGGAGGAGCCCATGGCGCTGTGGTATTAAGTGGGGATTGACTTATCCATACATGCAGGAAAAATTACGTATTAGTGCTGGATTATTATTCTCACTATTCTGAAATTGTATTGCTCAAATGCACAACAGCAAACCATGTCATAATTTACATCAAATTGATTTTTGCTAGACACGGAATTCCACAAATTGTGAGAACAGGCAACAGATCCTAGTTCAACTATCTTGAGTTTGAAGAGTTTCCAAACACATATATGGATGATGCTCATCAGAATGAAAAGCAAGATGTCAAAACATTAAAAATAAATAAATAAATAAATAAATAAATTCAGTGAACTGGAACAAGAATGTTACTATGATAGAGGTTCCAGGGAGTTACCAGAACTGCACAACAAAAATATGATGCTTCTCTCAGATGGACAAATATGGAAACAAAAAGCACTAATTTCCCATCAAGAAGCTCCCATATCCTATAAAGTAGACCCATGGGAAGGACAGGTATTAAGGAGGAACATGTGACACTTGCAGCTCATAAAGGGAAGAAAAGCAGCATTATGAGATTCAAAGGAAAGAGCTAACTTCAGAGCAACAAGAAAAAAAAAAAAAAAAGAGGCGATTGAAAAATCATACAGAAGTAGAGACATCTGAACAAGGAAACCAAACAAGAACTGAACCAATAAGGATTGAGAATTCAGAGAAACTGAGATCACTTGGAGCTAAAAGCCAACACAAAGACTAAGAGACCTGTTAAAAGGTGCTCTAGCTATGGGTTGAACTAAACTGCCAATGTTAGTATTATATGGGGGGTATGTTACATGTAAAGAGGGAAGATGTGTGGGTACTGTTAAGTGTTATATACAAGTTGTTATATTTGCCTGGGGATTGCAGGAGGGAACAGCAGAACTGCAGGCAAAGTACTGCTCTGTGAATAAACAAGCTTTATTGTTCTCTAAGCTTAGCTCTTTGGTCTTTTAAGAACAAACACAGAGATGGGTGCAGTCCTCCCTCCTCAGGCTCTCAGAGGCAGGGAGTGGACCAGATATGGTATGCATGCTGTATTTTGCTCACCCCTGGTTTAGCTACATAGTCCCAAGCTATGGAAATCACAAGTACAATTATGTTGGTTTTTTTTTTTTTAAAGTCTTGGACATCGCTGGTCTAAGTCATCAGTTTCTAAAGTATTTACCACTCATCCAGGCAGTGGGGCTAAGAGGCTGGTCCACAGGCTGATCCCAGAGTGCAGACTTGGCCTGTCAGGCTGGAATTTGGTGGTAGCACTGTTAATTGCAGTATCTTACACAGCCATGGCAGCTGTCACTCCTCCTATGACCAAATGTCTGGACATATGAAGAGCCCTGCAGGCTGAGTGATAGTGGGCTAGATACAGTCCGCAGGCTGCATTTATGGTCATCCCTGGCTTAGGCAGATGCATAGGTGCCAACTTTGGTTTTTGCTGGTGAGCGCTTTGGCCCTACTCGCACCCACTACCTCACTGTGAATTGCAGAGCACTGAACTAATTCTGCCTTCCTGCACAGCCATAACATGCTTCTCCCACCTACTGGTACCAGCTTGTAAAAGCTTGGTTTCAAGGCAAAGTTTTTTTAAAAAAAAAAAACCAGAACTCTAACATGTATCATGTAAAACCAGAATGGTCATGGCTTGTGGCTGCTATTTTATTTTATTTTTTTGTGTCACTATTTTATTTTATTTTTTTTTGGATAAAAATCCAAAAGCATCTTGTGGATGCCTGAGCCCTGAAGCACTCACAGAATCAGGGTCTACAGACCGATGGCATACTTATGGTGGTTTAAAAGGCCAGTTAATTCTGTGTTTTAAAAAAAGGAACCAACACATACAAACTTAGCTGAACCTGGTATAGAATTGTCAGACACAAAAAACTGCCACCAGAATAAAACTACACTCGTAAGTTATACAGCTGTAAAGTATCATCTCTCCACTTCCATCCTGAAGCAGCTGTTGTAGATTTGTTTGGGTTCCCCCCCCCTCCCATAATGCCCTTTGCGTCTCTTGCATTCAAGAGGTGCCAGATACTGGCAAATGGTGACTTATGAGCACAAGGGCCTGGACTTGATGACACAGGAGTTTCCTTCCCCTACAGTAGATCCCAGATACTTCACAGGCTTATGTTCCTAACCTGCCGCGAAATAAAGGTTTGTGAACCAGGCATACAGAAGCACAGCAAACAGTTGCACTCAACTACGGATATGATGCAGATGTCAGTTGTGGCTTTTATCTAAAGAGGTGCTGCTTGTCCGATCAGCTATGCTCCAGCTGAGTGGAGAAGAGGTGCTCTTTGAAATAAAAAAGTTTAAAGGCCAGCTGTTCAGCTGCTGCTTTGCTCAGCAACATACTGTGAATTAAACAGGTTACAAATGATCTGGGTTCTATTGTGTTATGTTCCTACATTTGTTTAATACAAGGCTTTTCAACTAAGTGCCTGGGTGGCGCTGCACAGTCTGTGAGCTGTATCCCATGTGGGCTGCTCCAGTATAAGACTTGAGCACCCTGCTGCACCATGTGCCTAGGAGGCCCCATGTGGTAGTATGCAGTGCCACCCTACTCCCCTGGGTGCAGCAGGAAGGAAAAACTGGGGAGCCCAGAGACCTCAGCTGAAACGTGCCTCCTGCCCTGGTTGGAATAAAGGAGGAGTGGTGACCAGGCAAGAGCCTGGAAGCCACAAATTAAGCTCTTGCAGGCTTTGGGCCAACATGTTGGACAGCCCTGACTTGATACAACTGAGCCAAAAACCTGCCATCTAATGACAAGGTGTTATAATTGTGCCTCCTGCAAGCAGCTACATTGGACTCCCAGAGCCGGCCAATGAGCTGGTTCCCGATTTAATTTACACTGCTCTGATTTGCCCCAGTGTAAATGTCTTATCTGTTTAAACCCTTAATTCCCATATAATCTCCCATCCTGTTTCCATCTCTCTCTCTGTTCTTCAACAATGGTATTTCCTAACATTTGAGTATTTCAAAAAAACAAACAAACCCATATCCTAAGTGTTAAATTAACATGGCCATATGTTTCGTTCTGTATGAATAAACTATGAAAGTGGCTATGAAGAGGCATGTTAGCCATCTCTCCTGAGGGTCTTATGTGAGTTCTGTCTGATAAACACTTGAAACATGGCATTCATGGTGATAAATTACAGACTTTGTCATTTGTTGGTAATTTTTACTTAAATGTTCCCCTTTTTGTTGATTATGACTTTGGCAACAATTGAGTATAATAATTTTTTCGTTTATATAGCATCTTACTTATGATTTTGCAAGCAGCTGTACTTGTGATGGTGTGGAAGATGTGCCGACTCTGCAGGTAAGGTTTTTCTTATTGAAGGCAGCGGATCAGTGATGAAAAATGGAACTGAGCGAAAGGATGAGCACTGGGGAAACATCAGCACTGGTGTGGTTACACTTTATAAGTGCATGCCATCAGCAGTTAAAGGGCAGGAATCCCATGCTTGGGTTAAAAACAGCCTGACCCAAAGAGGCAGGAGGACTGGGAGTGAGGTCTGGGAGCCCTAGGAGGGGCGAATGGTGGAAAGGAGTCTGCCGGCAACAAACCCACCGAGGCAGCTCAGAGAAGCCAAAAGACTTACTCACATGTTGGTCCTGGCTGTCAGGGACAGATGATTGGGAGCTGATCAGGGATGCTGGACCTGAAAAAAGACAAAATAATTGAGATTACAGTGGGCCAGATTAGGGTCTGCAGTAAGAATGGCCCCTGTGAACCAAAGTTCAAAAAGGTCTTGCAAGACAAGGACCTGGGTGATCCAACTCTGGGCTGGAGGACTGAGAGAACTAAGCCCCAGAGTGATTTTTGTGTTGTGTATTATTTTGCTTTATATTACCTGCCTCAGAAGGTACTATATGAAAGCATAGTCTGTATGCCCTGAAACCATCTACTTAAAGAACTTAAAGGTTGGTGTAAAGTAGGGTGCAGGGGAGGCAGAGCCCCAAAAGACCGCACCAGGGCTGGCTTAAGGATAGCACCCACGGGGATTAATATCTTCCTCTCAAGTTGTATAGGAGAACAAGTTGTGGCAGGTGAGAGTGGTTGCCCTTACCCCAGTCCCAGTCATGCAACACTGTCCATTTGTAAAAGAGGGAAAGGGGCCAGGAGGCTTCCTTGGCTGACCAGAGAAATCCAGGGCAGCCTAAGGGTCAAAAGGGGAGCACATGAAGTAGAAACAGGGAGAGATCACCAAAGACGAATATACCTCCTCTGATCACGCTTGTAGGGAGGCAGTTAGACAGGCCAAAGCTACCATGGAGCTGAGGATGGCATCCCAAGTAAAGGACAACAAGAAATTGTTTTTTAGATATATTAAGCAAGGGGCACGACAAGTCTCTCACTGGGGTTGTAGAGAGGCAGCAGCAAGGTGCCAGACTACCATGCGTAGACCCTAAGATGGTGCAGAGGCACTTGGAAGAACTGGATGCTTTTAAGTTGTCAGACCCAGATGAGCTCCATCTGAGGGTGCTAAAGGCACTGGCTGACATCATTGCACAGCCACTGGAAGGAATATTTGAACACTGTGGCACACGAGCCAAGTCCTGGAGGACTGGAAAAGGGCCAATGTGGTCCCCATTTTCAAGAAGGGGAGGAAGGAGGACCCAGGCAATTATAGGCCAGTCAGTCTCAGCTCCATCCTTGGCAAAATCTTTGAAAAAATCATCAAGGCTCATATACGAGAGCCCGACAGGACAAGTTATGCTGAGGGGAAACCAGCACGGGTTCATAGCAGGCAGATCTTGCCCAATGAATCTAGTCTCTTTTTATGACCAGGTTACAAAATGCCTGGACACAGGAGTAGGGGTGGATGTCATATACTTAGACTTCAAGAAGGCCTTCGATACAGTATCCCACCCCATACTGGTGAACAAGTTAAGAGGCTGTGACTTGGATGACTACACAGTCCAGTGGGTGAATTGGCTAGAGGGTCACACAGAGTCGCGGTGGATGGATTGGTTTCGACCTGGAAGGGTGTGGGCAGTGGGGTCCCGCAGGGCTCGGTCCTTGGACCAATACTCTTCAATGTCTTTATCAGCGACTTGGACAAAAGTGAAATGTACTCTGTCCAAGTTTGTAGATGATACAAAACTGTGGGGAGAAGTGGACACGCTGGAGGGCAGGGAACAGCTACAAGCAGACCTGGACAGGTTGGACAAGTGGGCAGAAAACAGAATGCAGTTCAACAAGGAGAAATGCAGAGTGCTGCAGCTAGGGAGGAAAAATGTCCAGCACACCTACTGTCTAGGGAATGACCTGGTGGGTGGGATAGAAGTGGAAAGGGATCTTGGAGTCCTAGTGGACTCCAAGATGAACATGAGTCGGCAGTGTGATGAAGCCATCAGAAAAGCCAATAGCACTTTGTGCATCAGCAGATGCATGATGAATAGATCCAAAGAGGTGATACTTCCCCTCTATCGGGCGCTGGTCAGACCGCAGTTGGAGTACTGCGTCCAATTCTGGGCGCTGCACTTCAAGAGGGATGCAGATAATCTGGAGAGGGTCCACAGAAGGGCCACTTGTATGGTTACGGGCTTGCAGACCAAGCCCTATGAGGAGAGAGTAGAGAACCTGGACCTTTTCAGCCTCCACAAGAGAAGGCTGAGAGGTGACCTTGTGGCTGCCTATAA
>JAGPOW010000261.1:195491597-195501783 GCA_030014935.1 Caiman crocodilus
GGTTAGATAAGCATCTAGCTGGGGTCATCTAGACCCAGCACTCTTTCCTGCCTACGCAGGGGGTTGGACTCGATGATCTATTGAGGTCCCTTCTGACCCCAACATCTATGAATCTAAGAACTGAGACTGTAAGAGATCCCATGGAAATGTTGAGATGTACCTCACAGGATAGGCATGGGCGCTTCCACATTGGTGCATTGGCTGGGAAAGAAAAGGAAGCTAGATGCTGGAGGTAGATCAGGAAATAGATGAGAATATGCCCATCTGTACTATCATATCAAGACAAATACTACAGGCCATTAGAAAAAAAAATGTTGGAAGTGTGTTGCAGAGCACTAAGGTGTACCTGCTTCTTCAAGAGCAGCAGCAGCTTAGCTAGGGAGCCCTGAAAGGTAGGCTGGACACCACAGCTGCAGGCTGGATTAGCAGAAGGCTAATTAGGGTATTAGGTGGCACCTGCACCCAGTCATCTGACTGGAAGGAAGCAGGGACCTGGGCACATGCAAGTCCCAGGGCTGGGGCCAGCAGGAGGTTAGTTTTGTGTTAGCAGCCAGGGGGAAAATGAGCTCTTGCAGAGATGCTTATTTGCCTGTTCTGCTGGTAAGACAAATGGACTGTAGGAACTCCAAAAGCATCTGGGGGTTAGGAGGCACACATTATTGAGGGAGAAGCTTGCCTTTTTAAAGGGGCAGAGTGCGACTGCCAATGTTATTTTTGCTATGTTACAGCCTAGGAGCTTGTATTTAGGTTATTTGACCAGGATGAGGCTTTTTTGGGGAGGAGGCCTCATTAGTTTGAAGCAAGCCCAGCATCAGTGAGAGCACTGTGACAGAAGGTGGAGAGACCTGAGTGCCAGAGGGTGCTACTGTAGTGGGTGGAGGGACCCCAAGTGCTAGAGGGCACTGCTACTGGGGCCAAGGGCCCAGTGAGAACAGGAAGTTGAGCCAAACTGCAGCCTCATCAAAAGGGACAACATTGAAGTAGTTTCATAGTTGCATAGTTGCACCCTTGTAACCTCTACAGATCTAGTTGCAGCCCATCCCTCTCCTCTAGCATGTCCACTTCTCCCCATGATGATTTTAGTGTCATCTGCAAATTTGGATGAGGTGCTTTTCACCCACTTGTCCACATCACTGATGAAGATGTTGAACAGTGCAGGCCCAAGGACTGAGCCCTGGGGGACCCCACTGCCCATGGCCCTCCAGGTTGAAAATGACCCATCCACCACCACTCTCTGGGTACAGCCCTCCAGCCAATATGTAAGCCATCTGACTGTGTAGGCATCAACACCAGTCACCTAATTTTTTAATTAGAATGGGGTGTGAGAGACCGAGTTGAGGGCCTTCCTAAAGTCCAGAAAGACTATGTCCACCATGACACCTGTGTCTAAAGACTGACCTGGTCAAAGAAGCTAAGCAGGTTGGTCTGACAGGACCTGCCCCTAATGAACCCACATTGGTTGCCTGTAAGCATAACCTCCCCTGATGGTCCCTCAAAGATGAGCTCCTGGATAATTTTTTCAAAGAGCTTCCTCAGGACTGTGGTAAGATTAAAGGGCCTATAGTTTTCTAGGTCCTCCTTCTTACTCTTTTTGAAAATGGAGAGCACATTGGCCCTTTTCCAGTCCTCTGGCACCTGGCCAGAGCACCATGAATGCTCGTAAAGCCATGCTAGGGTTCCTGCAATGACTTCTGCCAATTCCCTCTGCACCCTGTGATGGAGGTCATCCCCACCAGAAGTTCCTTAACTAGGTCCTCTCTGACCCTAGGCCTTGCTGTACCTCTGAGTCCATCTGGAATCCCAGTGTGGGGAGGGAGGATGTCCTAGTCCCTGTTCAGAAAAATAGACAAAGAATTCATTAACAAAGTCAGCTTCATCATTTGGTGCAACTACAAGATTGCCAAGCGTGTCCTGGAGGGGCTCCACATTGCCCGGAGCTTTCTTTTTACTCCCTATGTATTTGAAAAAGGACTTCTTGTTATCTTTGATCCTGGTTGCAAGTTCTGGTTCTGTCTTCGCCTTAGCCTTCCTAACAGCCCCTCTACAGTCTCAAGCAATGGAGGTATAATCCTCTTTTGTTATGGTCCCTCCCTTCCATGAAGTGTACACCTACTTTTTAGCTTTCAGACATTCCTGAATGCCTTTGGTGAGCCATGGGGGCTTTTCAGGCCCTCTTGCTCCCTTTGTTCCTTAAGGAAATGATCCTCCAAGCCCAAAGGGTGACAGTCCCAATGCGAATCAACCACTTGGCTTGGACTCCCAACTCCCCTACCCTCCAGGACCTCAGTGCCTCCCCAAATAATCACCTTAACTCATTGAAAAAATCAGCCCTCAAGTCAAGGGCTGCTGCCTTGCTGCAAGCCTTTGACACCCTGTGCTGGATGGTGAATTCTAGTAGGTGATGATTGCTATTGCCCAGGTGGTCAAGAACCCGCAGTCCCCTCACCAGGTCATTGCCTGTGGCCAGGACGGGTCCAGCAAGGGTGCACAGGGTGTCCCTAGTGGGACTGTGTACCTCCTGGGTTAGGTGGAGGTTCTGTATCTTGGCTAGGAACCTATGTGAGCAGTCAGACTTGGCCAACTGCTCCTCCCAGCAGATGTCCAAGTAGTTTAGGTCACCCATGATGACCATGTCCCTTGACTTAACAGTGGGTGTCTACTATCAACCACCCAACCAGGGGGAAGAGCTAGACTGGGAATTCTCAGGTCAGCCTGCAGAGGCAGTTAAGTCCCTTTCCCCCCCACTCCCAACCTCCTTGTATTCTAACCCAGACCACTTCAAATCTGCCTGTCCTCTGACCCCATGCTATTTGTTGAGAACATGTATTGGTCTTTGATGTAGACCTTCACACCCCCAGCTTCCCTTCCCATTCTATCCTGCCTGAACAGTCTGTAGTCCTTGATGGATCCAACCCATGGTTGGGTGGTAAACAACCAGGTGTCAGTGAGCCCCACTATGTCTGGGTTTGTGTTAACTAGCAGGAGGGCAAGTACCTCCTGCTTGTTCCCCATACTACAAGCATTAGTGTAGAGGCATTTAAGGCCTCTTATGGGTGCATGCACCTCCCCCTGATCTCAGGACTATCCAGACCCCTGTCACTTACCTGGGTACTTCTTTTGCTTGTCACCGGTCTTGGCTGAGAAGTGTTCTTGTGTCCCCATCCCCTGGTGAAACTAGTGTAAAGCACACTGTACGAGATCAGCCAACCTGGAAGAGAAGACATGCTTGCCTTTAGGGGAGAGGTGAAGCCCATCCCACCCAAGCATGCCCCCTCCATGAAAATGCGGGTCTTGTCAAGGAACCCGAGGCTTGCCTGGTAGCACCAACTCTGAAGCCGCCGGTTGACCCTTCTGATGAAGGCCTCATAGTGCTGTCCATATCTACTTACTAGAGAATACCACCTGCACCCCCATTTCCTTGAGCTTGGCTCCCAGGGCTTTGTAGTCCTTCATGATGTGGTCTGGACTGCTCCCCACTGCATCATTTGTTCCCATATGGATTAGAACCATGGGGTACTGGTCTGAGGGTTGAATGGGGTCTGGGATCATGCCTGTAACATCCTGAATCCAAGCCCCAGGCAGGCAGCAGACCTCATGTACCATGGGGTCGGGTCAGCAGATGGGACCCTCCATTCCCCTCAGGATGCCAATCACAAGAACTTGGCATTTCTTCTTCGTGGCGTTCCGTTCTTGCTCAGACCATGCCATGTGTAGAGTGGCACCACCACCCCAGAGGTATCCACTTCGACCTTCTCCTCTAAAAGCCTCCAAGGCCTCAAAAATCTATTCCCCAGTTGTACCTGGGGAGCCACCACCATGCTAGGCCAAGCAGCCCTGATTCTGGTGGTCACCTTCTGCCATTCTTCTGCTGGGCATCCTTCCCAGGAGGTCTGTCTGCTGGAAGACCAATTCTGCAGAGAATAGAAATACATGTCCATGTCATCCTCCACAGCCCTGATCCTCCATAGCCTGCTTACCTCAGCCTGAAGTTCCCTCACCTGCTTCTCCAGGGCCCAAAGTCAGGCAGAAGAGAGGGACAGGCAAGGGAACCTCTAGACCTCTCCCCCACCCACAGCCTCCAGATCCCCACCAGCCAGCCCCCACAGACATGGGGACAGGGGGCTACTGACCCTACCATGGTCTCTGTCTGGGTGGAGGCCTCAGAGGAGCCCAGGATAGGTGGCACCACTGAGGTGGGGTCCCCTGCAGCTGTCCTCTGCACCCTTACCACCAGGGTGCTATCCCTAGTAGCCACTCCCTCTTTTCTTACCATGTCCATGGAGCTGAGTCTTCCTCTCTCTCTTGTTGGAAACTCCTCCCTGGCTTCTGCTGCACTCCCGCCTTGTGTGAATGCTGGTGCAAGTGCCAATGCGCCCTTTCAGAGCATACAATCTGAGGCATGGGGTGTGGTAAAGGGGCAGTTTTGGAGTTACCCTAAGGCTTATGGCCTAGATGCATATCTCGAGAGACACTGGACTTTGAGTGAGACCTGGCAAGGGATCCAAGATCAGCAGGAGCTAGTGGAATTCAGCAGGACCGTGACTACAAACTCATGGGCAGCCTCCCAACTGATGTCAACCAAGAAGATGTAGCAGGCAAGATTAGAAGGCCACAGGGCAGAGCAGGCATGGTCACAGAGCCATAATAACCCTAGGGCTATCCCTGGGGACCCCACACCATGACAGTGCAACAACAGGCACTCCAACAACAAGAATGGATTTGACATAACTGATCAGCTGTTAAATGCATAACTGCATAAAATGTCAAAAAAAGATGATGATGATCCAGAAGTGTATATTGAATCCTTTGAAAGAATAGTTCTGCAGACAGGTATAGATAGAGCGCTATGGGCAAGCCAGTTGGGGGTCATTACTTAATTAACAAGCACAAGCAGTGTATAGAGCACTTCCTAGAGAAGATGCTTATAATTATGATAAAAGTTAAGGTGGCCATACTTTATAGATTGGAAATAATGCCTGACCACTACAGAAGGTTGTTTAGGGCAAAGAAAGGTCTAGAGGAAGAAAAACCCAGGGTGCTAGTACAACTGCTAAGGGATCTCCTTGATAAGTGGGTACCACTAGCCCTTTATAAACAGGGAAGCTTTAGGGGACAAGATTTTATTGGAGCAATTATAGCAGATTTGGAAAGACATACTCAAGTATGGGTTAAGAGACATCTCCCTAGGACATTAGAGAAGGCTTTAAGAATAGCAGAAGTTTCTGCGACTTCTGAAATTGAATTGGTGAAGGAACGGCAACCTAAAAGATATAGGACGTGTTACGCATTGTGATGAATGCCCAAATGGTGGTGTAGGGTATACTGGACCTTGTGGGGAAGAGCAAAGCAGGGCCCTGGAGAAGAACCCAGGAAAAGATGTGTTGTACTATAGGTGTGGGCATACAGGGCACATATCTAGATTGCCCTCAGAATGGAAGCGAGAAGTGGAAAGTAGGGAGAGAGAGGGAGAACCACACATGCAAAGAAGAAATAAGAGAGTGAAAAATGTAGAAGTGATGGATTGTAACTTTGGCTGTTGGGGAGAGAATGGTTTGTGATAAACTGGTGGTCATAGCCTGGGTAGCAGGGAAAGCCCTGCAAGCCACACTGGGTACAGGTTGCTCACAAACTTTAGTAGTGAGAGCTGATCTGATACCAAAAAGTAGTAATTAAATGGAGTTAGCCAGTGCACATGAGGTGCATAAGTGGGGGACTGACCAATATGAGAGAGGAGTGGTAGAGATGAAGCTAGGACTGGCACCTGAACTAGATGGGGAAAATGATAATTGGATGCGACTGACCACCCCTATATGATGTGTTCAATGAAGTAAAGCAGGCAGAGCTAATGAGAAAAGACTGGTCCAAAGTGTAGGGGTGGTTGGCGGAGGAGGATACAGAATCCTCCTTAGAGGATGAACCATTAGTGACCCTCGGGGATAGGACTACTAGGCCTCAATTCAAAGCAACCCAAGATGAAGAGGATGAATTTTAGAGAGATCTGCGAGCAGAAAGTATTAAGGATGGAAGACTAGGTTGTTCATCCTGAAATACAAGTGACCTATGTTATGAGATCTACATGGGTTGCTGTACCAGCTGAAAAAAAAGGGAGAACAGAGGGCAAAGAAGTATGGCAATTATTGGTGCCTCATTTATTCAGAAAGGTGGTATGGGAATTGGCTTATGCATTGCCAATGGGAATCATCTTGGTAGGGACAATATGGTTAGCAAGGGGGGTAAGCTGGTGGGTTTTTTTGGCTGGGGGTGCACACAGAAGTTGCATGTGTAGATGTCAGGCACGTAAGTAGTGCCAGTGAGTGATGGAAAAGCACTGGCACAAGTACCACAACAGGTAATGGCCATCGTTGAAACTCCATTTGACTGCATTGCTTTAGATATTGTAGGACAATTGGCAAAAAATGTAGCTTGGGATATAAGTACATCCTAGTAATAATCAACTATGCTACAAGGTACCCAGAGGTAGTACCTCCAAGGACCACCACTGCTACAAAAAAAGAAAAAAAAAAAAAAAAAAAAAAGCAGAGGAACTTTTGAAGTGGGTCTCAGGAATGAGTGCACCATGCAAAATTAAAATTGGTGCCCTGATCCATTATAGGTCAGCAGTGAAGGCAATGTGCTGCATATTAGGGATAAAACACATACATCCATCTATCACCCCCAGACAAGTAGCCTTGTAGAGACACAGAATGGAACAATCAAGCATAGGTTATACCATTGCACTCAAAGAGAACCCCGGAAGTGGGATTTATTATTGACATCCCTGTTATTTGCACTGGGACACCATAAGCATCAACACAATTTTCACCGTTTGAGTTAATGTTCAGACACAGGCCTAGAGGGCTGTTATAGGTAGTTGGAGAAACTTGGGAAAGCACAGGTTATAAGGACATGGAGGCATGACAATATAGACAAACTATACTGGCTGAAAGGCTGAATAAGGCAAAGCAAAGAGCAAGGGAAAACTTGGACATAGCACAGTACCACAAAAAAAAAAAAAAAAAAAAAAAAAAAAAAAAAAAAACAAAAAAAAACCCACCAACGATGACCAGAAGGTAGCAGAAGTGAGCTTTAAAAGTAGGCGACAAGGTATTGGTTCTTTTCCCTGTGTCCTTGAACAAACTGTTAAGGAAGTGGCAGGGGTCTTTTGAAGCGACTCATAGGGCCAGCCCTGTGGACCATGAGGTGTATAAACCCGGGCATGTAAGGGACAAACAGATATACCATATTAATATGTTAAAGGCTTGGAGGGAGCCAGAGGGCTGAATGCTAATCCCAGAAGGGGTTCAAGGAGTTGGGGCCATAAATGGTTGAGAGGGATGAAGGGGAAAAAAAAACAAAACAAAACAAACCCCTAGAAGAACTGATACAGTGGGGTAGTGTTCTGACATGTAGTCAGAAGAAAGAACTGTCAGGATATCACTGCATATGGATGTGGACCTCTATGTCCTGACGACATCCACCTGCCAGTCCTAGTTAAGACACACTCTGACCAGTCAGTCAGGCCAGGTTGCCTTTCAGTTCTTCCCTGCCACAACTTGATGAATTAATCTTGGGAGGGATGACGATTCCCCAGACCCCATGCTGGTCATCATCTGCTCATTGTAGGGACTCGGGAAACAATATATCCTTCCACCACAAGGAAAGAATGATCCAGCATCTCCATGGTCTCTATTCCCTAGCACACCAGGAAACCCAGTCACTGCCACTGCTTCCCTTCTTGATCTGCCCAGGATCACAAACACTGCAGTCGCTTTTGATACTCCACCAGCCTAAATTGGCCACCCATGGGGGAAAGTCAAATGTGGAAGCGCAATGTTTGAGCTTGTCTGAGCTCATTAAATCTGATGGGTCTGCTGCCCCATTCCCAGGTTCAAACTGGCAGTTAGGTGATCTATCTTGCCTACCATCTCCATTTCTCCTCCTTTTCTTCCCACCAGAAATAGCTCCTGGGGCATGGCAGGAGCCAATCCAGCTCACCTGGTGAGTCAGTAAAGTTTCATAGGTTCAGAGTAGTTTGGGGTCAGAAGGGACCTAAATAGATCATCTAGTCTGACCTCCGCCACTGGCTGGAGCACACAGTGGATTCAAATGACCCCAGACAGGTGTTTATCCAGCCTCTTTTTGAATTTACCCAAGGTAGGAGCAAGGACCACTTCCCTAGGAATTTGGTTCCAGATCCTAAGCACCCTGCCAGTGAAACAGTACCTCCTACTCTCCAACCTGAACCTATTCTCCAGCAGCTTCTGGTCATTGTTCCTAGTCACCCTAGGTGGTGCTAGGGGGAATAAGACCCTTCCTATATCCTGCTGATCTCCCCTAACACATTTGTAGGCAGCCACCAAATCTCCCCTCAGCCTCCATTTGCTGAGGCTGAACAGGTTCAGGTCCCTCAGCCTCTCCTCATAGGGCCTGCCCTGTTGCCTTCCAGCCAAGCAGGTGGCTCTCCTCTGGACCCTTTCAAGGCAGGCCATATTCTTCTTAAAATGTGGTGCCCAGAACTGAATGCAGTACTCCAATTGAGGCTGGACCAATGTCACATAGAGGGGGAGTATCACCTCTCTGGATCGGCTTGAGATGCATCTTTGGATGCACGACAAGGTGTGGTTGGCTTTGCTGGCTGCAGTCTGGCATTGGTGGATCATGTTCATCTTGGAGTCAATAATGACTCCAAGATCCCTTTCCCCTTGAGAGCAGAGGTGGAGAGCTCCCCAGCTTGTATGTATGCTGTGGATTCCTTTTCCCCAGGTGTAGCACCCTGCACTTATCCACACTGAAGCCCATCCTATTACCATCTACCCAAGTTGGCTTCAGGCAGTCCAAGAAGTCCCTTTGAACCCGGACTGCTTTAGAGATATTCATGGCCCAGATAAAGGGGCTCCCTTGGGAAGGCATTATTGGTCTCTCCACAGAAACTAGCTGCAGTAATAATTTCAGACATGTGTTTAACAACAAGCCCAGGAGAGCCTAAAGGTGTAGTACATGAAATACATACATCAGAGGGGACTATTATAAGGGAACAGTGGCAATCCTCAACAAACTCTAGACCAAAATGAAGACCATGACAACATCCATAATAGAGCTCTAGTATGAAGATGACAATGCTGTCATTGCTCAATTTGAAATGGACCTGTAAACTATTCTTGATTCATTCTCAGAAGTCTAGGAGAGTATTGGCCTAACTCTAAACATCAGGGAAATGCAAGTCCTTTACTAACCTGCTCCAAATGGAGAAAAACTCCCCTTCCATTCAAAAAAAATCACTTTACCCATCTTGGAAGCTGTCCTTCAAAGGCAGACATTGATACAGAAATACAACACCACTGGAAATGTGTGAGCGCAGCCTTTGGATGTCTGCGTAAGAGAGTCTTCTTAAATCACGACATCCTTGCTGAAACAAAGCTCTTGTTTTATTGATTCATTGTCATTCAAACTCTGCTATATGGCTCAGAAACTTGGACCACATACAGAAGACATCTCAAGAGCTTGGAAAAGTACTACTAAAAGGTGCCTTCACAAGATTCTTCAGATTAGCTGGGAGGACAGACACACAAACATCAGTGTCTTGGCCAAAGAAAAATTCCAACCGCATTGAGGCCATGATCATCCAAAACCAACTTAACTGAATGGGTCATGTTGTCTACATGCCCGACTCCTGCCTTCCAAAGAGAATCTTTTTCTCACAGAGAAGAGAAGGTTGGTGAAGTAGCAGAGGGCAAAAAAAAGCACTTCAAAGACACCCTGAAGGCCGATATGACGGTGTAACATTGATGTCAACACTTGGGAGACCCCTGCTCAGGACTGACCAAAATGGAAGAAGGCTCTTTGGGAGCGACCTCAACACTTTAAAGCAGCTCATCAACAGGCAGAAGATGACAAGATGAACAGACAAAGAGAACATCAGAATAAGCAACGCAGCTACACAGTGCTCATCCCTCCTGGAAACCCCTGTCCTCACTACAACAAAACACGTGGATCTAGAATTGGGCTATGGAGCTACCTGTGGACTCTATTAAAATCCTTGGAAGACAATATTACTCATTCATGAGTGATCACCCATCACCACCACCACCACCACCACCACCTACAGCCAGAAGTAGGTAAGGAGATAAGAAAAATGACAGAGCCGGGAATCACAGTCCTTTCAAAAAATAAAAAATTAAAAAAAAAA
>JAGPOW010000261.1:195511403-195532022 GCA_030014935.1 Caiman crocodilus
TTCTCCCAAGGTGCAGCACCCTGCATTTGTCTACGTTGAACCCCATCCTATTCTCATCTGCCCACTTTTGTAGTCTGTCTAAATCTAGTTGTAGCCTCTCTCTCCCTATAAGTGTGTCCACCTCACCCCACATCTTAGTGTTATCAGCAAACTTGGACAGTGTGCTTTCCACCTCCTTGACCGAGTCACTGATAAAGATTTTAAAACGTGCGGGCCCGAGGACCAAGCCCTGGGGTACCCCACTGCTCACATCTCACCAGGTTGAGTACAACCCGTCCACCACTACTCTCTGGGTGCACCCCATCTGCCAACTTTTTACCCATTCAACTGTGTAATCAATGCCACAGTGGCTTAACTTATTGATGAGGATGGGATGAGAGTCTTTCTAGAGTTTAAGAAGGCCTTCGACACTATGTCCACAGTGACATCATCATCCAAGGATTTAGTTACTTGGTCATAAAAGGCAATCAAGTTTATCAGGCAGGACCTGCCTTTGATGAACCCATGCTGATTGCCCCTGAGCATGATCTCCCCTGCAGGCCCCCCACAGAAGTGTTCCTTGATGATTCTCTCCAAGATCTTCCCAAGCACTGAGGTGAGGCTTACAGGCCTATAGTTACTTGGGTCCTCTTTCCTCCCTTCCTTAAACTGGCTAATGTGGTCCCAATTTTTTAATTCCCTAGCACCTAGCCAGATGACCACAAATGCTCATACAGCTGGGCCAAGCCTGAAAATTTGATACTGATTTGGAGAATCAGCAATTCAGTCATAGACTCGGCTTTAAATGGTTTTTCCATATACCTTGAGGTACCAGGTGTGGCTCATGAATGCTGCATTGCTGGGGTAGAAGGAGTGTCCCACAGGAGTGTGGGGGGCAAACCCAGAAATGGTCTGGAAGTACTTCTGGGTCTGCTGCCGAGCATGCTGGAGAACCCCCTGTGCTGCTAGGGGACACTCCATCTGCTCTAGCATCACCGCATTCATGAACTGCCTGGTACCTCAAGGCATGTAGAAAAAGCATTTTAAAGCTGGGTCTATGACCGAATCTCCAAATCTTTCTAAATGTCTCTGAATCAATGCAGAGGGTTCCGATTCAATTCAGAGAGATTAAAGGGACACCTGATTTAATTTGATTTGGATTTGAAGATTTGGCTGCTGAATTGAATTGGGGAGCAAAGCTTTGCACAGCCCTACTTACGTTTTGAGTGGCTGAATGTAACTTTCAGAATCAAACCTTCTGGTCAAAATGAAACCATATTTTGAGTCTGAAATGGACCATCTTTCCCAGTTAATGTTGTATATGAAAGTAATTTTAGGGGGAAAGTGCCCAAGAGAAGCAAAAACAACTGAACCAAATTCAATTTTTAGTTGTATATTTAAAGGGAAAATGTTTGAGGTACTAACTAGGCTTCCTGTATTTGGAGCTGGCCTGTGAAGAAAATAAGACCTGAATCTAATGTAAAACTGAGGTGAAACAAAATCTGTCACGGCCCATGGTTTTTATTTAATTGGATAGCATAACACATCCTAAACCTTTCAATATGTAACCTTGCTATTTGAGAGTCCAGCTGTCTCTCTTATCTAGCTTTCTGCACTGTAAAGTGTGTAATCTAATTATTTAATTCAGTACATTACAAACCTAAGGTCAAAACATCCTCTGTTGTAATTCAAACTCTCTTTTTCTGAAGGTTTTTTTTTTTTTCTTCTTCAAAAGATGAAGAAAAATCCCATAGGTTTGCCACAATACTTTGCTGTTACAAGAAAATATGTACAAACCAGTGGTGCTCCTAGTGTCCCAGTCATCCTGCCATAGCCACCGACTCAGATGGTGGCATGGGGATTCTGGGGTTAAAGTCCATCAGTGGGGCTAAACCAGGTGATGTGGCTCAGATACAGTGGTTCCTGAGCAGTTGGTTACTTGGACCCTTAGAGCTCCCCCACTCTCCACATACTCAGAGGAAAGCTGGATCTGTTGAGCAAGGCAGATTCAAACAGATCTGGGCTCCTTTAATAAGGAAGCAGATGGGGACTGCTTAACCTCAGCTACATGTTGCGTGTATTAGGCAATTAGCTGGTTAACGGTGCAAAAAATTTAGACTAGTGATGGATACAAAGTAATCATCACACCATAAATGACTATCCAACTATAAAAATAGTCAACCAACTACAAAGTTAGTGGTTGAAAATATGCAACAATTCTAAAACTGGATAGAAACCAGCCACAATTTGAATGAATGGCAGGGCCCTTTGTCTAGGATGCTTAACCTCTTGCTTGCAGGACAAATGTAGCCCACAGAGTCATAGGTATTCAGCCTGTGGAGTTCCCCACACATGGGTAAACTTAGTGGCAGAGTGGCAAGAAATACAGCCACCCTCCCCTGCTGCCAAATTCCCAAACCCTAAAACTCAGAGTAGGCTGGGCCAGGTCACATCCCCCACCCCAATGGCTGGAAAAAGCCAGGCCATAGCTTTCCCCCTAGCTGGATGAGGCTAGGCCAAAACCACTTTTTCCCCCTGAGGCTGGTTTGGGATGGCTGAAGCCCTCTTCCATCCTCCCCGTGGGGCTGGATCTATACCCGCCCTCATGGGTTGTGTTTCATCTGAGCTATGGCCCTCTTTCCCCTGTGGTCCTGGGCCATGCCACATTCCTTCCCCCTCTCTCTCCCCCTCCCCACTATACCGTGACCAGGTTAGAGCCAAGATGTCCCTTTTCCCTCCTCTGTGAAGCTGGGTGGGGTCCTGCCGTGACCACCCCATGCTGGATTGAGACCACCAGCTGGATCTGGCTCATGGATCACATTTCCTGAGGTACCAGGTTGTATTGAGGGATCAACTCCATACTATATTGTGATAATTTCTGTGTGAGAATTACTGAAAAGGATTAAAGTGTGACTATTAGATTATACATGAACAGAAGAATAATGATATTTAATATCCTTATGTTAATATGCTTCTTGGAAACATGATCCTGAACTACAGGGTGTGGCTGCCTTTGAATCGTATCAGCCAGTTTTCCTGAAATGTATACTAAAAATTTAACTTGGAAGCACATTCATAATCATAATCCTCATTGAGGTTTTTTGATAACAACAAGGAAATTAAGCAAGTACCTCTGAATTTTAAACGGCAAACCCTAGAAGTCTGTTTGAATCCATGTCAGTCATGTAGAAGCTCCAAGGTTATTCCAATTAAATTAAGGCTTGTATAAATCATTGATGACATAAGAAAAAGTTGTCTATTTTTTTGCTGAAGCAACCGTTGTGTTTTGATATCTGGATGGGAGGTAATCTGTTATGCATAAAATACTTCTTGCTCTTGAGGCACTCATTTTAAAGTAGAATATTTATCCAAGCCTCCAGTCTTAGGAGAAAAGAAGATGGTACCTGGAGCTGAATAATCTATATATCCAGATGCCCAACAGGAAGTTCTAGTGGACCTTTGGTTTATATTAGACTGTCCCTTTAAATCAGTAAAACAAATAACACAAATATCTTGGTAATGTAAGGTGTTGATAACTAATCGGCATTGCTAAGAAGCAATTAGGAACAGTTTAAAAATGTGTTTATCCAAAAACAGAGTGATATCAAGAAGTGGCTAGTCAACTTGATTGTTTTAGTTTCCCATTTTCCCCTCAGCTATTTCTGTGTTTTCTTAAAATGTTTGAATGTTTGTTTTATTACTGCTAGTTTTTACGTGTTTGAGGAACTGCTAGCAGTGTTAGAGACGGAAGCTATCAGTACCAGCAATTAATGCTCTACATTTTCTTCCGTGTACCAACAAATGAATTGCACACAGGCCTTGACCTAAAAAAAACATTTCAATACATATTGTGTGTTGAGGTCCTGTGAAAATAGTAAAGGGAAAGGCGAGAGCATCTGTGTTCCCTCCTTGTGGCTTCTGCTACTGCTCTATTCATCTTTTTTTCCTTGCTCTGCCCACTCCCTCCAAATTCTCAGTTGCACTTTTCTCTTTGTCCTGCTCCCCTTCTGGGACACTGTGCAGTGCCATCAGGAACAGCTCAAAACATTGTGAAACTGCTTTCATAAGAGCCATTCTTAGACGTATGGAAGCACCTAAGGCAGTGGATGGCAACTTGTTTAGGTTGTAGTCTGGAATAGCCCAACTTGGGTCAGAGGTGAGCTGACAGGTGGATGCTAGGACCAGGCCACCATCGCCTCTTCTCTCTGCAGTGGTATGGGGGAAGTGCCTGTCAGTGTTTTTTCTCCCTGCTACGGCATGAGAAGTGTGCCCACCACTGAAGCTCATGTACACAGACCAGTTCAAATGGCTCCACAGGCCAGATCCATATTATGGGCTGTAGGTTACTGACCGCTGACTCAAGTCATCATTAGCACACCTTGCCCAGCATCATAAAACTAACTAGCTATATTCCACCCTCACATACAAGCATGCTACCATATTGTGAATCTTTGCTAGTTCTGCATTTCTTTTCAAGGAACACCCAACTTTTTCAGCCTGAATGGCCAAATATTAGAACTTAAAGGTGATTGTAGATGACACTTTAAAGTGGGTTTAAAATGGCCTTTTGCACCACTTTAATGGCATTGCTGTTTGCAGATTCATCTGTATATTGCGCATTAATTCCAGCCACTGTAGCACATTTGGTGGCATAATGTGCCTTAAATGACTTTGGGATACAGCAAATGACTTTGGGGTGCTGCAAACTAGAACACCTCTGAAAAGTTTGTTTCCTACCCTACAGCTGCAGAGGGAAGCGCCGGGCTCCATGTAGCTCAAGGGCTATGCAGGCAGCCCAGGAGGGCAGGCTCCACAGAAGGGAAAGGAAAAGAAAAAAACCCAGCAAGCCTGATACTATCCCCTTTCCCAGAACCTGCCTGCCTACCTGTCTGCTTGAGCTCCATGGAGTCCCAGTACTTCCCTCTGTAGCTGCAGTGCCCCCCAGGACTGCCTGAGCCAGGTGCCTGTGGGGGGGTCTACTGCTGCTGTGGTGGCAAGCATCAGCCTCCACCCCACAGCTCAGGAATTGCTCTGCCTGCCAGCCTTACCTGCCACTCTCCCCTCTCCACCACTAGAGAGGCAGGTAAGGATCAGGTGGACACAGGTGGACATGACACAGGGGTTTATTTCACCCTAAATCAAAGCAGTGTTTAAAAAAAACCCAAACAAACAAAAAAAAAAATTGAACAGTTAAGTGGATTGGTTATTTTAACTTAGTATTACTAAGACAGGCGTATGCAATTATTTTGGCTGGAGGGCTGACTTCAGGAATTTTGGTGAGCTGTTGTGGGCTGGGGGCAGAAGGTAATTGATCTTATCTGGCCCTACACCCACTGCCAGGGACCTTGAACAGAGTGGGTGGATGGACAGGGTTTTCATGGAAACTGACTGGGACCCCCACAGGCAGGGTGCACTTGGCTGGACAGATAGGATGGGGCTGTGGGAAGAGAGAGAGCAGCATATGGGAGTGGGACGAGTGGATGGGGGGTGGGATCAGGTTCATGAGGTGATAACAGCATGGGGCTGGGGGCCAGGGCCTGGGGCAGAGCTATGATCCACTTCCCATATGTCCCTGCTTTGCAGCTTGCAGCTAGAACCTGAGCTTCAGGCCTCAGCCTCTCACTATCACTGCTCCACAATCTTGGCCCTGCTCACCAATCCTGCTCCCACACACCACTCCTCACCCACCCACAGCCCCATCTCATCTGCCCAGATGAGTGTACCCTGCCTGCAGGGATCCTGGCTGGTCTCCATGAAGATCCTGCCTGCCCACCTGCTCTGTCCAACATCCCCAGCAGTTAGTGCAGGGTGTATGGGTCAGGTCCAGTTGCAGCAGCAGCAATCCTGGTTGGGGGTAGTGGGCTGCACATGCCATGGTCCAGAGTGCCTCCCACACCTAGGTCAGGTGGGCCTGAGGGACCTGCTGTAGACAAAATACAACGAACTCTTGTACTAAGGTCTGTTAGCTATCTTGATACTCCCCATTTCTCCTCACCACTGAAAGTGACACTTTCTGAGCACAAAACTGCAGGTCTTCAAATCTCCAGGGAATTGGCAGTTAGATTTACTTGCTTCTGGTGGGTACACATAGCTAGAAGTGTCATATTATCTATGAGGTTTGAATGGTTTACTCAGAATCCTTGGAAAATAATTTCCATTAGGATATTTTCACGTTCTGTTAATGAGCTGGAAGTGTTGAACACTAGTGAAATGTCAGCACGTACAACTGGTATAATTACTGATGGGTGCCAGGAGTAATTGATATATAGATGATATGTATTAACATAAATAACTATGTGAGAGATGAATATATTGAACCTGCACATGTGAATCTAAAGTTACTTTCTATTGAATCTGCAAATGCCAATGCATGTATAGTTTTGCTTTATTTTACTACATATTTTGTGCGAGTGAGTGAGCATAGACTACAATGTTGTCATTGTAATGGATTTTGATGATTGAGGCCAGAGTGTTTTTTGCTTCGACTTTGGAGTTGGCTGAGATTAAATAGCTTACCATCCATTTCATTGTATAGCTCCACTCCAGCTGGAAGCTTGTTAGTAGTCAGCTGTAGCATTGCAGTAAGGAATATCAAGAAGAGTATTGGAGAGACAATGCAGCCTTACTTAACTCCTGTCTTAATCTCAAATGGATCTATGATAGATCTATTACTGAGAACCACTGCTCACATACCATCGTAGAGCAGGGAAAAGGTGATGAATTTCAGTAGGCATCTGTACTTCAAAAGGATCCTTCACAGTGTTGTTTGATTGGCACAGTCTAAGGATTTCATGAAGTTGAAGAAGGCCACATAGAGAGGTTTGTTTTTCTTGCATTTTTCTTGCGTTTTTCTTGCATTTTTCCTGCAGCTGTCAAAACCCACACTGAGGTCCCAGGAGGAGCTTTTCAGTAGATGGAAGGTCATATCATCTGGATGTCCAGACTCCTGAAGCAAGTTTTATTCTCCCAGCTCAAAGTGTACACTCAAGAGGAGGGCAGAGAAAGTGCTTTGAGGATGTCCTGAAGGCCACCTTGAAAAAATATAATATTGACATCAATTCCTGGAAGGCTATTGCCCAGGACTGCCCCAAATGGAGGAAGAGTCTGCTACAAGGATCTCACTACTTTGAAATCTTACAACAACAACAGGAGATGGAAAAGTGTTAATGGCAGAAACAGCGTGTCATGGACTGAGTCAAGAATCCAGAGCCACCCACCCCATATGGAAAAACACGTCTGAATTGCAACAGTGTGTCAATTCTGGATCAGTCATATCCGCCATCTTCAGATCCACAGATAAGGCTGTCACAGGGCAACAAAAAACACGGAAATCTCTTCCCTAGGGATGGAACTGTGGTCGCAAAATGCTACAGCCCTAAGGGAACACTCCCCAAAGCCTTGATGCTAGAAAAACTTACCTGCTGCAGACACGGTGGCTGGAAAATGGCAGTATCCGGGGAAACCACCCACATGGTTCACCAGTCACTTATTGGTGCGGCTGGAACCTGTGCAGTGTGATTAATGCTACCAAGATGTGCTGGCCAGCTCCAATAAAAGATGGCTGTGGGGAAAGAAGCAGGGCAGCAGCAGCTGGGAGGTAGCTGCGTGTCCTAGCCAGCACAGCCGGCACACCTCCATGTCGGGACCAGAAATGGAGTCCCAAAGAAGATGGGGACCCAGGGCAGGGTCTTGAAAAAGGATCTGCACCACTGCAGGATGGCACCACATGTTCAAGTTGGGAAGGATGTTGGGAGACAGACTTCCACACGGCACGCAAGATTAATGATGAGAGGCACTGACTCCCTGAAGCTTTCATTGGAGTCTTTTCCTTTTTTTTTGTTTTTTCCTTTTCTCCTGAGACCAGAGAGATCTTCAGTTTTACACCAGGTCTGAAGAAACAGGGGCCCTTGAACCCCAGGTGGGGACACTTAGCAGACATATTATTGACCATGTAGGCCAAACCTTGAGGAGGGATTAAAACATAGTGTGCATCTTACTGCTTGATGCTGTGATCAGAGTAACACATAGAGTCCATATCAGAACTTCACCATGAGACCGGTGCTTAACACGCTTGGTCAGACTAATGTCCAGACAAATCCAGCTGGTTAGTGTATGGAACAGGTGTAGGGGAGGTGGTGCCCCAGGAACATCTTCTGATGACTTGTCCCATCCTGGAGGAAGCCTCCCACCCTTAAACAGAACAGCTAGATGTAGTGAGCAAGTACAGGGGGGTTCCTTGCGGAGGAGATGTTTGATCAGTGTGGATGCCTGAGGAAAATTTGAAGCGGCCTAAAAGTAACCGCTCATGAGCCGCTTGGGAATGGCTACACAAAGCCTTACGGGTACAAAGACAATCACAGAAAAGAATCATCCTTGACTGTGAAGAGATTCTGTGCCTGCTGGTCCAGCAGCAATCTTTTCCATACTTGCAGTCAGAGTAATTTAATTTATTTAGTGATGATATGTGCATCTAAGACATTCATATCTTGCCATATCTTTTTACCCTGCTGTACAAAAAGTCTCTTTTATCTCTTGGTACCCAACAATTGTTCTGTCTACATTGTCTGTGCCTTGGTCTAATTGCAGAGACTGGGGGTATTTGTTTGTTTTTTATAAATCTTGTTCTTTTAGAATTCTGAGAACTGTAGAACAGCATCACGTGGTGATTGTCAGCCAGGGTACTGGAGTGCCTTGAGATCCTTTCAAAGATACTGCAAGGTGCCAAGCAGTGTTAGCACCTGTTAGGTTTGCAAACATGATTCAGAAGATAAACCCAGAGATTTCAAATAGTAATGCCTAGTGTTTAAAAGCATTCTGACCTGCTGTGCTCTGAGTTCTTTGCAAAAGGAAAATTGCTCTGTTTTTCTATAGTCAAAAAAGGAATGAAAATTAACAGCTGCTATTTTGCTAGGGGTGGCAAGTATAAAAAGGTTGAGAACTACTGACATAACGTATCAAAGCATGGAAAAAACTGCTAGAATTTCTCTAAAAGAAGAACTTAAATTTCATAAATGTGTGTCCAGATTTTACTCTGAGAAGACTAAACACTTTTTGGGGTGACATCACAATAGAGGAACTTCTGATTCTGAAAGTGGTATTTCCAGGAGCAAAATTTTGATATTGGCTGATCATCTGCATTTTGCTTACTTTATGTGCAATTGTGAATTCATAGTGTTTCATGTTACAGTAACATTATTCTAATTGGTGCCCTTTACTATTTTTCAGATGCTAGGAAATGCAGTGACCTGTACTTGGCATGAGGTGACATGTGCATATAAAAAAAGTCCTGTATGTCCAATAACAAAGTAGAAAATTAACAGGCGGGGGATAGGGAAGCAGGGGAAGGGGTGCAGAAGCTGGCTTGAAAACAGGTTTTCACTTCTTAAAGAAGTGTGGAATTAGAACTGCTTTTACTCCTGTTACCAGTGGTTAGGAATATAGCAGCAGGTTACATGACAAACCTAGATGTAGTTTATAGCTTTTGCCAAAACAATACAATGAAGTCAAAATAAAAATATAAAATGAAGTAGCGACATGTATATAACTTTTGCTAAAAGCATACAATAAGATTATCCACTCTACCAGTTTACACAAAACTAAAAACAGAAAATACTATATGAAGTTTAAAAAGAAGAAAAGCTAAAATACGTATTTGTACTTTTTATTTATAGCCTATTTAAAGGCTTCTTAATGTTCAGTAAAGTATATGTATAAAAAAGCCACAAATGTTTTGCTTCCCTTTGTAAGTGGAAAGAATTACTTTGTTTGAAGTTTTGTACCTTGTATTTCTTCTTCCATCCAAGTTAAAATGACTTAAATGCAAGAGGGCCTGATTCTCATTTGCATTAATGTAATTAAAAGGAGTTAAATATGCAGAATATAGGTGCAAATGGCACTACATTCACATTAAGTTTCCTTTACCTTGCTAGAGAAATGAAAAGTAGCCTCAGTGCAGATGAGAACTGGTCTCGCATTACAACTGAGTCCCCAGGCTGATATGTAATCTCCTTGAGCTATTACATGAAGAAATTAAGGTTCAGTAAAACAAATCTGCTGGGTGCTTGAACAAATATCCCCTATGGTCTCAGGCCAATGTTTTGTTAAGATCAGATGAGTATTAGGGCTACTGAGAAACTGGAAGTGCTGTATACACACTAGCAAGGTTTAGGTATCTTCTGCAATTAAACAACTGTTTCTCCTAATTTAGGAATTTAAAATTTGAAGACATTCCCCAATGTAATATCTAGTGATAACCCATATATTTGTTCCCCCTCAAAAATAAACATGAAGGATAAAATCAGGAATGCAGAAGTAAATGTGTTACTTCTATGTTTTTGGTGCTGTCAAGCACTTGTTACTAGACTTGTGAAAATAACAGAATTTAGCCTAATCTTTTATGCTTGGCTAGTGAAGTATAAAATATCTTATTTTATAAACTATGTAGGCCCCTGGAAGGTTGGGAATATAAGCAAAAGAACAATAATGTATTCAGAATACGATCTACAAAGCAAGCAGTGCAAGTAGAAAAAGTTAAAATAATTGGCAGATGGTGGCTGGTGGTATTCAGGCCCTGTGTAACTTGGTGATCTCAAGCAGAAGAGGGTGAGAGGGGCTGAGACTGTTGTAATCTTATACTGACAGCATGATGTGGAATAGGCAAAACTAGTGATTTGGCATAAATCAAAATATAGTAGTCTTAATCTAATTATACATACTTATACAGCACTGAAATGAGGTATGAATACACATGTTGATTTTAATTTTTCTTTTTCCTTAGGCACAGTTTGTATGCATATGTCCATTTAACTCTCTAGGTTTTTATCTAAAATAGTAGAAATGTTGATAATTGTTTTGGTTACTTTATGGAAGAACTTGAAAACTCCTCATCCATGTATCAAAATCATTCTGTTTTTTTCTCTTTGGGAGAGCTAGGGATGCTGAATTTCTTTAATGTAAGGATATTCTTCTCTTGTAGGAATTACTAATGTTTAAAAAAATGAGGTTAAAAACTCAATTACTGATGAACAGCCCAATTTAAAAAGACCTCTCTATCATAAACTTTATAGTAAGTTCTGGCAGCACTGAAGGTCTATTTTGAGAGAGTCCATTTTGTTGTATGGAGCAGAACTTTGCGGTGCTACTCATGGTCCACTCAAGCAAAAAAAAAGATTTTTAATTCCTTTTTTTTGACATGGAGGGAGGGAATCCAGGGGGTGTAATGTGCTCTGAAACTGAATGGACAAAGGTGGACACCTTACCTCAATTAAGAATTCTAAACTACTAGATGAAAAATGAGATTTTTATACCTTCCAGATATACTTCTTTGTGTATTCTAGAAGCCTGTCCCTTTCCCAGTAAACCCTCATTTGGATGGTTAAACGACATCTACAATTTCCTCCAGACAAATGGCCTAGGAAATGTCCTGAGAGTCACTGACCCAATATTTCTCCTATATTTAAAACAAGACATAAATTTAAGAACGAAGGTGCCAGCATGCAGACTGGTATGTTGTCTGGGAGACTTTCTCAAACTTTTCTCCTTTTTTTCCTTAATATGATAAAATATCTATTTCTACTTTCTTCCATGGCCTATTTGGAGTATTTTTAATGTTTAGTAAAGTATTAAAAGGGGGGGGGGGGAGACTTGGGCATGAATATTTTGCTTCCCTTATAAGTCTAGTAAGTGGGGCCCTTGGGGGTGACCACTGCACATTTGCAGTGGAAATCAGCAGGCCAGATACCTTGAGAGACATTCAGCTTGCAAGACATTCATTCTTCTAAAGGGGATATGCTTCTCCCTGTACCATGAGACCAATTTTTTCTCTCATTTCTCTACTGAAAGAAAACTAAATGGGCAATATCCTGATTATGGAATAAGCACTTTTGGCTTTATCTTATAAATGTCAAACAGGACAGGAATCTTACCTTGTATGTAAACTGCAGGCAAACTCCTGTGTGGTTCCCCCCAACCCTCTTTGGTGGAAGAATCATAGCCTTGAATGTTTGTCAGGTGAAAAATAAACATTTAAAATATCCTTATTAAAATGGATTTAATTTTATGTTATAATGTATGCAATGACTAACCCCTACAAGATTCAGATCTCGGGGCCATCAACAGCAGCAAAAATAAGAAACTAATATACTATTTCAAAGAAGAAAAAGGTTTGCCTTTAGCAAAACACTAAAAATTAAGCAAAAGTATACTGATGTAATAGGATGAAAACCATGGACAGAGGTGCTGTTTGCAAATCAAATATTTACATAAGAAGCCACCAGATGGCAGTGCAGGAAAAAAAATGCAGTTGAAGAGTTATGGCTACAAAGCATGGAGTTAGTTTTGGCTGCTGAAGAATGTATTTAATAGTGTTCTAGTGCTCTCCATCACCCTAGGGAAGGGGGCATTGTGAAAGAGGTGGGCATCGATTGGGCATGTAAAAGTTGGTGGCCCAGATGTGCCCTGGATGCCCTGAGTTCTGGGGGGGAAGGGCGCGCACATGCAACCCAGGGGCGTGTCCACACATGCAGGCATGTGTGTTTGCAGCAGTTCAAATAGAAGCAGTGCAAATTTGAGCCGTGGCTTTTTGCCTCAGTACACGTGCCTGGACATGCACTTTGGTGAGAGGCAAATTGTGCCACTTAAGGCAATATAACCTTGCCTAGCTCCTGCTGGAGCTAGAGCCCATAACCAGCATCTGTGCTGTCTTGTGGAGAAGCTCAGGACTACTCTCAGGAGTTTCTAGGGCCCAGCCAATTGGTACCTGGGGACACTACCCCTTGTGCCAGCTGGACTGTTGAAGTAACCCTGAGGGTTCCCTGTACCCTTTACCCACTGCAACAGTCTGGCAGTGGAGCTGCTGCCTGGCTGTAACCTGCTGCCACCTGCCAGATCCATATGGGGACTGCACAGCCAGTAGAGGCATCTGCACCTCTGGGCCAGCTGCCAGTGGGTTGTGGCTGCAGAATTGGCCTTTGTGTGGCTCTACTGCCATGTGTGCCCCTACCCGGCAATCTGGGCAGCATTTGCCCAGAAGATGCACCCAGTGTGGTGGCCTGCTTTAAACTGTCAAAGCATGTTCTCTTGGTCCTATTTGGCCAGGAGGTCAGCCACCTCCAGTTGGGCCCAAGGTGCCAGCTCTGAGCAGGCTCTTCTGCCTGGGTCCTGCCACTTGTCTCCCCAGCAGGAATTCTGGTGTTCCCTATTTCAAAACTGAAAAATCCCAGGGAAGAAAAAATCCTAAAGTCAATCTGTAAAATACCTTGAAATCCATGTTCCTCCACAATTCATAGATTCACAGATGTTAGGGTTGGAAGGGACCTCAATAGATCATCGAGTCTGACCCCCTGCATAGGTAGGAAAGAGTGCTGGGTCTAGATGACCCCAGTCAGATGCCTATCCAACCTCCTCTTGAAGATCCCCAGGGTAGGGGAGAACACCACCTCTCTTGGGAGTCTGTTCTAGACTTTGGTCACTCTAACTGTGAAGAAGTGCTTCCTAATGTGCAGTCTAAATCTGCTGTCTGTTACCTTGTGGCCATTATTTCTTGTAACCCCCTGGGACGCCTTGGTGAGTAAAACCTCACCAATTCCCTTCTGTGCCCCCATGATGAACTTATAGGCAGCCACAAAGTTGCCTCTCACCCTCCTCTTGCAGAGGCTGAAAAGGTCCAGTTGCCCCAATCTCCTCATAGGGCTTGGCCAGCAAGCCCTTAACCATACGTGTGGCCCTTCTCTGAACCCTCTCCAGGTTATCCACATCTCTCTTGGAATACTGTGTGCAATTTTGAATGCTGCACTACAACTGTGGTCTGACCAGTGCCTGATAGAGGGGAAGTATCACCTCCTTGGTTCTGTTCATCATGCATCTGCTGATGCACGATAAAGTGCCATTAGCTTTCCTGCTGACTTCGTCACACTGCCAACTCATGTTCATCTTGGAGTCCATGGCCCTTTCTGCTTCCGTGCCAGCAAGCAGGTCATTTCCTAGGCAGTAGGTGTGCTGGACATTTTTCCTCCTTAGGTGCAGCACTTTGCATTTCTCCTTGCTGAATTGCATTCTGTGGTTTTTCTGCCCATTTGTCCAACCTATCCAGGTCTGCTTGTAGTTGTTCCCTGCCTTCCAGTGTGTCTACTTCTCCCCACATTTTGTCATCTGCAAACTTGGACAGAGTACACTTCACTCCCTCATCCAAATCACTGATGAAGATGTTGAAGAGTGTTGGTCCAAGGACCGAGCCCTGTGGGACCCCACTGCCCACACCCTTCCAGGTCAATACTGACCCATCCACTATGACTCTCTGGGTATGACCCTCTATCCAATTCACCAAGACAAGGCTCTCACTGGGGTTGTAGAGAGGCAGCAGAAAGATGCCAGACCACCAAACATAAACCCTGGGATGGTGCAGAGGCACTTTAAAAGCATCCAGTTCTTCCAAGTTGGCAGGCCTGGATGAGCTCCATCCAATGGTACTGAAGGCACTGGCTCACGTCATTGTGCAGCCACTGGCAGGAGTATTTGAACACTCGTGGCACATGGGCCAGGTCCCGGAGGACTGGAAAAGAGCCAATGTGGTCCCCATTTTCAAGAAGGGGAGGAAGGAGGACCCAGGCAACTATAAGCCAATCAGTCTCACCTCCATCCTAGGCAAAGTCTTTGAAAAAATTACCAAGGCTCACATTTGCAAGAGCCCAGCAGGAAAAATTATGCTGAGGGGAAACCAGCATAGGTTCATAGAGACTGACTGGCCTATAGTTGCCTGGGCCTGTTTCCCCCTTTTTCCCTCATCATGATCGTCTCCCTCTATGCTCGAAGGATCATTTCCTTAAGGCACAGCCACCCTTCCTGGGCTCCCATCTCTTCAGAACTCTTACTCTGCAGTGTGTCCTCAACTAAACACCTGAGTTCGTTGAAGTTAGCTTTCCTAAAGTCTAGCACTTTCACCCTACTAGTCGCCTTACCCACTCGACGTCTTATGGTGAATTCTGTTATATAGTGATCACTGTCCCCCAGGTGACCACTGATCTGTAGGTCTCCTACCATATCATCCCCCATTGCCAATATCAGGTCCAGTCAGGCATTCCCCCTCGTGGGACCATGTATCTCCTGTGTCAGGTGGAGGTCCTGTACACAGGATAGGAACCTGTGTGAATGGTGGGACTTTGTTGTCTGGGTAGTTTAGGTCCCCCATGACTATCACTTCCCTAGTTTTTATGGTCTCCGAGAGCTGCCTCAGGAGCCCCAAATCTAGTTCTTCCCCTTGGTGTTGGGGTCTGTAGCAGACCCTACCACCAAATTCCTTTCTCCTTGACCACCATGTAACTTAACCCACAATCCTTCTACTTCCTCATCCTCTGATTCTGTTTTGATAAGGGTTGATGTATATTGCTCATTGACATAGTGCCACCCCTTCCCCTCTCTTCCCCACTCTATCCTTTCTGTATAGCTTATAACCCTCAATGTGTACCATTCAGTTGTGGGAAGAATCCCACCAGGTTTGTTAGCCCTACTAAGTTGTAGGTGTTTTCTGCAAGCAGGAGTGCTAGTTCATCCTTCTTGCTCCCCATGCTCCTAGCATTAGTGTATAGGCACTTGAGCCCTGTGACTGGTGCCTTTGCTGCCACCCAAGCCCTGATGTCCAAAGGGCCCCTTATTGCTTACCTGTGGTGTACTGCTGGCCACCCAGTGGATTGCAGGTTCCCGATGATCTCCTTCTTCAGGCTAGGCTGTCCTTGTGGGTGCCACCTGGTTTGGTAGTCCACAGCTTCCCCTGCCCTCATCTCTCCCCCCCTCCCCAAAGAGCCTAGTTTAAAGCCCACTGGAGAAGATCTGCCAACCTAGAAGAGAACACACACTTACCTTTGTTCTCCTCTATGTTGGTGGTAATTAAAACAAAAGACCACTGTATAGAGAGACAGAGTAAGACAGAAAGACAATGATCACTTGGGCAAAGCAACTTGGAAGCCTACCAGTATCTCTATCATCATAATAAAATGAATTCTAAATACCTATATGACTTGCTGTTTGCCTTTGGATTTCTTACCATAGAGCAGTTAGAGCTTGCCCTGACCCCTTCAGTAACCAGGATGTGGGGACAGCTGCCCCTGCAGCCACAGCTCTGGCCAGCAGGTCTTATCCTGTCTGGCAGCTGTGTGCTGAGGGGATGTGGGAGTTGCAGAAGAGGGGTGGAGGATGTGGGTGGCTGCGAAGGGATGTGGTGTGTAGGTGGATTGTTGAGGGCTGCTCAGGAGGGATGGGCCCCCTGCCATTCCCCCGCAGGTCACAGTCCTCTCTTGCACAGCTCATGGATTATCTCCACATGGCTAAAGCCCCCACACAGGGGTCACATGGCCCCCCAACGCCCCCTGCTCCAAAGGGCCTATGTGTCCCATGCCTGCTTGCTCTTCCAGCCCCCTGGATTGCTGCCACGCCTGGCCCCATCCCCTGCCAGTTTCTGCAGTCCCCCTGATGGCTGCCTCACCTGACCCCATCCCCTGCTTGCACCCCCCCAAGTCCCCAGTGGCTTCCCCACCTGGCACCACCCCCTGCTTCCACCCACAGACCCCCTGCTAGCTGCCTCACATGGCTCCATCCCCTTCTTGCACCCATAGATTCCCCCCTGAGGGCTGGCCCACATGACCCCAGCCTCCCAGGACTTCAAAAAAAAAAAAAAAAAAAAAGCCCAACACTCACCAAAAGTAGCAGTGACTGTAGGGGTCACTAGGTCCTCCTGGCAGAGCTTCCCCCTCCCCTCCCCCCACAGAACAGGGCAATGAGGGACAGTAGGGACTGACCCTGATTATCTGGCACCCACACTGCTACTGGCCCATTGCATGAATGCAGCTTTGTATGCTGTTGAGCAGCTGGAGCCACTGCAGCTGTCACCCAGGGCCTGGCACTGCTTAGCCTGAGTGGCCACAGCTGTCTGACAGTGTGCAGAACCTGCTGACTTGGGGAGCAGGTGAGGGACCCCATGGTCCCCTTCCCCCTTCTTTGCCCCCCCCACTTCCTACTTGCTGGCACAGAGCCCAGGTCCAGATCTCTGAGGCTGGGTGAGGGCCAGCCATAGAGATACTCTAATTTTGCCCCTGCACTGCAAACTTGCAGTGCGGGAAACATTTTTTTTGTTCCTGTATGTGCTTTCTGCAGCATCTCAAAGGACTAGGGATGGACATCACACACAAACAAGTTTAAGTGACTAGAAATTGGTTAAGCCTGTAACAGAACAGACATTCAGTGCACATAAACCAGTTCAAAATGGCCCAAACTGGCATGAGATAAACCTGGTTGAATGTAATATCAGACTTAACTGATTTGGCTCAAACTGATTTATGCATTATCTGTCCCAGACCCCTTCTGGTTTAAGGTAAACCAGATTCCTCCAACATCCCATCCTGGCAGGGCCCTTGACTGGGCAGGGCTCTGTGCATCAGCCACAGTGCTGACCCTGCTCTCTAGGGCAAGCAGGGACTAGCCCTAGCAGAGACAATGGTGGACATGGCCCTGTTAAGGCAAAGTGGGCAGTGAGTGGGTTACTTCTTCCCTCCTTCCACTTGTCCCCCACCACAGCTGTGGTCTGCTGGGGAGCAGATGGGTGGGGGCTGCAGTGGTGGCCCCTGGGGCTGGCAGACCCCAGCTGCAGGGCAGAAGGGACAGAGGGAAGAATTAACCCTTCTTCCTACTGCCTTGACCTTAATGGGGCCATGCCAGGGCTCTGTTCTGTGCTGAGGGTGCTCTTCCTCCTCCTCCTCCCTCCAGGGTGGAGGAGAGCTCTGTGAGGGGCTGGAGGGGGACTCCTCCTCCTCCTCCTCCCACTTTCCCTCCTGGGGTGGGGGAGAGGGGACTCTGCAAGGTTGCCTGGGGACTCTTCCCCGCTTCCCCCCACCACCACAAGGCAGGGAGGGGAGCTATATTCAGTACTTGGGGGGTGGGACAGCTCTTCCCCTACTCCTCCTCTCCCTGCCACTGCAGGGTAGGGAGGCAGGGCTCTGCAAGGCTGCCCAGTCCCAGGGAGAGACTCTTCCCCTTGCTCTTCCCCCCTCTACCTGTCAAGGGGTGCAGATGGTGGCTCTGTTCAGTGCTGGGAGGGATTCTTCTCCCCCTTATCCCCACCATCAGGGGCAGGGAGGAGGCACGCTGTTCAGTGCTAGTGGGTTCTTTTCTCCCTCCTCCTCCCCCATCCCCATGGGGCAAGGAGGGGATGCTCTGTGTGGAGTTCCTCAGCCCAGCCTGGCTGAGTGAGGGCATGGAGAGTAGCTGTAATGGAGTCACAGCTGTTGGGGTTGGCCCCCCCCATGGTCCGGACCAGCCTTGCTCAGCCCCATATGAGGCAGCCACAAGGTCTGGCTGGGCTGAGCTTTGGGGTCAGGGCCACCTTGACAGATGTGGCTCAATAACAGGGATGTTGAGCCCTGTCAGCAAGTGCAGGGATGATGAGCCCAGTGAGTGGCTAGTGGTTGCCAGGCAAGCTGGCTCAGAGGTGCTGTGAGGGCTCGTGGGGCTACAGGCAGCCCCTATGGTGGGTGGCTACCAGGTTTTGGGTCCTCTGTGTCTGGGGCCATGTGGGAGTGAGGGAGGGCAGCAGACCTGGCTTGGGTCCCTGCTGGTGGGACATGGACAGGAGAATTAAATCCCTCTCTGGCCAGTTCAGACAAAACTAGCCACCCCACTCCCCACTCCTTCCCAACAGTATGTTTTTTCTTCACTGCAATTTTAACTTGAATGTGTTACCCTTAACTTGTCCGTTCCACCCACAGCCCCCCCCTAACTTAAGACTGGCAGTACTTTTACCATTGGCTGTCTGGCTATTTAAGGGATAAGGTTCAGAGATTACAGCTTGAGTCAGCATAATATGCAATTGCTTTGTGGCTGCTCTTCTTGGAGTTTCCATAACTCATGAGGAATTAACCAAACTGCATATAATTCAAGTTAACTCTACAGTGAAGACATTGTTTGTATCATCCTATCAGCCATTCTGTATCTTCTTATCAGCAGTTCTTAACAGCGATGGTCTCTATCTGAAATTTTTCTTTTAACTTGCCTAGTATTTTCTAGGGGAAATTAAAGGCCACAGGGGAGCAGCTACCAGACAGTAAGTACAGTTGGCAGCAAAGATAGGGAAAGGAGATGAACAACTTTGAGTGATAGAAAAACATGTTAGGGATTACCTAAAGAAGCTATTCTCTTAGACAACTCATGGAGCATGGGCGACTGGTGCTGCCTTCATCAGAGGGGGCACATACCCCCCCCCCAGTGAGCAGTCACCGACTCAGGAGGTCCCTCCTTGGCCAATCTCATTGACCAGGGAGGGTCCCCCCCATGGCTGATCATGAGGCAGCCAATTGCTGCGGCTGTGGCTCCACTCCTTGAGCAGTGGTTGCAGGGCAGGCACTGGTGCTCTCAGGGAGTGCATATGCACCCCCATGCACCCTGTTGCCACTGTCATGGAGGTTGGATAAGGTCCTGGATGAGTGGAAAAGGGCAAATTTAGTGCCCATCTTTAAGATGGGGAAGAAGGAACTGGTGAACTACAAACCAGGCAGCCTAATCTCGATACCTAGAAAGATCATGGAACAGGTCCTCAAGAAATCTATTGTAAAGCACCCAGAGAACAACAAGTTGATCAGAAACAGCCAGCATGGATTTACCAAGAGTAAATGGGAAAGTGGGTGGATCAGAATAGAATATAATTTAACAAAGGTAAATGTAAGATACTGCACCCAGGGAGAAAGGTGTGTTGGAGATTCTATAGACTGGGGAGTACCATTCTGAATACTACAACAGTGGAAAGAGATCTTGGAGTCCTTGTTGACACAAAAATGACCGTGAGTTGTCAGTTTGACAAGGTAATAAGCAAGGCTAACCACACTCTTTCTTGCATCAGCAGGTGCATCTCAAGCAGGTCTAGGGAAATGATAATTCCCCTCTATGTGGCATTGGTGAGGCTGCAGATGAAGTACTATGTCCAGTTGTGGGCGCCACACTTCAAGAGGAATGTGGATAACCTTGAGAGGGTTCAGAGGAGGGCTACTCATATGGTTGAAGTCCTACAGGTAAGACTGTATGAAGACAGACTGAGGGACCTGAATCTCTTCAGCCTACACAAGAGAAGGCTGAGAGGTGATCTTGTGACTGCCTACAAACTCGTAGGAAGGGTCAGCAGGAAATAGGGGACACTCTGTTTACCAGGCTGCCCCTCAGGGTTACCAGAAATAATGGCCACAAACTGAAGGAGAATTGATTTAGATTGGACATAAGGAAGAAATTCTTTATGGCAAGGGTTGCCAAAATATGGAATAGGCTTCTAAGGGTGATTTCCCCTTCCTTGGAGGTGTTCAAAAAGACATTAAACAGGCATGTGGCTGGGTTTACTTAACCCCAGCACTCTTTCCTGTCTGGAGCAGGGGGTTGGACTTGATGATCTACCAGATCCCTTCTGACCCTAGAAATCTATGAAATCATGCCTAACCAACCTGATTTCCTTCTATGATAAGGTGACAGGCTCTGCGGCTGGGGGACAGAGCAGTGGATGCAATATATCTTTGCTTTAGTGTGACTTCGGCCAGTCCCCCGTTCGTTGGTACCTCCTGCAGGTTGCCCCTTAACCCCTCATCTCGCCCGCCACGACTTTGATGAAATCCAGATATC
>JAGPOW010000261.1:195532122-195561995 GCA_030014935.1 Caiman crocodilus
CTCTTCCCCCTGCTCCCACTTCCCTGGTAAGTTTCTTTCACCTCCTCTTGACCCCAGGGGTCCCTCTCGTGCCCCTAGTGACGGCCCGACGCCGTCACATTTAGCAACACTCACAACATTCTCATAAACAATCTAAGGAAATAGACTGGATGAAAATATTGTAAAGTGAATACAAAATGGATTGGATCACTACTTAAGGAGTAGACTTCAATGGCTCAATGTCTAGTTTGGAGGAGGTATCAAGTGGGGTTCCCCAGAGGTCAGTCCTGGATCTGGTATTGATAAATATCTTCATTAATGATTTGAATGATCAAATTGAGTGCACGCTTAGCAAATTTTCAACAACAAGGTGACGACAAGTTGAGTGAAGTTGGAAATACTCTGGAAGGTAGGGCTAGGATCCAGAATGACCCGGATAGATTGGAAAAAAAGTTTGCAATCAATCAGATGAGGTTAACAAGGACAAGCGTGAAGTACTGCACTTGGGGCAAAATAATTATGTGTACAAATACAGACCAAGAAATGGCTGGTTAGGCTACAGTACTGCAGAGAGGGACCTGAGGGTACAGTGGACCATGAACAGAATATGAATTTGTATTAATAGCAGTGTAATTTGCAAATTAAGGGATATGTTTCTTTTGCTCTATTCAGCACTGATGCGGTCTTACCTTTAGTACTGTGTCCAGTTTGGGGCCTTACATTTCGAGATCAATATGGATAGTTTAGAAAGAGCCTAGTACAGAGCAACAAAAATTATTAGTGGCCTGGGAGACAAGATATTGAAGAAAGGTTGAAAGTGCTATGGTTGTTGAGAGTGGAGGATTGAGGGGGGATTTGATAGCAGTCTTCAAATACCTGAAAGGTAATTACGGTGAGGTTGGAGACAGACTATTCTCTGTGGCCACAGGGGACAGGACTAGGAGCAATGGCTTCAAGCTTCATCACAGGAAATTTAGTTTGGAGATCCTTCTGACAATGAGAATAGTCAAGCATTGGAACAGGCTACCTAAAGGAATTGTTAAATCTCTATCCATGGAAATTTTCAAAAGCAGGTTAGATAGACACTTTGTTAGGATGGTGTGGCAGGGCACTGGGTGTGTCTGCCACTTTAAGGCCCTGCAGCTGGCAGCCTCCAGGTGCCTGATGAGGGCAGCCACTTTGGGACTATATAAACACAGGCAGTTTGGTGCTGGAGGCCAGGCAGCAGCATCGCCTGGCTGGGGAGCTGCCGAGATGAACACCCAGAGGTAAGGGGGAGCTGTAAGGGGACGGCAGGAGGCTCCTGGTCCTGGGCATGACCTGAAAACTGCACCCTGCCGGGAGTGGGTGGGCTCTCAGTGGTGCGGGAGCCCCCAGGACATGCCAGGTCAGTTACCACCCTGGTGGAAGGTGAGTCAGGGCGCCTTAACCCCTTACCCCCACCACTGGGCGTGTAACCCTGCGACTTGGAGGATCCAGAGGGTGGACCCGGAGATCTAGAAAGAGTGAGGGGCTAGAGACCCACCCGAGACAAGAGAGTACCTTCGACTGGCCCAGACTGGGGCCAGGACCCAGGGAGGGGTCAAAAGGGCCATGGGGTCCACCATGAGGAACGCCCAAGAGCTAGAGGCCTGGGGTCCCGACTGGCTTGGAGGTAGGCCAGGGCAAGTTGCCAAAGGTTCAGGAGGGACCACACCCGAGAGGGGAAGATGGGTTTCGGGGAGCGAGGTAGCCCGGATGACGGCGGAGAGGCCACCTGATTGTGTGGAACATAGTGAGGTTCCTATGTGAACGATTCTGAGGCCTGGCATGGGGGCCGGTGATTAGAACAGCGAGATGCCATCAGTGATGCTTGGGCTGCGGTATTGGGGTTGAAGGAGCCACAGAGAGTATCCCCTGGCATCGGGGCACAAATGGGCAGCCTCCCGCTTATGGAAGATCTATTAATGAACCAATTAAGATCAAGTCGTGGCGGGCGAGAATAGGCGGGCGGTTGGCCCAAGGACAGGTGGGCGGGCCATGGAGTTCGGCCCCAAGGAGGCCCCCTGTCATAGATGGTTTAGTTAGAGATGATCTTGCCTTGAGCAGGGTGCTAGACTAGATGACCTCATGAGGTCTGTTCCAGCCTTACTTTTCTATGATTCCTATGATACTCTGTCTAAATTAAACAAATAATAACATGAAGGTTTGCTTAATTTAAAGTATAGAATGGATCCAAACCCTTTCCCTGGGTTGTTGCCATGGAAGCTAGCTCTGTCAGAGCTATACTTGCTTTCTGTGTGCTATGAAGCAGGAGCAGCCAGATGGAAAGGGACAATTCCTTTGAGTGCTATTCAGTGGATATAATGCCTATTTGATCAAGTATAAAGTTGCACTTTTACTGGTATAAGTGATTGGGAACTAGTCTATACCCATAATAGAACAGAAGTTCAGCCACATTGACTGATTTTAAAATAGTGGAACTTGGTCTAAGATTTGTGTACCCCCCCACAAGAGTGAATGTGCATTCTGTTCACTACTGATATAAATTATTCTGCTTGCAGAAAACTGTGTAACTTAATTCGATTCCACCTCAGCCTTTTTTAATGTCTGTACCAAGCCTATATGTATAAGTAGCAAGAATCTAATAAGTGGCATTCAACAACATCTATGTAGTTTCTAAGTTTAGCAGAACTAATAAAGGTTGTTGCTATGTGCTGTAAATGGCTTCCAATGGTTGTTCTTTACATTGGGCATATCTACACATTCAATTAATGTGGTGTAGGTAATGCGTATTAAATCTAGTACCTCCAGGTGTTTTTCTTGCTTCTTCCATGGGCTCTAAGAGTGTGTGTGGTGGAGGGTGGTGCTTTAATTTGTGGAGCTCTAAGAGCTTCTCTAATTAAAGCACCACCACATCTCGTGCTTCAGCATCCTAACGCAGGAGGCTGTTGGAGTGCAGCAATTTCCACGCTCCAGCAGACTTGTGCTGGAATTCCAGTGTGTCAGAGCAGACTCCCCACTTATGATAGATGCCCTCCATCATGAGGTACTGGAAAAAATGTGCATTAGCCTATATTAATGTGCATTAGCTAAAGAGCACAGGTCTTTTTATAGTGCTTTAATGTGCATTAAAATAGGCTAAAACACATTCAAGTGCACATGTAGATGTGCACACTGGTCTTTAAAATAAGAGAGTCCAGAAAGGAGGTTGCATCTAGGGAGATGTAATAGCTTCTGCTCTGTGCATTTAACACCCTGGAAATGAGGCATGTAACTACCTTGTCTGTGGACATGGCAGTACAGCAGGACAAGAGCAGCACTGGAGCGCATGTGCAGGACCACTCTAGGATGATTACATTGCCTCATTTCCAGAAACTCTGACTGACAGACATATTTTCAATTGTATCGCTCATGTCCACAGACAAAAGATCACTTGCTTAGCTTCATCAACTGTTTCATTTGGGCCTCTGTTCTGTCAGAGCACTTTGCTGTACTGGAACAGAATTTTGCAGGGCATGTGCATCCTATGAAAGCCTCCTATTCCTGCTGGCATTTTCTTTGGTCTCTTTAGTGCCTGCCTCTTTCCACAAAGTCTCAGTCTTTCTGGATGCTCATGCATGTGACAGCAGATGGCTTATGTACCAGTTTTAGAATTATGGGGTCATTTGCTTGACCATGTCATGACATAATAAACAAGGTCTGTAACTGGAGCAAAGGTGGTCATGTGAAAAGGGAGAACTTAAAAAAGAAAAAAAAAAAGAGTAAAGATAGATTACAGTACCATAAAATCTCCCAATTACATACATTCTTTCTTAAGGGGGAGAGAGAAAGTCAGGAGCAATATTGAAATGATAGACATTGATGAAGTTGTTATTTCTTTGCAGAGATAAATAAGGAAGGGGAAAAAAGGAAACTTGCATTCATGCAAATGTAATTGTAGTATTATTGCCTTCCTAACAAGGATAAATCTGAGTGGGTCCTCTATAAAAATGAAGCTTACAGGGAGTGAAGGCACTGAGATCTCCAGTTTTAAACTGTAGTTCAGTACACCAAGCAGTTTTGGAAATATGCCTGGTTACATTAATATGTCAGTTCTTTGTGTTGTGTTATGTAACTGGTTGTGCTGTAGCAGGTACAATGGAGCAGCAAGCCTGAAACGTTCCAAAAAAAAAAAAGCCCAGTTGGGATTTCCCTGATGCTTTTGTTTTTTCATAACTGCCGTTTGTGATTTCACCAATGAGAGAGAATTTACTGTCCCTGAAACCTATGTTGGTAGGATTTTGAACATGATGCATAGATTAATTCTGGCCTACTTGCAAATCTGCTAGCATGATGAAAATGCAGAGTTAATGTTATGCAATACTGTGATGTCTAGAGATCGAATAAAACTGGGATATGACCTGGCTGGAAATCCAGTTGAGGTTAAGTTTGCTTTCTTAAGACAGAAATTCAGGTGGCCCAAATGTACAATATGAATGCAGCACTGAAGTGCAGAAGTGGTACAGCCGTGATGAGGCTGGCCAGGGGGAAGGACAGGGTGGAAGGAAGGGAGGCAATGTGTGGTGGTTTATGCTGGAAAGGGGGAGCAGTGTCAGGTTGGGAAGTAGCTAGAGATGGCAGTGTAGCCTGGGATGTAATCAGGGCATGAGGTGAGCAGGGGGGAAGTGGGGAGGGGAGCATGGTGTAGGGCTATTGCTGCAGTCAAGAAGGCTTGCCAACCCAAGAAAAAATGTTATTCGGACAATTACTGGCAGTGTAATGGAATTTAAATTTAGCCATCAGACCACAGGATCTGGAGCCCAGGAGGTCCTGGGTTCTGCTTTTCTCTGAGCCATATGTTTGGGGCTGATTTGTGCACAGCATTGAACACCTACTGACTGACACTCAAATTCTTGATTTGCAGCCCTGCCACTTCCACCTTCTTTAGCCAAATGCCTTGACTATAAATTTAGGTAAAAAGTATTGCTGACTCAAAAACCAGAAGCCATGGCTGAGTCCAGGTTTCTGATCTAAATACATTACACATAACAATAATGAGTCTGAAGAGCCATTTACTGAGAACCCCATTCCACTAAGTTTTTGTTTGCTTGTTTTTTGGGAAAAAGTATTTAAGTGGCAATAGTGCTATTTTAGTATCAGGATCTAAATCAAGTCCAGGTTATTAAAGAGATACTGCAAAGCAAAAATAAATGGAAAATTTAAAAAATCACGTAAGGCACCTCTGAAGGATACTTTTTATATAATAAAATAAATAATGTTGTTTCTTAGCAATATTATGTTTAGTTAGCTGAGTAGAGGAGTCAGCAATAAAGGCTGGGCAATTCATGGAATTATACTCTAATAGCTGGTAACTCTAGAGCTTATGATTTCCTGGAATCCAGCCCAGTGTACCTTTCTTCAGGGCAAAGGGTATTTTTAAGAGTAAGGCAGGGGGAGGAGTTCTTACTGTCTTGATTGGAGGTCAAGCTTTGCGTATATAAATATGGTCTCACAGAATCCTGAAATCATAGAAAATGAGGACTGGAAGGGACCTGAGGAGGTCATCTAATCCAACTCCCTGCTCAAAGCAGGACCATTCCCAACTAGATCATCCCAGCCAAGGCTTTGTCTAGCCAGGACTTAAAAACCTCTGAGGATGGAGAGTCCACAACTTCTCTGGGTAACCTGTTCCAGTGTTTTACTAACCTCTGAGTGAAAAAGTTATTTCTAATATCTAACCTAAATTTCTCTTGCTGCAACTTGAGGCTGTTAATCCTTGTTCTGTCATCTGTCACCACTGAGAAGAGTCTAGCTCCATCCTCTTTCAAACCCCGCTTCAAGTAGTTGAAGGCTGCTATTAAATCCACTCTCAGTCTCCTCTTCTCTAGATTAAATAAACCCAGTTCTCTTGGCTTCTCCTCATGTCATGTGTCCCAGCCCCCTCACCATTTTTGTTGCCCTCCAATGGACTCTCTCCAATTTGTCCACATCCTTTCTATAACGGGGGCCCAAAACTGAACACAGTACTCCAGATGTGGCCTCACCAGTACTGAATAGAAGGAAATAACCACTTCCCTTGATCTACTGGCAACACTCCTACTAATGCAGCCCAGTATGTCATTAGGCTTCTTGGCAACCAAGAACACTGTTGGCTCATATTCAGCTTATATTTATTGTAACCTCCAGGTCCTTTTCTGCAGAGCTGCTGGTTAGCCAGTCAGACCCCTGCCTTGTACTGGTACATGGGATTCTTCTGTCTTAAGTGCAGGACTTTGCACTTGTCTTTACTGAATGTCATGAGCTTTCTTTTGGCCCAGTCCTCCAAGGTCACTCTGAATCCTAGCCCTACCCTACAGTGCATCTACTATACTTCTCAGCTTGACGTCATCTGTGAACTTGCTGAGGCTGCAATCCATTTAATCTTCAAGATTGTTAATGAAGATATCAAACAAAATGGGCCCCAGGACTGACCACTGGGGTACTCCAATTGATACTTCTCTAAGTGATTCAAAGTCTGCTTTTCTGACGTCCAGGGTCCATACTCTATTGCTCTCCTTTCTTCCTTATGTCAGAATCCTGAACTCAGTCATCTTGTGGTCACTGCTGCCCAACTTACCATCCACTTCTACACCCCCACCAATTCTTTCCTGTTTGTGAGCAGTAGGTCAAGAAGAGCACAGCCACTAGTTGGCCGCTCCAGCATTTGCACAAGGTAGTTGTCTCCAGCCCTCTCCAAAAACTTCCTGGATTGCCTTCACATTGCTATATAGCCCTCTCAGTGTGATTGAAGTCCCCATGAGAACCAGGGCCTGTGATCTGGAAACTTCCACTAATTGTCTGAAGAAAGCCTCATCCACCACTTCCTCCTGGTCTGGTGGTTTATAGTAGACCCTCACCATGACATCATCCTTGTTGCTTTCTCCTCTGACCCTAACCCAGAGACTTTCAACAGGCCTATCTCCTGTTTCATACTGGAGCTCTGAGCAATCGCATGGCTCTTGTACAGAAAGTGCAGTTCCTTCTCCTCTTCTCTCCTGCTTGTCCTTCCTGAACAGTTTATACCCATGCATGACAATACTTCAGGCATGCAAGCTCCCACCAAGTCTTTGTTATTCCAATCACATCATAGTTTCATGACTGTGCAAGGACTTACAATTCTTCCCACTTGTTTCGCAGGCTCCTCGCGGTACATAGGCACTTAGGTAATTAAATGATTGTCCTGATTTCTCAGGAAGTATGAGAACACCTCCCTTGTGACTTCCTCTTGCTTGCTTTTCCTCTAGGTCACCCACTACCCCATCTACCTCAGGGCTTTGGTGTCCATCCCCCAGCAAACGTAATTTAAAGCCCTCCTAACTATGTTAGTGAGCCTGTCTGTGAAGATGCTTTTCTCTGTCTTTGTCAGGTGGATCCTGTCTCTTCTTGAAACAACATCTCATAGTCAAAGAATGCAAAGCCTTGCTGGTGACACCCACCTGCACAGCTATGCATTGATCTACAGGATGCACCCACTCCTGCTGGGGCCTTCTCAGTGTCTCTCCCAGGCCTGTGTTCAAATCCTTGCCTAGCCAGTCCAAATCTACCATCATCTGATTTTAGTCTCACCTAATCCACTGGCTCCTTGTCCCCTCCCTCAGTTTTCCTAAGGTTGGTTCAGCTCATGTGCTCATGAGGCTTCTTTCCTCTCCACTCTTAGCAGTGGTGGAAATGAGAATTTAGAAAAGAAAGATTTCCTAGTCCCAGTTGAGGAGCCTAATTTCATCCCATGGTTCAGCAGCCCAGAACTGTACGTGTAGAAAAAGTCCTATGTAGACCTAGGTTGGAACACTCCTGCTGTGTTTAGATTTTTCATGGAATTTAGCTACGAACTTCTAGCAAGTCTGTACCAAGCATTTGTAAACAGATTTTTCAGTCTGGTAACTTGGCTGCATTTGAACTGTTTTTTATAGGCACAGCAAGTCGCATACTCCTGTCACAAGATTTTGCCGTGTCTTTGTTCCAAGGAATGTTCGTGCTAGACCTTCTATGATAGAAGATAATCAGAATTTTTAAATGTGAACCGGAAAAGGACTCTCCCTTGCCTGACTCTCAGAAAAGGTTATACTATTTTGACTAAGGCTGATACTGAGATTTAAAATTTCAGCCCAAGTGGTTAACATTTCACAAAGTTACAAGCAACTGAAACAACAGCTACTGAAAACTGGCTGTTTTATAATGATGAGTATTAGGCAACTTTAACAACAGCTATATAATCAGACCATGTGTGCCATGGCTAAGTTTTGTTTCTTCCTTTATACATATCAGGGTGATACTTTTCTTGAACTTTCTTAACAAAAAGCCCTCCAACTGCTCTCCCTCTTGACTGTTGATTTTGCTGGTTAAAATCAGTATCTGAAGGTAACAGAAGAGTTAAATTTAATTCTATGGAAAATTCCAAAGTATTTGTGCTAATTCAGTCATGATTTACAGCTAGCACAGACCTAGTACAATTTTACCAATTTCTGCCAGTGGTGAATTAGAACAATTATCTGATTTTCTATTTCTAGAGATGACCGTAGCAGGGTGTGGGGCCCAGGACAAATCAACTTGTGTGGGGCCTGGACATGGCGGCGGTGGTGGGAGGTGATGACAGGCTGGACATGAAGTGGGCCTGGTTCTGTGGGGCTCCCCAAAGCACGGGGCCTGAGACTGTTGCCCCGATTCGCGCCCCCACTGCCGGGGACAGCCCTGTCTATTTCCAGATGCCACAACTTCTTGCCTTTGATTTATCAAGGTTTCCTATATATCTGTTCTAATGAATACCACTTGCTACTTGAAAAATCATTGTCACTTCTCTCTGTGGGTACTTCTTTCTGTGCTGCAAAATACCAAATTCCTCTTGTGAAGTGCTGAACAGTCTTCTATTCCAATGAAGCAGTAGGACTTGATGGAATTCACAACTATATAGGAAGTGCTCATCTTCATGATGAATTAAGTCCCAACAGAACAAAGTTTATCTTGTCTCTTTAATGTAATCTGTTGTCATTTTTCCATACATACTTATATATTTGCTTTGCAGACACTGTTTCTGTTGATCATTTGAAACTTTGACAAGTATCTGAGTATAAAATGAAGCATTAGGCACATTGTCAGAACTGACTGATGCCTGCATACCAGATGTGGATTAACTGTTACATATGTAGTTCATGCCATCATTTCCCTGAAAATGTAAGGTCAAATAAAATGCTAATTTAAAACACTTATTCATAATCATTTACATAGAACAACACGAAACAAGATATGTTTTAAAATGTCATATATTAACAAGTGGGGGCCAATCTTTTTGGCAGGAGTGCCACAAATCTGCCCCACACCTTCCCCAGGTGCCACTCCAATCTCCTTCCCTTGCCTGCTCTGCTTTCTGCTTCCTTCTCTCTGCTCCATGCCTGATTTGTTTCTCTGTCTTCTGCTCCCTGCCCTATCTGCTGCTGTGCTACTTGTCTTCTCCCAGATCAGCCTGGTACCACACACAGAGGCTGCCCATGCCAGTTGTGGCATCTATGCAGGCATCCTTTTGCCAGCATAGTGCTAGTTTAATTTTATGGGGAAAATCCTCTGACATAAGGATATCAAAAATGTTCAGATTTTCCATTATGATTGTTTTGCATAAATTAAATTTTTACTGTTTTTCACATGAAGGTTTGTATAGTGCCATACTAGCTATGCTATCAAATAGCAACCAATGAATCCATGATCAAATTGAAACTCAAGGAAGATTTAATTAACTCACAATCTTTGGTCTTTGGCTCAGCTTGTACATCCAGCTCTGATATTTAGTCTAAGTACAGATATTCAGGGGCATTAGGGTGAGGTTAAATTGATTCAAAATCATTGCCCAATATTAAGTAAGTCAGGATGAGAAGGGGGGGGCTAGTGGGGAGTTTCAGGGCTGTTGGGGCATGGGTGGAGGCATGACTCATGAGGGGTGGGGGCAGGTGTGACCTGTGGGCAGGGTGGGCGGGGCTTGCACAATCCATGAGTGGGGAGACAGGCATGACCTGTGGGTGGGGTGGGGTCCCTTCCCATTGCAAAACTACACCTGCATCCCTCCTGGCATTGGGACTTACTCGCTTAGCTCTGGCAGTGGCAAACGCTCCAGATAAAAGTGACTGCACTTTGAGCAGCTTGTGGGATGGGGGTTGAGAGGGCTGGGTGCAGGGGGGGAGTGTAAGGGGCCGGGGGAGTGTAAGGGACCAGGGGAGCAAAAAATAGCTCGGTGTTGTGGGGAAGAGGGGTGAAAAGAGCAGCTCTGGGATTGGGGCCAGTGGCTGGTTTTTCCCAGCCCTGAGGCTGCACAGGGAAAGTGTACAGAAGCCCCAGCCAGAAATCAAATAAGTAAGTGGCAGAAGTTCCATTTGACATAAAACAAATAAGTTTGGAATTACATAGATCTAAATTCATCTTAAACCAGGTTCTGCCATTTTTAGACCCCAGTTTGTGTGCACAGAATTTCTGTACAGTTACAGGTTTAGACTGAGACCAGGTCTGTAAGTGCCTGGTCAGCACCAGGATGAACTAAGTTTATATCAGATGACCATTTAAAACCCAATTTAGCCTCCCCAAATGTCTGTACTTAGCCATAGAGGATGAATTTTGCTGGTTTTTCCACAGCAGGTTTTTTCATTACTGATTATTAATAATAATAATTATACTGTTGTTATAACAAGATATGTATGTCATTATTTATTACATTTGGCAATTAATGGTACTATCAATTACTAATGGTACTTTACAAAATATAGATTAAAATGCACACATTGCCCCAAGGACTGTCAGATAAAAGCAAACAGAGCCAGTTTTAGTGAAGGAATGGTATGGAGACTTCATTTATCAAAAGACCTGTTTGGGATGAGCAGGGATCCTGGTTTTCTCTGATTTAAAAATGTCCCCAATTTTCGGTTTTAAAAAAATCACAAATCCATATTTTCCCATGATTTAGATGAAACACCGCTTGTGTGTGTGTGTGTAGGTGTATGAATATATATGTGTGTGTGTGCGTGTGTGCGCGCGCGCGCGCACGTGCGCACTTCATTTTAGTATGGTGGAATTTCCTTTAGCCAATGGGGCATCAAGAAACAAGTAAGCATATCAAAAAAGAAGGGGTGGAGAGAGTAAGAAACTGGATTGTCTTCCCAGTCTTTAGGGAAAAGCATTATTGGAAAAAATTAGATTAGAGATGAAAATGTTGCAGTGTTGAATGTCAAGAGTTCAAGAGATTTCAGTGCAGTCAGCAAAAGGAAGTCAATGAATGAATTCAGAGAAATTGAGATATGCTCCAAGTGGAAAACTGGGAGGATTATTTTACCCAAATTGTTTTAGGTGGACTGCAAGAAAGGAAGTAGAATACATAACTCAGTTCATTTTTACATAAATTAGACTCAAACAAATTTATCTTGTGTTGGAAGTCAAAGGTTCACTAACTTTTGTCAAGGATCCAACGTCTAATCTTGGGGCATCATGAGGACTTTTCATTAATCATTGCCAGGAACTGTTTTTGTGTATGATGTCACTGCATTTCAAAAGCAACAATATTTGCTCTTAAGAAGTAGCTTTATGAGCTGATAAATCATCTCTTGTAGAGACAGGTTTAAAAAACACACTGACGAATATCAGTGCCACCATTGCTTCAGCACTAGCAGATTAGAGTTTTGACACTGCTGCAAGTAAATTATCAGCAAACCACCATACTCTGGGAAATGACTTACACAGTATAAAACATTAATCCACTATGATATATGGCTCTTCATTCTTAAGCTTATATTTACCTTGATTATGTAAGGGGAATTTTTAAATGTAAATGCCAAATATGTCTGCCAACATTTCCCATGTGTAAAAAAATCAAATAGCTGCATACCTAGGAAGACTTTGCCCATGTAAATCCCATGTACAAATAATTTGCAATATTTCCATTACTTGAAAGTCTGTTTCCAAATGTCTGTTTTCTGTGACAGAGTTAATCTTTGAATAGTAGCCCTTTGCTGGAAGTGGAGTGTAATGCATTACAGTACACAGTTTAACCTTTTCCTGTTTTTGTTTGCATCTACTGTAATGCTGCCATACAGTGAAAGCAATCCAATTCAGGAACACAATGTACCCATTTGTAATTGAAAACTTGAAATGAAGTAGGATTAATTTCTTGTACATGTATAAGTCTTTCAGTAGGCTAAGATTCTACATTTCTAATGCCAGTAACGTGGGTCCTTACATATAATAGGAGGCTATTTGATTAAGGTTAATCCTGAATTAGATTGTTCCAATTAAATTGATCTTATTTGCTGGCAATTTTACTAAGGGAGGATTGGAAACAGCAGAAATGGCAGAGAATTTGCACTTCAATTTACATCTGAGAAGATATACATTTTGGAAAGCATAAAAATATATTGAAAAATATATTATGAAATTGTAAAACTGAAATTCTTGTCCCTAAAATGAATCTATGGTTTGCATTACAAAATTTTGTATGATATAAAAACCCAAAGAAATGGGTGCAAACTTAGATAACTCACAGTCAGAGACTGCAAAAGTTCAGATTCTCATAGCAATGTTAACTATAGCATTGGATAAAAAGATCTTAGATTTTAAAACACAGAGGCCCAACACACATGCAGGCTCATATTTATATTGTCATGCTCTGTGACTTCAGCTGTGTACACAAATTATGCATTTACATATGAAAATGATGGATACTTGGGTGTCTGGCCATTTGTTCAGGCAAATATATAATTAATGTTAGCTACTGGTATGTGCAAATGAATAGTTCTTGTTATTGGTATTATTTGCAGTAGGGGCCAGAAGCTGCAGTCAAAATCAAAGCCTTCTTCTAGGTTAGACCAAATTGTAATAATAAGATATGGAAACTGGCCTGCAAGTCAGCTTCTACATTTTAAAAAGTGGAGCCCAAATATATATTTAAGGATAAATAGTTAACTGTTTAATAGCAAGGAAATACTACTTACACACACATCTTGAGTTTGTTAAACACCGCTTTGAGTTCTTTTTGTATTTCCAGGTCCAGACCAACACATTGTACTGAAAAATGTACATGGTGTTATAAGCTCCCATAATTTTGTAGCAAGTACTATATTGTGTATGTTCCTTAAAGTCCTACTGCTTGAAGGCATGGAACCAGATGAAAATATCAGCTTTTTTTTTTTTTTTTAACAACAAAATGTTTCTAATTCATGCAATGATGAAGACAATTTTGAAAATACATAGCCTAAATTTCCAACACTGAAAGGTTAATAAAAAAACAACAAAACTCAATGTTTAACATACTTAAAAATCTCATGATTTTTTTATTACTCACATGATGTTTCAGGGCTTTACTGAATATTTAGGGATGCTTTGTGTTGGCAGGAGTGTGTTGCAGGCTGCTCTGTGCCAGTGAAGATTGCTGCACCTAGTCAGGGATTTGCTCCACTCACCAAAATGGGCAGATCACAAGTAAAATAGTGTGTTAGGAAAAACTTAGGGAATAAGTTAAAGCAATGTCCTGGCTGCTTGATTCTGAGCATCTGGCTATTGAGTAGCTATGTCTAGTGATCAGAACAAGATGCAGCGTGCCAGAATTCCACTCAGCAAATTTCAGTCTTCAGGCTCCCCCATTGTGGGCAGGTGTGAAGGAGTGAGACAAAACTCACAACATGGAGGGCCAGCAGGGCTGCAGCTGGAGACCGGAAAGGAAGGAAAATACCCACACAACTTCCAGAACAGCCTTATTCAGGACTGGAGGAGGGAGGCCATCCAAAGGTATTTCTGGCCCCATAGAGAGGCAGAGAGGGGTCGGTTCCCTGCAGGCTACTGGGAGAGAGGAGCGGCTGAGTGTCTCAGCAGGCAGGAACTGCAGACCTGTGCTGAGGAACACTGTGAGAGTGACCCTGAGGCAGGTGGAGGCCTGCACACACGTGGCTGGTAGTAATCTCCAGAGTGGAGCTGCAGCTGGGGATCCTGAGCGAGGGAGTCCACAAGGCCTGAGAGACTCTCTGGAGCAGAGTTTTTCAACAGAGGATCTTGAGGAGGGCCTGAGAGGAAACTCTAGCCACAGGTAGAGCCTTCTTGCACATGGGGAAGATCCCAAAGAGACTATGAACGTTCATAGGCATGCAGGGCAGGCTAGCACATAGCAAAGAATAGACTAAGGGATTTTTTGCATGGATTATGGTGATTGGGATGTTGTGAACCTGATCACAAGTAAAAGGGACAATTGGTGGAGCCTGACAGGAAGGATGAGAAACAGCTGGGATTTTCTGGGGTTTTTTGTTTCTCTCGAGTTTCTCAAGCACAGGCCAAGACCACCCCCCTGGAAGAGTGTACCCAAAAGAGGCCCAAGGACACTCTGAGGTAAGGGGCCAAAATAAGGCCACAACAGGCAGCACTGTGACCTAGCTGCAGAATATTGTGAACACCATCTGGAGAGGCTAGGGTGGGGTAAAGGGGAGGTTTGGAGCCCCACAGAAGAAACAGGAATCAAGACCAGGCAGGATCACCATGGGCAATGCCTCCTGGGAATATATATGTCACCAAAGTCGTGGAAGGCGAGAAAATGTAAGATCCATTTCCTGGCAGACCAGGTGATCCAGAGCCAAGGTCCAACCTGTCACCACCGGTAGGCAGACAAGTTCAGGGCAGTGCTAGCAAGCCCTATAATACCTACTGTCCCAGGAGAGAAAAACAAACAAACAGAGAGGAAAAATAAGGAAAATCTGCCTACCTTCAACAGGAGATGCAATGCAACAGGAATCAAAGGAAAAGCTTGCGCAGCTGATTAGCCACGCCTTTATTCAGCTGGGGCCGGCCAGTGATGTCACGAGGAAGCCCCGTACAGTGGAGATAAAGGAAGCCAATGAATGAGGGAGAGGAGGAGAGAGGAAGGACCCAGAGAGTATGGGGATGCCAGGTCCTTTCCAGGATTATCTCCAGGAGAAAGAAACAGCGAACGAGGAGCTGAAGGAGGCTTCTGGCGCCTGCCGCATATTCAAAGGGTGGGAGCAGGATAATAACGCCAGAGGTGAGAGGGAAGCAACTCTGCTTGCTGACAGAAACTCCAAGCGAAGGGGGAACAGCAGACGCTGCACAGAAGTTACCTCCACAGGTGGGAGTAGCACAGGGAAGAGGAGGAGCCTTGCTTGGGGAGTGAACCACAACAAAGGTGGCCAGAGAGACGGCACAGCATGAAAGGGGCCATCCCGGGTGAGAGGCCATCCCACCGCCTACAGGAGAGTAGAGCAGGCTCCAGACAAGAGCACCACAGGGGCTGAGGAACAAGGTAGCCCAGGCTATAGAGTTAAGAGAAGGAGTAGAAAAGAGAAAGAAAACCCGTATAGGGATTCACTCCCAGCCAAGTTGTAGGGAGCTTGGGGCCCAGGGTCTCTGAGATAAGAGACCTGGGGAGGGAGCTGTTTTTTGTTCTTTCTGTTGAAAGGTTTTTTCTTTTGAGTTTCTCCAAGTGAAGGCGTTGAAAGGTGGAAAAGAAATAGAGAAGGAAGAGAAGCAGTGAGGAATTTATAAGATGGCTTGCCAGGGTGAGTTATGGGCAAAGCTTCTCCTAGGATAATATAGGCCCAAGGAGCCAAGCCGACTAGCACAGCTAAAAGTTGGAGTAAACCCATCAGCTGTGGAAGCCGGGATCCTAAGAGGGGTTTCCAATCGCGAGGTTTTACGGAAATAGAGGAAGAGAGGTACAGGGCTGCAAAAATTGGACCAACTCACTGAGGTGGCATGAGGACGGGGTGTAAGGGTGGCAGAGCCCCACTAGTGACCATCGGGACCCCATGCCCTGGAGGACCCCAGGATAGCCACTTCCCTGCCACTAGGGAACATTCAAGTTGTGGCAGGAGAGATAGGGGAAAGCCACCCACGGAGGAAACACCAGCACAGTGTTTGTTGGGGAGGGTGCAGGTAGAACACCATTCCATGCATGAGCCAAAGCAGCATGGGACCGGCTAATCGAGACCTGGCAGTCACATCTACAATCGTCACAGCGGGTCTCTGAAGGAGGTGCAGAGACTACCACCTCCATGCTTTATTCACATTCCTGCACATTCCGAAGTACATCAGCCCAACAGGGAATTGGTTCTTGTGAGGAACACACAATTGGAATTTAGTTGCTTTGTGTGCTTTCCCCCATGTGGAAGCTTAGCATAATTTGTCTTTGTCCTTCCCAACTTTTGAAATGTGGTTTGATATCCTCTATTCCACAATGCAAAGCCTGTTGTTGTTGCGTGGCAAGACATCACCAAATTTCTCAAGATACATTATGGGGGTTCTGTTTTCACACAAACAAACTGTTCTTGAATGGATTCTTCACTATAACAGATATAAGCAGGCGATACAAGAACAGGTAGATACAAGAACTGGGATGAGCAAGGGTCGCTTCAGCAGCAGGTAATCATGCCAACATATTTTATTCAAAAAGATTATTTGTTGTTTGTCCTTTGCAAGCAGGGTTGGGGGGAGGAGGGACGAGAAGAGAGAAAGGAAGCAGGAAAGAAAAAGGCGGGGAGAAAAGAGAAAGGGAGAGAAAGAGGAGAAAGAAGAGAGAGAAGGAGGTGGAGGCTAGGTCGCGTGGGTACGCAGGTGAGTTATAAGCCCAATCTTTACCCCGAACAATCTGCTGCAGCAGGGACAGGAGAGGGACTAGGACTGGACACAAGAGGTCCTCGTTTTCCTGGCCACGCGCTTCCTCACTGCCTCTTCCGTGTGCTGCTGCTCAAAGGCCAGTGCTCTGTTCTGGACTGATGACTTCCAGGATGGACAGTCACGAGCGATTTGCTCCCACAACTCCAGGCCAATGCCAAAACTCTTTAGGGGCATCTTTAGGGTGTCCTTGTACCACTTCTTTGGTGCGCCATGAAAGCATACAAGCTTATTTAGCTTCCATTTAAAGGCTACCCACTACCCCTAACAGTCTTTGAGTCTGTATCTGTACCTATTTTGTACTTCAGTGTAAAGATGAAGGACATGAATTTGTTCCAGTCTCATGTCTTTTTTTAGGAATTCTTTAAGACTTCAGTGCCAAAAAATAACTGGCAGCACATTGCTCTTTTCTGATCATAATTCCACTCCCTAGGGAGATTTAAATTAATTATATGCATCTTGGCATGCATACATCCAAAATGTTCTCCTTACTCCATTGCCTGACAGTTTGCATTGGTGATAGTCACAGAGGATCTACACATAGACTAGAATCTTTTTGGGCATCAGGAGCTTTGGCATAAGGAGCAGCAGCTGGAGTAGATGATCTGGAAGCAATTCAGATTCCCTTTTCCTATCAACATCTTGGTAGTGCCCTTTACTGTAAATGGCATAATGCCACATTAAATGTACTCTATATCTGGGTTTTAAATGTGCTTTAATTGTTTGTAGCATTATTAATAAAAAAATTTGAAAATCTGAGTGTTTTTAATTTACCTAATGTTTTCATTTGTATAGAAAATCATGCAAACAAAGTTGACAAGCTTTACAACATAACTGGAAAGATAAGATCTGAATTTCAAAATACTTGAACTCTAGTGTTTGGGGGTGATATAAAGAATGAGTATAATAATGGGACAGAGCATGGAAAAACAAGCGGTGCAAACAGTTCAAAATACAAGCATGAGCACAAGTATCTGAATAGACACTATAGTTAAAGATATACAATCAAGAATATGCAATTTAAAAAAGCAATTTGGATATATCAAATGCTAACCACATATGGTTTTAGAAACTGACAGCAGCTTACATGATGCAGTCACTGTTCCTGACATTTATAATTTATTATAGGATTCCATCTATTTTTAAATCATCTGGACGGGTTGTGCTGAATTGCACATATACTCATCATATGACTTCCTTCAACTCATCACTGACATTAGATCCTGCTATACTAGTTTGAGCTTCTTGAGCTGAATTTGCAATTTACAAATAAGATCATTGGGTAGAGGTTAACTAAAGTTTATTGAATGATTTGAAGGGTATAAGCATAATTCTCCACTACCATTGACCTTGTGTAGTTATTTAAATCCCTGAAAACTGGACCTATTATATTGTCTTCTTTAGATACACCAAAAGCACTAGGAAGTAGTGTGGATAATGGGAAATCTACTTGGAATGAGAGGGCTCTCAAAGCAGGGGGATAGTTTGGAGTTCTGAAGTGTTCTGGTGGTTCTTGACTGCAAAATGGTCTGTTGTGGGCTGCTATTAAAGGCCTGTGGCAGCTTTAACTTACTCTGGAGCTATAGAGTCTTCAGCAGATCTCAAATAAGTGGTATATAGCTACATTTTTTCCAAACCTCTTTACTTATGTACTGAGCATTGTTTATTTGGAATGGAGACAAATCCAATGTAGGTATAAAACTCTGCATCACAATTCTTTTCAGGACTCCTAAGGTCATGTAAGTGCTTAGCAGCCTAGCCCCAACCTCCTGTAACAGGGGGCTTCCTCAGGGCCAGTCTACCAATAGCCCATCCACCCATTTCTGGGCCAACCACCTGCCTTCTTGCCTGCCATGCCACCATGATCTATAATTATGATATTAATTAGGCAGGAGGCTGCTCATTTCTTGCCCCAGTGCCAGGGGGTACTATCTGAGGCTCTGTTCCTCCCCTACATTGCAGCCCAAGCCTCGCAGATGGCATCCACTGTTCTTATCATCACCGGCCCCACACTGGGCCCCAGAATCCTCCAATCAGGCAGCCTACTCCACCTTCATTCGGAGCTGCCTAGCTCCCCGAACTCTTTCCCCTCTCAGGTGTGGTCCCTCCTGAGACCTTTGGCCACACAGGCCCTGGCCTCATCTCCAAGGACAGGCCCTCAGCTCTGGGCGTCCCTCACCGTGGGCCTCTGACCCTTTTGACCATTCTGGTCCTGGCCCCAGCACTGAGCAGTCGAGGGTATTCTAAGTAGGGCTTCTGAGTCTATAGCCCACTCTCTAGCCCAGGTCCACCTTCTTGGCCCTACCATGGGGTAACCCACCTGGTTGTGGGAGCTGGAGTTATTAAGGCACCGTGACCTGCCTTTCACTAGGGTGGTAACTGGCCTGGTATTTCCTGGGGACTCCTGCACCACTGGGAGCCCCACCAGGCCACCCACTCATGGCAAGGTGCAGTTTTAGGCCATGCTCAGGACCAGGAGCCTCCAAGCCATCCCCTACAGCTCCTGCCCTTACCTCCAGGATGTTGCATTCAGCCTTGCAGCCAGGTGATGTGTTTATATAGGTGCCCAGAGATCTAAAATGGCTGCCACAATCAAGCACCTGCTGGCTTCTTGGCTCAGCTCTTAAAGTGGCAGGCACCAACAGTGCCCTACCACACCTCCCAAAAATCCCAAAGGCACTTTCCTCAGAAAAATCAAAAATTAAATTATGTTCAAGCAAGTTCAAAGTGTCTAGATAAAGCCATTTTAGAGTTGTGTTGAGCCAATAAAATAATTTGGAAATTTTTAAAAAGAATAGATGTTGGATGTTGCTATGATCGGAGTCAGGCCCTTAGATGGCTTGTATTGCTGTAGTACATTGAACTCCACATTTCTTTATACTAGATGACGATCTGGCTCCTGTCTTAAGTTTTCCAGGAAGAGCGTTGTGACTTTCTCCCTCTTGGATTAAGTGCTGTGGATACTTGTTACAAATTTTGAAAATTGGGTGGGAACATTTTAAAAACCAACCTTCTAATACAGTCTTGCTTCACCTTATCTCTGAAGTTTGTGTTGCTTCTCCATAATCATCAGATACAATAGAATATTGTAAAGAAAAATGGTGGTTAATTTGCAAAAGCAGAGTAACTACAGAAGAAAATATGAATTAGGCTGGTGCACGTTCTCTCTCTCTCTCTCTTTCACGTGTGCAAGTGCTGGAAATGCAAAGTATTATTTGTTAACAGGAACATAGTTTGTTCATGCGTTTCCAGATTTGAAAATAGGAGAAAAATCCTGCTGAGTTCCAGGAAAATCCTAATGAGTTTCAAGAACCTGGGCAAGGTCTCCATCAGGGACAAACAACATGCTAAAAATTCTGTTTTGTTCTTTCAATGGTTTCAGGCTACTGAGACTCCCTGAACAAGCTCAGGAAGCTATTGATAGAGTATATGAGCTTCAAGATCCTGTTGGTAGGAAATAAGATCTGTACCTCTCTAGGATTTAGGAGCTGCTTCCTGAGCCTAAATGTCAACATGTTTGGTTTGGGTTTTTTTTATCATGCATATTAAACTTTAAAAATGCTTGCCTTTGTGCGTGCTATTAATGGAAATCTACATCCAGGTGTTTCAGAGGGTGACTAACTCAGCTAAACTGTACTGAATATCTCCCTGATATTCTGTACTAGATATATGGTCTATACTGCATTTCATCAGTAACACTAATTTTACTGCAACTGTTACGTGAAACAAATGAATTGTGATTTATATGTAGTTACATCAATGGACATACTTTCTAGTGTACAATGAGCCACATAATTGTGCATACTTAAAAATAGTGATTTAATTGTGGTAAGAAGGTCCTAGTAGCATTAAGAGTGTAGAAGTCCAAAATATGGATTCAGAGCAAAAATTCTAAATCCAGAAGAAGTCACCAAGAATAAACAATGCATGATTCTATATGCATTGTGAGGCAAATCATAGAGCCTTTAAAGTCAACAGAAATGTTGCCTTTGATTTCAGTAAAACCAGGAGCTATCCAAGTATTACTGAGACAAAAGGGAACCTTTTACAGCCTTGGAATTTTCCATGGAATCAAACCTTCCCTTACCAACAGTTTAACTTCTGAGAATTTTGGCAGAAATACCTGGTTATTTACTCATCCCAAACCTCTTACTTTGCCAAAAACTGATTTTTAACAATTCATATTCATAATTAATTTACTATTAACATACATACATGTATTTCGAATTGTTAAATTAAAAGAAATGAGCTTTCTAAAAGAAGCTGCCCTTGAATTTTGAGTCTCCAGAACTCAGGCTTAGGCTCCAGGGATATCCTGAGAGGGCTTTCTCAAGATAGATCACAGCAGAACAATGTGATACTATGAAGACCAGATTAATTGAAACTGTCAAATAAAAAATATGAGAATGCCTAAAATAATAATAATAATCCATAATTCTGTATTGGCATTTCTCAGCACTGTTCTCTTCTTTTTGCCCGGAGAGGAAGTTTAAATGAGATTTTCATTTCTTAATTGTTCCTAATAATCCAAAGGGACTTGACCTTGCCGCTGTGTCACCAAGACAAAGCCAAATCCTGTGTCTTTAGTTAAGCGGGCATCATCCCTTCTGTGTGTTGGTATATGAATAGAATGAAAATTCTTTAGACGTCCATCAGTTCCACTTCTCCTCCATATTTTCCTCATTCCCTTGGTGTACGTGGAAGCCCTCTATGTCTACACATGCAAGCATGTGTGCTTGCAGCAGCTCAAATAGAAGCAGTGCAAATTTGATCTGGGGCTTTTTGCCTCATTGCGTGTGCCTGGATATGTACTTTAATGTGGGGAAAATTGTGCCACTTGGAGCAAAATAACTCTGCCTGGCTCCTCCCAGATCTGCAGCCAGGGGGAGCTTGAGCCCAGGGCCAGCACCTGTGCTGTCCCCATCAATTCAAAAAGCTGCCTTGGCAAGTAGCTCAGGGCTACTCACTCTCAGGAGTTTCTGGGGCCTAGCCAACTGGTACCTGGGGACACTACCCCTTGTGCCAGCTGGACTGCTGAAGCAGCCCTGAGAGTTCCCAGCACCCTTTACCCACTGCAGCAGTCTGGCAGTGGGGCTGCTGCCTGGCTGTGACCTGCTGCCACCTGCCAGACCCGGATGAGGACTGCACAGCCAGTAGAGGCATCTGCCCCTCTGGGCCAGCTGTCAGTGGGCTGTGGCTGCAGAGTTGGCCTTTGTGTAGCACTACTGCCATGTGTGCCCCTGCCTGGCCATCAGGGCAGTTATCTCCTGGAAGATGCTTCCAGTGTGGTGGCCTGCTTTAAACTGTCAAGGCATGTTCTCCTGGCCTCAATTGGCCAGGCGGTCATCCACTTCTAGCTGGGTCCAAAGTGCCAGCTCTGAGCAGGCTCCTCTGCCTGGGTCCTGCTACTTGCCTCCCCAGCAGGATTTCTGGTGTTCCCTGTTTGAAAACTGAAAAATCCCCCATAAAAAAATCCCAAAGTCACTCTGTTACTTGCCCCCCCCAACCCAGCCCTGCCCCTGATTCCCCCCACTGCCCAGCCCAGCCCCACCCCAGCAGTCCAGGAAAAAAAAAAGCCCCATACTTACCGGCAGTAGCAGCTGCTGTGGGGGGCCCTGGAGCCTCATAGCAGAGCCCCCTCATGCAGCACAGGATAGCAGGGGGCAGTGGGACCCAGCCCCAGCCTCCTGGAACCCTTACTGCCACTGACCCTGCCCAATCCTATGGGTGTGGCCAGGGTCTGCAGGACACTGTGTGGCTCCATACACTGCTGGGCAGCTGACGCCGCTGCGGCTATCACCTGGGCCCCAAGCTGCATGAACAGGGGGCTCTGCCACATGGCCCCAATGACCCCAATGGCAGATGCTACTGATGGTGTGTGTGTGTGGGGGGGGGTTGGGTTTTTTTTAAATTGCTGATGCTGGGGCTGGGTGAGGAAGCAATTGTGGGGGGCTCAGAGGGTGGACAGGGGATGGGACCAGGCAGAGTTAGTGATGGTGGGGCAGTGGGGGAAGGGGCTGGGTAGGGCAGGCATGGGGGGCATCAGGGGGCAGGTGGGGGATGGGGTTGGGTGGGACAGTGATCCAGGGGGCTGGGAGAGCAGGCAGAGCTGGCAGGAGTTCCCTTGTGGTGCTCTTCCCCCTTCTTCCACCCCCCCCCCACTTACCAGCAGGAGTCCCGGTCTACTCCCTGCAGCTGACACGCTGCCTACCCTGCATGGGCAGGCAGCATGCTTCAGCACTGGAGTGAGGGCCAGCCATAGAGATGATCTGCCTGGATATCAGAGCATTTCTGTGGAGGACCAAGCCTCCAGCTTCCTCAGGGCACAGTCCTGGACCTGCCCCACTTTTTTCCCCTATGTTTTTTTTCCCTTTGGCTATCTAGGGGTCTAATTTTGGCCCTGTGCTGCAAATCTGCAGCATAGGGAACATTTTTTTGTTCCCGCATGTAACTCTTCCAGCATCTCAAAGGGTTTTGAGGTGCTGCGAGACACACGTGCACACCTCTTGTGGATGCGCCCTATGGGTTTGAAGATCTGCATACAGTAGCATAATGGTAGGTGGGTGAGTTAGGCACAGACGTAGCTGCTGATTTAGAAGGTGGGGAAGAATGGCAACTGCTGCTGCTGCAATTGCTTTTTTTGCCTGTGTTCAAATCTGAGAGGTGTATGAGTGGAGTTAGAATGCCCTTTCACTAAACAAAATATAGAGTTACTTTGCTTTCCCTGCAGCAGAAAACTCTTGAGAGTGTTTTTTGGGGCGGGTCTCCATTGGCTCTCCTTAGATGATTGCAATATCCTGAGCATAGGCCTCCTATATATTTGATAGCAGAGCACATAACTTGCTGCCCAACATAATAGTAAAGAGAAAATTCCATCAGGGGACCCTGGTCATCAGTCTCTGCAGGAAGAAGACATCTTTGACAGAATCAATCTTTACTCAGATAAAATATCCATGCATTTCAGGGAGACAGTAAAGAACTGATTTATCCCGTGATTATTAAGGTTAGCAGAAGCTGGGCTCCTACCTTACAAACAAAGGGCTTTCAGCATGAAACAGCATCCTCTGTGCATGCTTACAGTATTGTTTATCCCAAGAGTTCAAAAATCTTGAATTGGGTTGTGAGATTGCCTCCTGAGACTTCTAAAAATAGCTTGTGATTTTTTTTGCTTTCTGCTGTTATAGCCGTTAGAGACTGTATTAGTGACCAGGCTGAAACTTACATTTCTAAAAAAAAAGCTGAGATGCTCACCTAAGCACATAATTGCAGGAACTGGGGCTTTAAAATATGAGTGCAAAATATTGTAAGACTCCCTATTAAATCACAAGAGTTGAAAACATCATTTTCTGAAAGTTGTTTTTTTTCCCTGTTTGATGCTTTTCTAGTTGTTTCTTGAAATAGTAAATGGGCTTTACAGTGCTCAGATACCAGAGTGGAGAGACAGAGAGAGACTCTGTGTGTGTGTGTGTGTGTGTGTGTGTGTGTGTGTGTTTATAAACAGACAATATTCTTAGCTCTGTTACATGTACAGCGTTTCTACTGCTGCCAGAAATTTTTGTGGAAAAAATGGAAGGTTGACTACATGTCAAGGCTTTTGGGGAACTTTCATTATATTTTGAATTGTTAACATTAATAAATTAAATCAATTTCCCATAGAAATTTTGTTTGATTAATATCATTCCTTACTGTTAATCATAGATTCCTATCCATATACAACTCATGCAAAGATGTTGGATATAGTGCCCACACAGCCGGTTTTAAACCCGTGACAGCTTAATACATGTGATGGTGAGGTGTTTTAAGTATAGCAGCTCTCTGGGAACTGCTCTAATTAAAAGGCTCCCCCACCCCTGGGCACATATATAGGCAGTGTCTGACACAGGGTAGGATTTGAGTTTTTAAATCTGTTTATTTGCTTGTTTACAAGGCTGTGCTTTACTTGGGAGGACTGGCTGAGGAGTTCTTTAGGAAGCGAACCCTTTTGCAGAAGCGAGCAGGCTTAGCAACCTGCATACAGGACCTGGAAAATACTGTAGATAATGAGAAAATTATCTTCTTACCAGATGAAATAGTTTTTCATGATATTCTTTTACTAATTTCTGCACCTTAATGACAACTGCATTTATCTTTGTAGAGACAGATGTTTTACCTGTTGAATACTAGGGAAGGAAATGCTAACAGAGACTAATTGAGCAATATTGCTTATATTTGGTAAATAATTTACTAAAAAGTATTCAATCAGGCATAATTATATAGAAAGAAATTCTGAATGATGGATCATTTGTTTTCTTGGCTGATCATATCTGAAATCCTTTGTTTCTTTTTCTCATGTGCAGTGGTTTGAAAAATAGCTAGAAGTAAACCTCTGGAGTGCAGGGCAATGTTTAAGCACCATAGTACCAATTACAGGCCAGAGAGGTCACATAGCTTGCTTAATTCCACTGTACTTGAAACATTATTTTAATTTTCATGCTATATAATTATATCAATAAAATGTGTTAACATTATGGTAATGTTTGGTTACAGTAACTTTATGGTAATAACAGAAATGTTGTTTAAAATTATGCTAGGTTATTTCTAATGTAATAGATATGACAATCTCAAGGTTGCAATGATTAATGGGGCATTATATTATAAAAAATTAATCTTGTCATAAGCAAATGACAAAAAATCATTTGAAATCTTTTTGCTAATATTACCATATATCATTTTTTACACATAGAGAACAGTGTCATGGAGATCTGTTTTCTTAGTGAATTTGTTTTTTCTCCATGTTATTGCTAAAAGATTATTCTAACCCACAGTGCTAAGGAGCAATTGGATGTTATGGTGATGAGCCCTCTGGAAAAACATTAACAGATTCATTACTACTAGCTATATCAACCATTTACTATATATGTGTGTGTGTGTGTATATATTTAATCGGAATAGTAGGGGCATAAATCTTAACAACAATGACAGTGCAGGTGGAACTGGATTTTAAACCTGTGCCTGCTCACATTTTCTCTGGTAGTTTGTTTTTTATATGGTAGTACACGAACAGAGTTAACAGGCACAGCATCAGGGCAGTGAAAGCTGTACAACTGCAGCACCGATCCAAGTTGCACTAGTAGCCGTGAAAGCACCTTGCAGCTGTCAATTTTAAGGCATCTATTAGTACACTGTCTAGTAAAGGGTGAAGGGCTGAAGCTTTGAGCAGGGCCCCAAAAGGTAAGGAAATTCAGATGTGGAATTCTGTTAATACCAAGGTAATCAGAGCAGAGCAGGACAATTCAATACACACTACTCAGTTAATGAACATTTTGTATGTTTATGCTTTTAGTTTTGTTTTTGAGAGGAGGAAGCAAGTACCTTACAAGTTTTGTATGTATACAAAACTTAAATTCTTTAGTAGGGTACACTCACATGTTTGGAGAAGTTTGGAACTCCCAAATGTCAGTACGTTCATTTCGCACAGCTGTCTAACAGTAAATCTGGGGTTAAATTGGAAAGGCATAAATGGCAAGCATATAGAGCTATTTGCCAAATAGCTTCATAACAAACTTTACTTCTAAGAGGATCAAACATCCTCATTCCTGAGACTAAATGCTGAACACTGTGGTAGAGTAACTTAACTACGTGCTTTGGCAGACAATCTTGCCTCTAAAGAGAGACCATATTTTTTAAAAGATGAGTACAAATACACAGTGAATATTGAATTCAGCTGTTGGGTCTCATTTGAGGTCATATTCAGAAGACAAACTGAACGCTTGAATAGACGAGGAAACTTCAGACAGCAGAACTCTTCTTTCGTTACAAGCTTCTGTTTGAAAATGTTTTACCGACAATCTAAACTATGATACCTCTATGATTTGCGGTATGTTTTTTCAGCACTAGGGGGAAATTACATCAGAAAAAAATTACAAGACTTGTATCTGAAGCATTTTACGGATTGATAGAAGGTTTATTATTGTTCAATAATATTAACTGCTTGGCACAGAGAGAGATTTATTGGAACTATTCTGATATCAAGGAGCTTCTGCAAACAAAAATAGATTTAAGATCTGAAGGACATCCAGGACCATTTCAATGTCATGTACAAGTTTGGCAGTCCTCTTTACTTTGATTTATCTGCTCCCTTGCTGAGTCCATAGCCTTCACTGTTGGCTCCTTGCTGGTTTTCATAGCATTTATGGATTTATCTATCTATAAAAAGAGAACACATTATTATGGAATAATACTAAATGAAGGTATATCTTAAAATACATGAAACTCTCGTTTTTTTCTTTTAAGTACCTTACTTAAAGAGTTTGTAATTATACAAATAAGCAGTACTATAATACAAACATAAACAACAATCAGCTAACAAAACAAACATAAAAATAGACTCTTACTCTAAATATAATTATAGATTTCATATACCACTGCTGCATATAGCTGTATTTTCTTCAGTAGAATAAATTACTTCTGTCTGCAAAAAATTTAAAAGTTCAATATTATAATTATTTGGACCAAATATTCTGAATCTGTTCAGGGAATTGTTGTGTGTATTTAACTCTGTATATTTTAATTACATCCCCAAATTTTGGGGGTAATTAATTCAGTGAACACAACTAAAAATGTGACCTTAGCAAATAATATGTTTGTATATGGAAGTCCTGACCACTTCTACATACTTTAACAACCTGGAATTTTTTTTCACCATCTTTACAGCTTTTTTAACTTGTTTGCTTCATGCATTGACAGGATTTCATAGTCAGTTTCCATGTCTCTATTATACAGCTCAGTTAGTGAGGTCCCTCTTTTGTCTATATTCCATAGTGAAGAAAAAATTTAAAGAAAAATGCAAGTTCAAAATGGCATGAATAGGTTGGGAGATTTGAGGGCAAGTATGACGCATAAAGTTAGACTCAATTCATTTCATGTTGATGGCATACTTCTAGTTTTCGGTCATAACTAAAACAATAATAAACATGTTTAAAATGTATTTAATGTTATTTGTATCAATGATCCAACTGAATGAAATCCCCTTTAAATTGTTCTTTACAATTCATCTCTTTCACTATGATGAATAACTTGACAGTCATTAGGCACCTGGTAAACCTTGACTATATTTCTGTGCTCTCTCTCTGTTGTAGCCACATATATAACTCTCAGCTAATAAAACCACATGTAAGCACAGGTTTTTCCCTTCCTTTGATTTTTTTGTATTTAAATGGTGAGCTCCTTGGGGTAGAAACATAGTGGGGCAGTCTCAAAGACCTACCACAATGTCAGTAATAAAGAAATCTAATGCTAATGAGCAGTCATGAACTATGTTTTGGCAATAGTTGGTGTAACAGAGAGCCAAAAGTTCCTGTTACTTAAAAGGTGAAAGAGCAGTACAAAGAGCCTCAGGTGGGGAAAGCTGCTTACTATGAGCTGCTAGGGAACAGGAACTGGGGAACTTACCTGATGGAGGCACTTACCACAGAACCAGCTGTGTTGCAGTAGTACCATGGTGTAGAGCCTTGCACAGGAGCACAGCAGAGACCAGCAGCAGAAAGTCACCCTGAGGCTGAGCCAGCAGGCTGAATCTGGAAACACCTGTGGCAGCTCAGCAAGGTATGTGACCAGCAGGGCCAGGGCCAGGGAGGTGCATAAACACAGGCCCTGAGCCAGGAGGGTAAGTCTAGCCCTGGAGGCTGTTGAGGCAGGAACTCCAGATCAATGCAGGAGCAATCCCAGCTGGCACGGGGACCGTCTTGAAGGAAGATGAGCAAAGTGCTGATGCCCCACAGGGGAATGCTAAGGGAAGCCTTGCTATGCAGGTAGGTAGCCATTGCTTATGTTTGGACTCAGAGGAAGTTTGAGTTCAAAGAGGACCTGCGCGATGAGACTCTATATGGACTGAGAAACTTTCGTCAACCTACTTCCTCCACCATTGTGCACCATTGTACAGGTTTGTCTGTATCTATCTTCCTTTCTCTCAGCATCCTGAATCCCCTCCCTTCCCTTTCCCTACCCCTCCTCCCCTACCCCTGGGCTTAGTTGGCTAACATTGTATTATCTATAGCCTAGTTGCGTTCCCCTCCTCACCCTCATCTCCCTTATGTTAGTCTCGCACTCAGGCGATCTGTATTTCCTTACTGGCTTTGTCATCTTTTTGGATTCCTAATTCTAAACATCTAATAAAATTCAGTTGTGTTTGCCAGAAGGCTTACTCTTTGGTTGTAGTGTCAACCAGCAGTTTGAGAGTGGCTGAAAGGGGAGTTAGTAGAGGACATAGGGGAGTGCCTGAGGTGTGCTTGGTGGTTTAACCCACAGTAAGGTGCCAGGGGCGTGCCAGTATTTACAGCCTGGCTAAGGGCCTTGATTCAGGGCATGCTATAGCTTTAGACTTAAGGGGGAGTTTTAAAGCCCGGAGAGAAAGACTGAAGCCTAGCTTGGGCAAGGACCAGGAGGTCAGTGCCTGAGGGAGGGCAGAGAGCCCTCAAAGGATGAAATCAGAGCCAGGGGCCCAAAACAGGGCCTACAGACAAAGCCAGAGCTGGCTCAGTGCCCAGGAAAAGAACAGCGACAAGGGCCAGGGTGGCCCAGAAGCCTAAGCACACTCAGCAAGTATATTTCCCAGGACAGAGCAAAGAAAGCTGGATTAGGTAGTTGAGGGCTGAAGCCCAGGGCCCTTGTGCATATGACAAAGGTTCCTTGTACACATGAGGAAAGTGCCTCTTTTAGTGTGCCCATATTCTATAGCATAGTTCTTGAAAGTGTTGATTTATACCATTTTTAATAAGACTGTCCTCCTATAGTAAATTTATTGGGCAAAGAGACTGATTTCAATTCCTCTCCATTCAAGTCAATAAAAATAATTGCTTTCAGGCTGGCAATAGAACAGAGTTTTAGTATCATATCACTCTGAGACTTTATGCCAATTCCCTATTTTACTTCAACATTTGATATTTTTGTTTTATATGAGCATCCAAGTTTGCCTCAGTAAAAAGAGACACAACCTCCATCAATCTGAAAGAGTAACAATTTGGAGGTTTAATGACCTTAGGTTTAACAGACAGAACTATCTATAAGGTAGGGTAGACATGTGATGGCTAGAAAGTGGTATTTAGAGGTTTGCTTTACTACATTAGAACAATAGTCCAGGGGAATGGCAAGGGTTCACTGATTTCTAAAAGCCTGTTCATGACTGTGACGGCGCCGGGCCGTCCCTGGGGACCCGAGAGGGACCCCAGGGGGCGAAGGAAGAGACAGTAGACTCACCGGGGACGGGAGGACCAGACGGTGAG
>JAGPOW010000261.1:195562095-195617233 GCA_030014935.1 Caiman crocodilus
TATATTGTGGAACATCAAAGTCGTGGCGGGCGAGAAGGAGGGGTAAAGGAACGTCTCGGGGGACTACCCACGACCCAGGGACCTACAGTGGTCACAATGACAAAGATTCCTTCAAGGCCCACTGTGTCTGACATAGGCAAGCAGCAAGCAGATGCACAGGCTGGGTAACCAAGGACATGAACAGTGTACCCAAATAGAATTAAGACCCTCTACAGCACTGGCACCAGGTCACAGTGCCCACTGCAGAGCCCTTGGGATTTCTGGTTTTGGTAAATGGATCAAATTAGAAAAAGCCCAAAATAAGATGTGTGTGTGTGTGATAGGGTTGAGAAACAAAGGAATATACTGACAGGATAGAATGTGGATAGTATGATGACCCTAGAAACCAATCAATGATGCCCAGAGATGATGGGTCATCAGAGGAGGAGAAAGAAAACAAGAGGAGGGATTTCAGAGCAGAAAAGGGTCCCTGAAGGGGAATCCAAGGCCACTATGGACAGAGAACATACCACCAGCCCGCCTTACCCACCCCACTGGGAGAGGGTGGAAGGGGGATGAGGTGGGGGTGGTGGCCTTTGACCTCCAGGCTGCTAACATTTGACTTTCAAGAAAACTTCAGGGTGAGGTTTGCGTACTGGCTAGGTGTAGACTGTGACACCTCTAGGACTGGTAGCTATAGAATTATTTGCATTATTCTTATTTGCTATCACTGTGTATCAATAAAATTTGCCTAGTTTCAAATGGAGAGGTTGTGGTCAGTCTGAGTGTTTGGGTCCAACCGGAACAAGATATTTACTTGGGTCATAAATCCAGTGCCAGCAACATGCACCTTATAAACTAGCTAAATAAGATATAGAGAGAGAGTATAAGCTTTCATGAACATAACCTCAATTCATGAAATGCAACATGTGGCATCTGATGAAATGAGTCTGAGTTATTTAGTTAGTCTATAAAATGCATATCTACCCTGCCTTGCACCTGATATCAGATTAACGCACAGTTAACTACTCCTCTATGTTCATGGATAGAACTACCTAGGTCAAGTCACAGACTATACAATATCAAATGCTTAGCAAGTCCAGACCTCCCTTTGTAAGTCTTTGTTCTAAACAAGCTGCTCACAGCTCTGTCCTGTGCCCTGCCCCAGCTGGGCAGTGTCTGTTGGTGCCCCTTTGCTTTGGAGGCCAGGGTGGTCACCTTACTCACCCCTCCCATCCCTTGCTACGGGACTGTATATTTCACTCTATTTTAAGCAGTTGTAAATGATTTGTAAACAGTTTGTAAATAATTTGTGACGTCTCTTACCAAGCAATCTAAATATATATTAATAAATAATTTCATTTATGTTATCTATTCACTTTTGACTAGATATGTCTGTATATTTCAAAATATTTGGCAGACACCAAAATTTGTGGGCCAAAATTGTATCGTTTGAATATTCTGAAATGTAGTACTCCACCCATTCAAATGCCTTCTGTAAGCATTCCAAATCAAATATCAAGAAATTAATGTTATGATTGAATTTGACAAAGCTTTATAAGAATAACTCATATTAGGGGAAAAGTTTTTCTTTTTCATTGTTATTGCTGGGATTTTAATGAAGGCTTTTAAATTTTATTTTCTGCAATGAAATTCACCAGAAATTGACACTACTGCAGGAAAAATCAGCAAAATCCCTGGAAATTTTCCTGAATACGGACTCTAAATTCTGGTGCTAAGTGAGATGCAACTGTGATTCCTTTAGTATTCTTTGAATACTGATTATATCACCAAATCCAATTGATCAAATAAACTCTGTCATGCTCAGGTAATTTTTGCTGAACTATAATGTGTTTAATGATTAACTGCAACTTATTTTTCCCCTCACATATCCATCTGTGATCCTCCTTTCCCCATTTGTTATCTTAGCCCTTTCTACAAAATGGATATGTTATCCAGTGTGCATAGATTTGTGAGGTTATGAGTCTTAAAAATATTCACTGAGCTCTGTAGAAATTTCTGCTACTATGGATCAAAGGGCTCCTGTTCCTGTTCCCTTTTAAGTAGTTTTTATGAAATCCTTTGGCACAAGGATGGATTCATAATAATACTAGAAAAAGTGTATTGAATCTCTGATTTCATCGGTAAGTGAGATGCTATTTTATTATATTGAAAAAAACTCCTACTGAGCAAATGTGTTAGAATTTGGGCTATTATTTCTATTTAATGGAGGAAAAAGTAAATATATTCTGTCTTTCCATTGAAATAAAAATAAAGATCTTGGGAATTTATACACATACCTTTTCATGCCCAGATGCATTGGAGATCCAGCACATGGGAGCAGACTAGATTAATCAAGTCTGCTCTGCATGCAAGCTGACATGCATGGTGCTACATCGCTTGCAGTTGTATAAGTGGTGAAGTGTGTGTCAGTGTGGAGAAAATGGTGGCGGTGCACTTTTGAACTAAAACACCTTCTATGCATTTTAATTCAAGAGTGGACTGCTGCTATTTTCTGTGTGCTGGTGTGCATTTTGCTGCTTATACAATTGCAAGCAATGCAGTACCATGTGCTTTTCAAAGTGCCCAGTGCTGTAGCCCTTGCATGTGAAAAATGCCTGATTTTGATAACATTTATGTGAATAGCTTTATGCGTGTATCTTGACCCATGAAGCAATGGGACTACTCTTTTGTGCAATGATATCCATCTGTATATTTTTTAACCAGATCAAGATGTAAATCTGTACTTGGATATACTTGTACTAATGCTATTATAGTATTAAAATGCAGCAATTGATATAGTCCATTTACAGTGTATGGAAACTTCAGTACCAAACACCAGAAAGAACACTTCTATGAATGGTAAAATCTTACATACACTAGAAGAAAATCAGAATCACATTTTACTTTGTTCATAAACCATTCCTGCCTCTCCACAGGCACAGCTTCTACTGACTCTTCACACAGAACAGAAATAGGGTTAGGCCCAAAGTATTGACTTAATCTTACTCACATTTAAGTACTTGGTCTCAACAGTAATTGAACAATGGCAAAGGGCACTGAATGCACTTAACTATTATTTAGGATCTAATTCAACAAGGTACTTAAGCACATTATTTTAATTTCACCAACATTTACTTCAAGAGATGCTGGATATATTTGTCTGTCTTTCTTGTGTTGCTCTTTTTAGCCATCTAACTGTTAAGGGTCAGATTTTGATATCTTTATTGAATCTGATTAATGCTTAACTCCATAAATAGCCCTACTGAATTCAATGAGACTCATTTTGTACAAGGTTATTAGAATCTTTCCTAGAGTGAAAAATCCAAAATATTTTAAACTGAAAGAAACTGAACAGATTTAGTCTCAACTAAAATACTTTTGTCTTTATTTCATCGCTTGAAATACAGTAACTTTAAAGAAAGGCATTGAACATGGTTTTGTTTGTTTAGTTTTATTCAGATTGTGCAATTCAAGGTGATTTGCTTTTATAGATTTTTGTATATGGAGCTTAGTCTGTGCACTACAGTTCTATCCAGTACAAAATGTTCTCTGATGCTAACTATTGTAAGGGTTATCAGTACATTGTCTACCTCTCAGAGGTTTGTATTTTAAAATCCATTAGCAAGAATGGCCACCATCTTATTGTTAATTTAAGCTTGTTATTAAATTCAGCAAACCCAAGAGGTATCCAACGATTTAAGTAAAATAAATATTCTGTTTGAAGAAATGTCTGAAGTTTTATCCTGGATTATGTTTTTCTTCAATCCAACAAAATTCTGGTATCTTCTGTTGAAAAAAAAACTATTGGGAGAGCTGAACACTGTAATTTACAGTCTTATAACTTTATTTTTCCCAAATAAATTGTTTCCAGATCTTCTCAGCTACCCTATCTATTCATCTTTTCTAAATTTGTCCTTTGAGTAATGTGGCAAGTAGTTTGTTCAGTACACTGAAATGTTGGCAGGCAGTATCCTGCAGAGTATTCTGTCGACATAGCTAGTGAAACCACAAGACATTTATGCAATTAGGAATTCTGGTATTGTGTGTGCGTTGGGGGAGGTAGGAGTGTTCTTTAACTTGTAGAAATATTTTTAGGGAAAAAAGGTCAGACTTCTTAAAATACAAAAGAAACAAGCCACTTCAGTATATCGGAAAAGCTGTTTAGGTTATTCACCTGCTTTTCAAAATCTGTTTTCATTTGGGGAGAAGGGTACCACTGACTAAAGCAACTCTCAAAGTGTTCCATTAATGTGAAATGGTGAAAGTTGCTGTCACTGTGTATGTGTTGTACAGGTAGATGCCTGAGGCCTCTTCCCTGGATGGCTTTCCCACAGGGCTCTGCCCTGCCTGAGGGGCTTGGTGTCCTCTTTTTCCAGCCACCTGCTTCCCACCTGTTCATGGAGTATTGTCCCCATTGCTTTTTCTCTCCTGCGGCACTTGTTTACCCTCCAGCTCTGCCTCCCGGGCTTCTCTCTTACCAAGTTCTCTGCGGCCCACCTTTTCATGGGCTAGCTGTCCTTGCAGGCCCTGCCCCTCTGCCCCACCAATTTGCAGGCTCACACTGCTCCAGAAGCGGCGTGCCAGGGTCAGCTCACCGCTGGTGTCCATCAGCTCTCCGGCAGTGAGAGATAAGGAGAATCATGATGGACTGTCTCTTCCCCCTTCACAGTCACCATAGCACCTATTTAGAGACTGAGGTTACTTCATTATTTTATATTATCTATGCAGCTAACAAAAGCTGTTCTCCAGTCCAGTTTACCTAGAGTCTGAATAAGCCAAATTAATGCATTTTAATGATTACCAGTTCAATAAGGACTTGTAGACTTGAGCTTTTCATTAAGTGTTTTTTCCACAGTTTGATTTAGTTTTCATTTAAGTCAGTGGAATGACTCCTTTGGATTGCCAAAGTAGTTGGAATGTAGATCTATCAGCTTGCTAAAAGTCATCTCTAAAAGTGACACAATGGAGTTCCAACTTTATTATATTCAGTTAGTTTCATATAAAATGAGCTTAGTTAATGAATAAAATGGAAGAGTATTACTACCTACCCATATCTTATTTATAGTCTTGCAAATTCAGCCTACAACCTGAAAGCCAGTTTGGGTTCATTTCCTCCGAGGCATCCTTAACAGAAGGTCAAATTATGCCCTCAGTTACACCTATGTAATAATGTTGTCTTTGTTTGCTTTGGATTGCAATTTGGTATACAATTCTAATATTGTTCAAGGTGAAAATAGAATCCAGCTCAGTTATGCAGAGCTGACAGGAGAAAAAAAACAATAAAAACTTATCTCTGTTACCAAATAAGCATATATGGTTCCAAATACCTGCAGCTCTAGATCAGGGCAGAAGTATCATAGGCCTTTGTATGGACTGATGGGGCACTGCACTGCTACACAGAACACAGGAGAGCTCAGATAGTCTCTCCTTGTGCTCCTCCTGTTGCTCCTTCTTGCACAGGATCTTTCATCTGCTTCATTTAGGAGGTTGGATCCAATTGTTTTTCTTGGATCATTGTTCTCATACCTGGTCACCCTCTTTGGCTAGGGACAGACATTCAAAAAGCCTGAGCCTGTATTGATTCAATCTTTGCAGGTAGGTCTAGGCTGCAAAGCTTGAACTGATTTGGAGGTGAATAGACAATCCCTTTTTATTCCAGAAACACTAGCACATGCCTGCAGTGACTCAGGCTAGAAGCTGGGAGGCACTACAGCAGACTTCCCTGCCCTTCCACAGTGCTGAGATAGTGGTGGGGGGGCATGGACAGACCCCAGCAGGTTGGTCTGATTAGGGAGGGGTTTAAACTCCCACCCTGGCCTGCACCATCTCAGATTTTTCCCCCACTCATTGTGCAAGGGCTGGGGAGGGTTGCCAACCCTCAGCCCCCTGCTAGCACTGTGAGGCAAGGGGATGGGGGCAAAGTGCATTCATCTGTTGATGACACTGAGCTTTTCAATCTCCCTCTCCCTGCTTCTTCATACTGTCTGCAAACCTGACAGGGCTACAAACCAGCAGGGGACTAATAAAAACAGTGTTTATCAGCCCATCAGCAAAACAAAAGCCTCTCTCATTATTTCAAGCTCTTCTTAAACAGCTTTTTCCAAGGAAAGAATGCAGGGTCATTACCAGCTGACTTGTTGATTAGCTCCAAAAAGCCCTAAGCAGATATTGTTCTGTGTGCCTTTGTCCTGTCCCAGTGAAATTGGAGACACATACACGGATACCTCTCAGCATTAGGTAGCATATCACATGCCTAGGGTCCATGAGGCTGGGGTCCATGCTGTGGGAGATAAGGAGGGATGGGGGAATCTATCCTTGAGCAACGAGTGGTAAGGGAAGCCAGGCAGACCCTGCTGTACCTACAGTCTCCCTCAGAGCGCTGGCTAGGGAGCAAAGGGGCAGAGCCAGCCTGTTCTCTGAAGCAGAGAGTACAGCCTAGCCTAGCCCAGGGATGCAAAGCACCTGGGATGCTGGGGGACTCTGGTTTAACTTCAGCCAGGAAGGAATCTGGGACAGACATTGCATAAACCAGTTTGACCCATATCAGTTAAGTCCGATACTACATTCAACCAGGTTTTTCTTAAACCAGTTTCAGCCATTTTGAAACTGGCTTATGTGCACTGAACTTATATTCTGTTACAGGTTTAAACCAGTTTCTGATCCTTTATACCAGTTTATGTGTAATGTCCGTTCCTAGCCTTTGTGCTCTTTCATTCCTTAGTCTGTCTTTTGAGAATACCAAAAAGAATGCTACTTAATAACAAATATAGTGACACATTTATGATATAAGCAACTGGCCACTAAGACTTCTGGTCTAATATTACAAAGCTCAGCAGATACTAACAACTGTTATTTTCAGGTCCCTACTCCATTTTATAGTTATGGTGCAATCAAGGTGTTTATCGCACCATAACACAGAAACAATGCTACATATTCAGCCAATTTATTATGTCATAAAGTGGCAAATCAGCCAGAAAGATATGGAACAAAATGTGTGGAACAACTTTATGGGTAATTTGTATGGTACCATAAGTTGAATGAGTAGCACAACCACATCCTGATGTCAGCATCAGCTTTTGGATGAAGGATGGCATCAGGACTGGGACAGCTCCAGTCTCTATGGTGAAAATGAGCTGCTGGAGGAAGGGGGTGCAATATTCCCCAGTACAAGAGTCAAGGGGCTACCTCTACTGGGAATCTAGCAACTCCATGCCCAGTAGCCTTTCTAGCCTTTTCTTGAATACCCTGTGGGAGTTGCAGAACAAGGAACTTTAAATACCCAGTTCCAGTGAGCTATGGGGAGCTGGGTGAAACACACCATTTTTAGACATCTGAGGGCAATGGGAACCCAGGATCAGGTTGCTTCTTGAATCCTGGAGCTATCCTGTTCTCAGCTCTAGATAACTTGAGATCTCAAAATGGACTCAGGCTGCTGGGGCTGACAATCAGCTTTTTTAATTTGCCAGGTTTGGGCTGGGGGCAGCTCCACAGTAGTGTAGTTTGGATTAGAAGAATTTTATGGCCTGTGTATTCCAAACATCACACTTCCTACCATGCACATCTGGCATGGCAGAAGGTGCAATGTTTGGGATAGGGAATACAATTTTCTTGATCACAATCACACCATTGTTTTAATGCCTGCCCGTGGCAGATTTTGGAACGCCAGTTCTCTACAACATTATGTCCCAACATATTTAATTTGCATTTTTCCTTTCCATTGCTCTGGGGATATTTTTCATGAAAAAAGATCTTGTCTTTTTTCTTCAGCTGCCTTCCAACATTCTGAATTTTCTAGAATAATAATACAGTAAACTATGGAAATAATTTAATGATAGCTAAATACAAAGCATTTGTATCTTTGTCTTTTGCATACTAGGAATCAATTCTATAAGATATTGAGCACCCTCAACTCCTGCTGAAATTATTTAAAATTGAGAATGATCAACACATTTGGGTTCAAGCCCTAATAAAAATTGTAGTTGAAGGAAATGCTTCTTGGCTACTCTAAGGGACCCTTGAAGCATGTTGCAATAAATAAATAAATAGCCTAAAAATAGCTGTGAATGGCTGTTTATTCAAAAGCTGAACAAAATATAACATAACTAAAAATTAAAACACTGGAGGGCAGATGGGAATTTCTCATAAAGTGTAGCATTAGCAACTGACAGTGAAAACTGACTGCTAGCAGATTCCACTACGTTTTGCTCTCATAACCATTAAAAGAAACTGTTGAAAAATTAACCACAATGTGGAAGTTCACAGAATCTATCAGCTATGCATATATTTTTTCTCCCATATGTGGCTTTTTGGAGGGGGGAAATAAATGAGTCTGACATTTGTTTAGATAGCTATTTTTTTGTCCTGCAAGACTCATCTTTTTCAAAAACAATAACATTTTAAAACAATATTAAGAAAATGTTCCAGCTGGATTTCTGAATAGCTCATTTAGCTTAAAGTCTTTTCCACTCTTAGTGATCAGTTAGTAAGTCAATTAATGTTAATAGCCCTTATATGTGTGCTGGGAAGAGCATGACCCACACCTCTGAAAATTGTTGTAGACAGATTCATGGATAAAAGTATTACTGACTTGACAGTAGACATAGTTCCATTGGTCCTGTCAGACCAGCCTGGCGGCCTTCTACGACCAGGTCACAAAATCTTTGAATGCAGGTGTCATGGTGGGTGTAGTCTTTCTGGACTTTAGGAAGGCCTTCAACATTCTCTCACCCCAGTCTGATCAAAAAATTAGGTGACTGTGGTATTGATGCCTACACAGTCAAATGGGTCACCAATTGGCTAGAGGGCTGCACTCAGAGAGTGGTAGTGGATGGGTCATTTTTGACCTGGAGGGATGTGGGCAGTGGAGTTCCCCAGGGCTCAGTCCTCGAGCCCGCACTGTTCAACATCTTCATCAGCGACTTGGATGAGGGGATGAAAAGCACCTTGTTTAAGTTCATGGATGACACTAAGATGTGGGGAGAGGTGGGCATGTTAGAAGGGCAGTACAATTAGATCTAGACAGGTTACAAGGGTGGGCAGATAAGAATAGGATGGGTATTGCACCTGGGAAGGAAGAACCAGCATCATACTTACAGCCTGGAGAACTCCTTTCTCATCAGCACAGAGACAGAACAGGATATTAGAGTCATTATTGATTCTGAGATGAACATGGGTCACCAATGTGAGAACACAGTCAGTAAGGCTAATTGCACCTTGTGATGCATCTACAGATCTACAGATGCATCACAAGCAGGTTCAAGGAGGTGATCCTCCCCCTCTATGCAACATTGGTCAGGCTGCAGTTGGAGTACTGCATCCAGTTCTGGGTGCTGCACTTCAGGAGGGATGTAGACAACATTGAGAGGGTCCAGAGGAGGGCCACTCACATGGTCAGGGGGCAGCAGGGGGGCAGCAGGCCCTATGAAGGGAGGCTACGGGACCTGAACCTGTTCAGCCTCCACAAGAAAAAACTGAAAGAGGATGTGGTGACCATCCATAAGCTTACCAAGGGGGACCAGCAGGGAACGGGAGAGACCCTGTTCCCCAAAACACTACCAGGAGTAACTCGGAATAATAGCCATAAGTTGACTGAGAGTAGGTTCAGGTTGGACATCAGGAAGCACTACTTCACAGTAAGGAGAGCTAGGAACTGGAACCAACTTCCAAGGGAAGTGGTCCTTGCCCCTACCCTGGGGGTCTTCAGAAGGAAGCTAGATAATCACTTAGTTGAGGTCTTTTGACCTGAGCATTCTTTCTTGCCCATGGCAAGGGGTTGGACTTGATGATCTGCTCAGGTCCCTTCTGACCCTACTGTAACAGAGTCCCAGCTGCAACTCTGTTATTAAAAACAGTTGATAGCTGAGGATAATTGATTCCCAGTAGGGAAAAGGCATGCCACACCCTCTGGAGCCATGAGGCTTAGGAAGGAGGGATAAGAAGGGGAGAAGACCTGGGAGAAGCTGCCTTTGGGCACCTACAGATTGAGAGAAGTGGGCAAGGAGCCCTGCGGCGAGAGATTCCAAGGAAGGCCTAGAGGCAGGGGCTCACCCTCACAGATGGCGACAGAATTACGGGATCGATCCACCCCTCTTGTCACTACATACCTGAAAAACCCAGCTTCTGTGGTGACTCACAGGGAATGGAGCAGTGGCGTGGTGAAAACACACAGCTCCGGGCCAAGACATGGCATGGTTGCCCAGGAGAAAAGGGGGTAGAGGAATATTCAACCCAGCCCTGAAGAAACGGGATCCCGATCCCGATCCCTCACCGGCGGATGAGAGGGTGGGGAGGAAAAAGAAAAAAGGACTGTGAAAGAGCTGCACTCTGCATGCCGGCACAAGACACAGCCGGGGAATCCTGGTGTGGGCGTTAATCAGCTGCTAATGAAGCAATTAACAGCTGCTTACTGTGACAATTCATAGTACTTACCATCCGAGTCAGATGGCGGGGATCTGCCCGAATACACAAGGGGTCTCCGTGGTGGGTCCGATGGACTGCCCCCTCCTCCTGGCATTCCTAGAAGGAGTAAGGCCAGACTAAGAAAAATAAAGCACCAGTATCAGACACCAATCCAATGTGGTCCTTCCTGCGGGTACCTGTGTGGTTAACATCTCCTCCCTCCCCAATTTTGTTTAAAGATCAAAAGTTGTGGCAGGCGAGAATATTAGGGTTAGGGGGGTACCCAACTCAGACACATTGAAAAAGTGGTGCATTGGCCGGGAAGATGGAGGACTGGACAGACGCCATGGACACACAGGAGCCCACGGACTGGCAGCAGGCACGCAGCATCACGTTGTGACTTCTCCAGGGTCAGCAGGCACAGCTGGAGGAAATGGTGAAGATAAGGACGCAGGAGGCAGAATCTAGGATATAGCTGTAGGCCTGGCAACAGGACCTCTGTGAGAAGATTCTGGCACACCAAATGTCCATGGGCAAAGAAGGGGGCAGGACACGGTTTCCCCAGATGACTGGGAAGACAACATGGAGGCCTACCTAGATGCCTTTGAATGGGTAGCAACATCCACAAAATGGGACCTGGGGAGTTGGGCTGCTAGGTAGGGGTCCCTCCTAATCAGTCCAACCCAGGCCACCTACTGGGCCCTCAGTAGGGTAGAGGCACTTGACTATAAGAATGTGAAGGCAGCCATTCTGTATTGATTAGAAGTCTCACCAGAAATGTATCGGCACAAATTCAGGGCCCAGAAGGGGCTCTGTCACAGGGAGAGAAAAAGCAGGGAGACTCCTGAGTCCACGAGGGGAACCACAGGGCCAGGAGCCAGGGGTGGAACAGAAAAAAAGAAAGTAAAAAAAGAGAATGTACTCACTGCAGGATGGGAGGAGGAGCAAGGATGGTGTGGAAAGCCCGCGCAGGACTCTGATCACGCCTTATGGCATCTGCGGCTGGTGGATGACGCCACCCACAACCGCCGGCTAGAGGAAATAAAAGGACCGGCGGTAAGAGAGAGGGGGGGCGTGTGGGTGCTGGGAGAGAGTCTGGCCAGTAGGGTCTACCAGGGGCACAAGATGCCAGGAGCGACTGCGCGTGCCGGCTGCGGTGAAGTGGAGGAGCTTGGCAGCAAGCCTATGCCCAAAGTAAGAGCGACAGCTGCAGGCAAACCATGAGCTGAGGCAGTAAGAGGTCCCAGGGCGTGGGGAGGTCAACGGACCTGGGAAGAGCCAGAGAGAAGGCAGCCTCACCAAGAAGGTCCAGAGAGACGGGAACCATGAGCTGGGGACCTGGAGGGAAGACTGCTCTCTGGCAAGTCTCCGAGAGAGGGTTTCAGTTCAGGGAAGATCCAGAGAGAGGGCTGTGGGTCGGAGAAGACCCAGAGAGAGGACAGCAGCAAAGCAGAGACCCAGAGAGAGGACAGCCGCAATGCAGGGATCCAGAGAGAGAGCAACTCTGTATTGAAGACCCGGAGAGAGGGCGATGGTTCTGCGGAGACCCAGAGAGGCGGCTGCTGCTCTCAACAGATCCAGAGAGAGGGTCATGCCAGTGGGATACTGAAGAAGGAGTGGCGTTGAACGAGGAAAGGCAGAGTGGGAGCGCAGAGCTGGACCACGTGGAGGTGACTCTGTCAACCAGTGGGGGTATAGAGGTGTGTTCCATGAAGAAGCCCAATAGGGGCAAGGTTATGCCTCTCTTGGTACTTATTAGGTTTCTCATTTGAGTTGTGAAAGGTGTATTATGTTTTCCCATATTAGAAGGGGATGAAGAGGTGTGGAGGTAGACCGAGGGAGTGAGAGGCGGGCTCATTGTTAAGTATTTAAGATGCGTACGGACCATCAAGGAAGCAACCAGGACCTGCCAGGCTGGGTAAAGGGCGAGGTGCAGGGGAGGAGGGGCCTTGCAGAAGACATCAAAGAAGCAGGTGACCAATGAGGGCAACCGCATCGCACGAACCCCCACCCACTAGAAGATTCAAAGTCGTGGCAGGTGAGACGGGGCAGCCTGCAACGTGTGTGAAGATCTCCCATAAGGCCACCTGCAATGGCAAGGTGAGTACCAGCAAACACTCAGAGCAAGGAAGCCCGAGGTAAGATGTATGAGGCCTGGCGGGTACAGGTCCAAATATGGTCGACTTCGATTACTAGTGCAGACCTTCTGGGACCTAGCAGAATGGTGGTTACACCCAGAAGAACATACCACCCAGGAGGTGGTTGACATGATAGTTCTGGAACAATTTCTCACCAACATCATGGGCAGTGCCCAGAGATGGGTCCAACAACACCAACCAAAAATGGTAGAAAAGGCGCTCCACCTGGTGGAAGACTATATTGCAGCAGAGGGGGAGGGAGAGACACCCAAGAGGGAGCGAGGCAGTGGACCAACTCCCGCTCACAGACCAAACACCTTGGCCCCTCCTAGATGGGCAGAGATTGCCCGAAAGGAGGGATGTGCAGGGGGTTAGCAGGATGTGGTCTGTTACCAATGTGGAGAAAAGAGCCATATATCCTAGTTTTGTCCTAGATCAACCTGTGACTCCAGTCCCATGGCAGAAAGACATGATGAGAAAATGGACTGCAGCTTCAGATGACACCAAGGCTCAGGTCAGAATAATAAGCCAATAGTAGAGGTCCATATAGGTAATAACATTATCCCAGTGATAATAGACATGGGATGCTCCCAGTTGATGGTGCTCAGTGATTTGTTACCTCCACATCTAGGTAGCCCTGGTACCCCGGTCTCCATGGTTTGCGTGCACGGGGAAATCTACACCTACCCAAGAAGGAAGCTGGAGCTCTCAGTACTAGGGCAGACGGAAGAGATTCTGGTGGGGCTAACCAAGACTCTACCCTGCCCAATGCTGCTGTGGTTGGACTGGCCACACCTAGAAGAGGTTGTTCACCAGTTGCTGACAGATGGGCCCAGGGCAGAGGAAACAAGACCCCACACTCTTTGCTTTGGGGACTAGGAAGAAGGTCTAAACATCAACCAGATAATAGAAGAAGGAAACTTCCAACAGGAATAATGCCAGGAGCCCTTTTTCCAGAACATATGGAAAACCCAGATGGAGGGACCAGAGGGAGTGACTGGGACAGCCCTGAAACCACCTTGGACTCTGTGTTACAAGGTAAGGAGACGTCTACTCTACAGGGTAGAAGATCCGGAGGAGAGAGGCGAGAGATCCCAAATCCTAGTGTCCCAGAGATACTGGGAGGGCTTGATATGGGTTGCCCGTACACTGCCCATGGGGGGACACGTGGGGTGCAACAAGACAGAGGCCAGACTCAAATGCCGGGTCTTTTGGCCCGGTACATATAAGAAAAATTCTGTGCAGAATGCCCCGAGTGCCAGAAGATGTGGGGGTGGGGTTAAAACCAGCCAGAGTCCCTCTGATACTTGTGTCCCTGATTGCCTGTCCATTTGATCGCATCACCTTGCACATCGTCGGGCCTTTCCCATGTAGCAAGGCAGGGTATCAGTTCATCCTTGTGATCATCAATTACACCACAAGGTTCCCCGAGGCGGTGCCACTAAGGTCCGTGACAGCTCCGGCCATAGTAACCACATTACTACAATGGATAACCTGCGTGGGGATACCACAGGAGATCTTGACCGACCAAGGAAAAAATTTTATGTCTAAAATTTTAAAAGGGGTCTGCCAGGTACTGAAGATAGAACAATTACACACCTCAGTATACCACCCGCAGAGAGATGGGCCGGTGGAACGATTTAACTGTACCCTCAAGTGGATGCCGAGGGCGTATATACAGGGGGATCCTCAGGGATGCGCTGCTACCACTGTTGCTACTCACTATAAGGGAGGCCTCCCAGGTCTCAATGGGGTTCGTCCCATTTGAGTTAGTTTATGGGCATAGCCCCCGTGGACTACTAGACCTAATATGCGAAGAATGAGCGTAAACCCAGATGGACTCATCTCAACCCCAGCTGGTAGGGGAGTTCTGAGAACGATTGCAGAAAGCACAAGAAATAGTGCAGAGACACCTCAGCCAGAGCCAAGAGAGGCAGAGACAACAGTATGATGTGCAAGCTGCCAAGAGAGAACTGCAGGTGGGAGACTGGGTGGTGGTATTACTTCCGGATAGTATCCACAAACTTATGGCCCAGTGGGAAGGGCCCTTCTGGGTAACCTGATATACAGGATCTGTGAACTATGAAGTGTTGTGAACAGCACCAACCCAGCGCAGGCAAATTTACCACATCAACCTCCTGTGGAAATGGCGCCAGGGTAAGGGATGGCTGGTACAGCCAGAGGAGGAGGTAGAAGAAGGGGATACAACCGCAGTGCAAAACTTGACAGGAGCTCAAGAGGCACTCTGAGTGGACAGCCAGTTAGATCTGAGTTGGCAGGCCGAAGTAAAAGCCCTGATCGCTGAATTCCAAGACGTATTCAAAGAAATGCCGGGGGAAGTCAAGGGGATTTACCATCTCATTATCACTCCATCAGGATGAATAATTAGAGATCACTGGCGAAGGTTACCACACCATTTATGGCCAGTCGTATGGCAAGAGATTGATCAGATGAAGGAATCAGAGATTATTGAAGGGTCCCGAGTCTCTGGAGAAGCCCCATAGTGGTGGTACCTAAGCCAGATGGATCTATCTGGTTGCATGTGGATTACTGGAAGCTAAATGAGATTGCTAGATTTGATGCCTTTTTGATGCTTCAGATCGATGACATGCTAGAAAAGATAGGCCAGGCCTGGTTTATATCTATGTTAGACCTCACGAAAGGGTACTGGCAGATCCTGATGGCAGAAGAAGACAAGGAAAAAATGGTGTTTTCCCCACGGGGGCTCTTCCAATTCAAGAGGATGCCATTCAGGCTACACGGGGTGTAGTTTCAAGTCCATCCAACAGCAGAGTCAAGGATTTCTCCTTAATGATTCTTGTCCCTGTTAGAAGGTCCTAACTTGATACTTGACCTTCCAGTGTCTTGCTTGGTGGCTCCTTCCAACAATTAATGGAACACCAACTTGGGCCACATCAAGAATATGCTGCAGCCTATATCGATGACATTATCATCTTCTCCTCCAATTGGGAGACCCATTGCAACCATCTATGGCAGGTACTGGGGAGCCTCTGGCATTCGGGGCTCACAGCGAACCCAAGAAAATGCACACTGAAGAAGAGGAAAACCCAATACCTGGGGTTCATGGTAGGTCAAGGGACCATCAAGCCCATAATGGACAAAGTGGCAGCCATAAAACAGCAACCCCTACTACAAACCTTGAAACAACTCCAATCCTTTCTAGGGTTCGCCAACTGTTACCGGCGGTTCATCCCTAACTTTTCAGCAAAAGCTGCCCAGCTAACAGAGTTGACAAAGGGACGTCGTAGCCTGATTTCCTGGAACCCAGAGGCTCTACAAACCTTCGACCAGCTGAAAGAGGCCTTAGGCCAACATCCAGTTCTGTATACTCCAGACTTTCAGAAAACCTTTTTCCTCCAAACAGATGCATCGGCGGTAGCGCTGGGCGTGATATTATTCCAGAAAGAACAGGGAGCTGAGAGGCCAGTGGCCTTCGCCAGCCGGAAGCTCAGACCTGCGGAGACATGATATTCTACCATAGAGAGGGAATGTTTAACAGTACAGTGGGGGATAGAACAATTCCAATATTATCTATTAGGTAGGAAGTTCATGCTTATCACAGACCATGTGCCCCTGCAAAAGCTAAGGACAGCTAAATTGAACAACACTAGGCTTATGAGGTGGTCCTTGGCCTTACAACCTTTTTGTTTTGCATTGAGCAGGACAGAGAAGTGGAAATGTAGATTTCCTATCCTGCCCGAAAAATGATCCTAGCGAAGTCCCAACACCCACCAAGCAAGACACTGGAAGGTCAAGTATCAAGTTAGGACCTTCTAACAGGGACAAGAATCATTAAGGAGAAATCCTTGACTCTGCTGTTCCTTCTTTTTGGGGGGTGGGTTTTCTTTGGGGACCTACCCCTGTTAACCTTCCCCCGTTTGGGGGATCACAAGAAAAAAAATACCCCAGCCCAAAAAGGGGGAGAGGACCAAGTAACTGGAGGGGGAGGTGTGTAACAGATTCCCTGCTGCAATTCTGTTACTAAGAGGGGTCTACAGCTGAGGATAATTGATACCCGGCAGGGAAATGGTGCGCCACACCCTCTAGAGCCAATGAGGTTTATGAAGAAGGAATAAGAAGGGAGAAGACCTGGGAGAAGCTGCCTTCAGGCACCTACAGATTGAGAGAAGTGGGCAAGGAGCCCTGAGGCAAGAGTTTCTGAGGAAGGCCCAGAGGCAGAGGCTCACCTTCATAGATGGTGATGGGATTACAGGATCGAGCCGCCCCTTTTATCGCTATATACCTGAAAAACCCAGCTTCTGCTGTGATTCACAGGGACCGGAGCAGCGGCGAAGTGAATAGTCGCGGCTGTGGGCCAAGACATGGCAGGATTACCCAGGATAAAAGGGGGAGGAGGAATGCCTGACCCAGCCCTGAAGAAATGGGACCCCGATCCCTCACCAGAGGACAAGAGGGTGGGGAGGAAAAAGAAAAAAGGACTGCAAAAGAGCTGTGCTCTGCACACTGGCATGAGACGTGGCCAGGGAATCATGGTTTTGGTGTTAATCAGCCACTAATGAGGCAATTAGTGGCTGATTATTGAGACAACTCATAGTACGTAGTGTCCGAGTCAGATGGTGGGGATCTGCCCGAATACACGAGGGGTCTCCATGGTGGGTCCAATGAACTGCCCCCTCCACCCGGCATTCCTAGAAAGAGTAAGACCAGACTAAGAATAATAAAGCACCAGTATCAGATGATCCAGTGTGGTCCTTCCCACGGGTACCTGCACAGTTAACATCTCCCTCCCCAATTTTGTTTAAAGATTAAAAGTCATGACAGATGAGAATCTTGAGGTTAGGGGGTACCTGACTTGGACACGCTGACACCTACCAACTATGAAACTATGAAATAAATGGAATTACATCATTCTTGACAGTATCCTGAGCCTGTTCTGATCAATGCAGAAATTCTCTTCCTGCCTTTCTCACCTTGCTCACCTGGTAATATCCTTCAATGTATTCATTACCCAACCTCCAGCTGTCCTTGTTTAGCCACCTTACTGTCTTTCAACCAGCAAGCTCTCCACTCGCCCACCTCCTCTCCTGTCATAGTCCTGCTGTTCAAAATATGTAGGTTTCAAGTGACCCCAGACAGGTAACATTACACTTTGATGCTAGGAGAAGGTGACTGTAAAATCACACGGAGAAGCTTGAACAGTGTCTACTTGCCTTAAGCCCAGCCCCAGCCAATACTATTATTTCTTTATTTTTACCAATAAGTAACTCAGCCACAGGTTTGCTTTTTAGGTAGGGCTTTAGGATAAGTTATGGTTTTACCAAAGTCAGTAGGAGTTTTGCCACAAATATCAGTGGGACCAAGATTTGATCATATTAATATTTCTGTTTGTAAAGTCTGAGGAATCAGAAGATACGTTGCAGTAATAGATTTTGAAAACAAAGATATGACACAAAGGGAGACACTTAGGGCCAAATCCAGTCCCGGTGCTGTCAGTCAAGCTTAAGTGAATTTAGGCCAGAGTCGATGTGAAAACACGCTAAGACACTGAAGTATAAATTGTTAAAAATAAATCTTATTTACAGGGAGTGAATGTCTGAAACCACTGGTTTGTTTACAACTACTAGAGGCACCCCCACAAATAAAAACATAATTTTCCTTCCTTCCTTTCCTTTCTTTTCTCTGTAGCAGTCTTTTCCCTATTATGTGTAATGTGTCAGAAATAGAATGCCATAATAATTTACATAAAATTGTCATTTCTGTGTTAGGAAAATAGACGGGGCCAACACTAACTTTTATTTTCTTGCAGGAAAAAAATATCTAAAATTGTATAGTAGCCACACCTACTTTAAGGATTGTGTTTGGAAATCACAATGCAGTTTTTTCTGTTTCCATGCCATATACGTGTTTTGTGTATTACTATTCATGTATGCTTTGCTTAAAGGGGTTGCAGGTTATAGCCGTGTTGGTCTAAGGACATAGGCAGACAAAGTTATTTTAGTAAATGTGATATCTTTTATTAGACTAACTAAATAGTTGGAAAAATTGTTCTTTGCAAGCTTTTGGACACAAACACCTTTCTTCTGGCATTAGGGAGAGTCTTGTAGCATTCCTGTGCTCTACTAGGTGAAATATAAGCGTTAGCCAATATGCAAAATACAGGTCTGTGAAAATGCAAATGCATGGCAGGGAAGATCAGAGGGAATGGGAGACAATAGGTGTGAGACAGGTGGGGAAAAAGGGGAGAATGTTGACTTGGTGATAGAATGTAGCTGGTAAAATGTAGTGAGGTTACTTGGGGTTATCAGATGATCAATGCATTTTCACAGACCTGTATTTTGCTTACTCAACATTGGCTTACTCTTATATTCTACCCAGGAGAGCACACAAACACCAGCAGCTCTCCCTATGCCCGAAGAAGGGTGTTTGTGCCCAAAAGCTTGCACAGAACAATGTTTCCAACTGTTTAGTTGGTCTAATAAAAAATACCACATTTACCGAAAGAACCCTCTCTGCTTTGCTTTAAGGCATTTTATCAGGCAACTATATGCTTCATATCTTGAGTGCTCTAGCTCCTAGCCATCTTAAACTGTGTTATGCATATACTTCAACTTTAGAAAATACAGTTTTACTCCAGTACTTTGGTCATTCTTGAATTGCAGCGCATTCTTAAAAAATGTCCTGATAATTAGTTTACTTATAGCATCTTAGTTTTTATTTTCACGCTGAAGTTGTAGCTACATTTATTACAGAGAAAAGACTCCATGTTTTTCATCCATTTTGTTCCAAGGGCAAGCATCCATTTGACATGGGGGAAACTGAGGCATCAAGGAAATAAATAAGTTACTTGGGGCTACAGATGGAGTTACTGGTAAAGCTGGTAATAGAATGCAAGTCTTCTAGCTCTTAGCTTGATTCTGAAAGACTGCACATGCCATACACTTATACACTGATCATCTTGTTTTGCAAAAAAGCCATAGCTATTTTCACACAAGGCATGGAGTGGGTTGGGGAGCACAGATTGCAGATCTAGCCGTAAAAAGAAACTTTTTGAAGTGGTTATAGGTGGGGAGGTATTAGACACTGTCCAGGTAATGTTATTTTAAAAGGCTCTCTGACACATCATATCTTGTTATGCAGTAAAGAGAATCTCATCTTTTGGCAATAGTTCCTTTCTATTTCTAGATAGCAAAAATATAAACACCATTTTTGATATAAATGCATGCCCCTCTAATTCACTTGGGTGGAAAGACTGTTTTGTAAAGAAGATGCAACATAGAGACCTTTAAGTGGATGGTAGAGGCCTATCGGTGACCACCGGAACTCTGGACTATTAAAATAGCTACCTTCTTAATCAGGGAAGTTCAAGCAACCTACTGGAGCCTCAGGCTGCTTTAGTCTGGGATCATAAGACTCTTAAGGTTGCTATATTGGATTACCAGGACCTAACAGAGGAAACATAGTGACACTAATTGAAGCTACAGACATTTGATCCTGACTCAGCCCTGAGCAGTTGCCCAAAGACCGAAGGCCTTATGCACCTGCTGATTTAAAGCCTAAGCCATGTACAGTATTGGAAATTTTGCCAGAGCAGGGGCAGAGTGTGGCCAGACACTGGCTTGCCATGGCCCCCGTGGCAATTTTTTCCCCCGTTCCCTCTCCTGTCCCCTCCCTCCACTGGCAAACCCTGGGGACTGCAGCTGCTGTTTGCCAGCCCCAGCCATACCTCCATGGCTTGCCTACAAACAGACAGGGATGGAGTTAATCACTCTGTCTGTTCCCTCTTTTTCCTGAAACCACCAGGGCTTTGGCTGCAGTCTGTGTGGCTTGCACACTGGTCCAGGAGCAGGGGAGAGCCCTGCTGCAGCTCTGAGCCCAGAGCTAAGACTTGCAGGACCAGACTGAGAGGTGGAGAGTGTTGGCAAAGACCTGACAATCATTCATCAGTGGTCAAACATGCTGGAGATTTAGTTAAGAGAGGCTGCACCAAAGAATGCAGGGAGCTATATTTACACTATAAAGCAGAATATGTAAACAAAGCCTTTCTGAATGCCTGTCTATAAGGACATACAAAAAACTAGAACTCTTGCTTCCAAAATGATACTTTTATTAGACCAACTGGAAAATGGCAAGAAAACTATCGTTTTCTACAAGCTTTCAGGATCAAAATGCCTTCTTCAGGCTCTGGGAAAAGCATAGATGGTACGAGACACTCCACCCTCAAGAGTAGTAAGACTAACTCTTGTCTTTCTGGTTTACATTTTAAGTTAAACTAAATTGCGTGTGCCATGTTTTACTGGGTTGTATCTTAGCTTAGGTGAAGATTTTTAGTAGTGCCCTGCTGTATGCTTTGCAAATTGCTGCATTCAATACCTTGCTTCAGAGAAAGGACCTTTCCCCATCCCCTGTGTGCTAGCCTTGGATGGTGCCTGGCTATGTCCCCTCTGCTCCAGCAGGGAGGGATCAGAGACTTGGAGGGTGACTCTCTTCCCTCACCTATGTCAGTGGCTGGCAGGCATGCTGTAGTGCCCCCCAGCTTCTGGCTTGCACCACTGCAGGCATGTGCCTGCACTTCCTGGTGTCTCGGATGGCTAGAGCCGACCTGAGGAGTGCTTATTAATCAGCTGTCAGGCGGACTGGTGGGTGGAGAGGCTGGACAGTATATTGGTTGAGAAATAATTTTACTTTAGCTTTACTTATGCCACTGACGGTGGCAACGCAGGTGATAAGGTCACTTACGTAGTTACAGGTAATGGTAATGAAATGAGTCGATGGGTTCGTAGACGAAACGAGCATGCAAGGTGGAGGGGTACATCACCCCAGGAGGAGTGAGTGGTAACAGGGAGATGTTGGTGGGTGATCGGTCCGCCAAGTTTACTCTGTTGCATGGTCAGAGCTCTCCGAGGTTATTCTGCAGCATGCTCAGAGGTCTCATCAGAGCTCTCATCAGAGTTCTCCAACTTGGGCAGAAGCTGCACGGACTTTTATATGTTTAGTGTAGCCAATGACAGACTGCCAGGTGAGAATAGCTAATAAGGTGGAACGTGACCAAATTTGGAGATGGCAGCAGTTGCTTAGGGTGGTTCTATTGTGGCAGGGTCACTTAACTGACTTGGTTATGACATGTCCCCTTGGCCATGACACAATAGATAAGGAACTTAAGTTAAAGGCAATTTTCATCCAGGAACTCATTGTTATTACAAGGTTTAGGTGGCAAGCAGGTATATACAGAAGCAGACAGCGTAGTTATGCGGTTATTTTGATGAGCTGCAACACATAGCATCCCATACAGACCACAACGACTAATGCAACTTATAGGAAACATAAGGTAATTAAAGGTGTCAACAGTTGAACTAACCAAGACAAGGCATCCCATCTCATCTAACCAAAAAGTTGGCTAGCCATGGTATGCTGCAGCTTGGTACCCAGTGGTCCTTGTGGTTGAGCAGCTGCAGATTGTCGCTTTGTCACCACCGGGCCTATAAGGGAACAAAACACAAACACAAAAAGGAAAAAGAAAACTAGGAGAACAATAGAGCAGCGAGTTAGCGATGAGTTAAAGTTGGTAATCAGTCATCGGTTCCTTCTAGTCATCCAACTTGAAGCCCAGTTCATTTGCCAGGTGTCGCTGGCGCTCGTCCTCCAGGATGCGCAATTGCCGCTTCATAAGCCTAGATTGATTCAGGAGGAACCCAAATATGGCTCTCTACTCGGGTGTCCTTTGTGGCATTGGCCGCAATTCCCGCTGAGGGTCAGGTTCGTAGCGCCTTGGCCTTGGGGGTCTCGATTGAATACGTGGTGGGGTGGTTCATTGCGTCAATCAAAGCCTCTGTTGTGGACTTTATGAGGGCTTGCAGTCGTGGAAGTTGGCTTAAGAGATTACCCACAGGTTGGCCAGCCACTGGGTTGAGGAGAAGTCGGAGCGTTATAGCATCTCCCCCCTCATAAACTTCCACACAAGCTTCCACACTGTCACGAGTTGCCGGAACGGTCCCAGGGTTCAATACGTAGTGGTGAGCCCACCCTCCATTGCATTGCACTTGCATCAGTCCTAACTGATGTACCCTCAGGTTCCATGAGGCATGTGATACCCCAGTTATGGCTAGCAAGAGTTGTTCCGCACTGGCCTTTGGTGGACAGCCGTCGTGCCATGCGTGAGAATTGTGGCTAACCTGGCCAGCAACAAGCGCTGGGAGCGGAATGGGCCAGTGAACATTACCCACTACCACATTTAAGTCAGTGGCTTGCCCTCCACTCCATGAGGCTTGGCGGGTTAGGAAGCTGACTTCTTCCAGGTCTAGCAAGTCTGACCCAAATTCCACTACTAGGCATCCTAGCCATATGGCTAGCGGTTCTCCAGGTTTTATATTTGATTTCCAGCACAATTCCTGTATTTCTCCCCATGTGTGGGTGCGGTATGTAGTGGTGGTGCAGGTTGCACCCTGAGCATCAGTGACTTGCTTCACCAAGGCTACAAGGTGAGCGACTGCTGAGATAGCAGGCATGTTTGGCGGGAGTGGCAAGTATAATCTTTCTCCCTTGTAAGGGGGTGGGGATGTCAGGGGTGGTGCCATCTCAGGGGATGGGGCTGCAGGTCGCGTCACTGCCTTTTCTTCCCCAGGACGTTTCACGCACTCTGGACTTTTCACGCGCTCTCCCTTTTCCCCGGCACCATCTTGGAATGGCGGCGGCTTGGGGCTTTCCAGTGGCTCGGGGCTTCCCTTTACTGCCACCTCCTTGACCGCCTGGGCGGCTGTGAGCAGCTGGGCCTCTAAGTTTGCGTTTTCCTGAAGTAAAGCTGTTATGGTGCGGAATAGCACATTTATTATTTTTCCCTTGTTCCATTTTGGGCCTGCCCACCATGTCGTGGTGCAGCCTTCTGACTCCAACTTCTCCTGGAGATCCGAGAGGAGCTTGTGGCCCCGCGAATCGGGCATTAGGGTCAGGGGATTAAACCGGTCAACTGGTGTCTGTTCTCCACCCTCCCACACATATCTTATACAGCAGGTGTACTCCTGGGCGAGAGTTAGGTCCTCTGCGCCCGCTGGTTTGACTTTGGTGAGGGACATTGTTGATACTGTGTCTGGGGGCCTATAGTGAACCCGGCCACTGGCCATTATGCAGCCGAACGCCTCAGGGGACAGGCTCGCCTTCCACTCCTTGATGACTGTCTCTTCCTCCTTGTGACGGTGACGTGCCGCCATTAGGGACACAGGGCAGATCAGAAGAAGGTCCCAGGGGACTGGCAGATCCAAGGGAGGAGGAAAGGAAAAAGCACTCACCAGCAGGAGAAGCGACGATACGGGAAGCAGAAACGCGGTGGCGGTAGCTGCCACTATTACAGCAGCGTGAGCTGCTCCTGCACCGTGCATTTAAATGGCTGTTCCTGGCAAGGGGAACAGCTGAGCCAATCGCGGTAGCCACGCTGGCTGCCGCAGGAGAGTTTAAAAACCCTGGCAGGCCTTGCAGCCGGGGAGAGGAGGAAGGGAGAGAGAGTGAGAAGGAGCAGGCAGGGAGGCTGTAGACAGGAATTGCTGCAGCTCACCAGGAGACTGTCTCGCATATAGACAGTACTCTCTCAGTACAGAGGCTGAGAGAGGCTAGTATAGCACAGAGGGCTCTAGCTGGGCGTGCTTCCAGGAATCAGCTGGAGCAAGGCTCAGCTCCAGGAAGTCCCTCGGGGACAGAAGAATATTTCTTCTAGAGGGATCAGAAAGAGAGAGAGAGTCCCAAGATAGAGAAAATTTACGGGCGAGTCTAAGGGGGCTCGAACAGAGCACCAACACCAACCCGCAATCAGGGATCAACGAGTGCCTATGGACCAACGGACCAAGATTCTTCAGCAATGAACCAACAAGTGACCGGTTGGCAAGTGGACGAGGTGTAGGGGTGGCGGAGCCTTGTGGAACATTGGACCTCGCACTCGTGAGTACCCCTCGGCGGGATGCCCCTCTAGTGACTAAGATCTCCACTGAACCCCTGCTTTAAAATAAACAAGTTCCATCAAAGTCATGGCAGGCAAGACGAGGGATAGGGGTGACCCATGAGAAGGTATCAGTGAACGCGACCCGCCAGCGTCACACCCCTTCACCGAGAAGTAGCCTGAGGAGGTTCTCTCCTTCCCCTCCAACTGCCTGATGGTAGGCAATACGTGCCCAGAGTTCATCTGCGTTATCCACGCGGCGCCCCCTGGTGCGCCAGGGGCAGCACTTAATTAGATTCATCTCCACCACTGTGCCCTTGGATCCTGTTCATGACTCCATGTCTCGGATGGCTAGAGCCGACCTGAGGAGCGCTTATTAATCGGCTGTCAGGCGGGCTGGTGGGTGGAGAGGCTGGACAGTATATTGGTTGAGAAATAATTTTACTTTAACTTTACTTACGCCGCTAAAGGTGGCAACACAGGTGATAAGGTCACTTACGTAGTTACAGGTAATGGTAACAAAACGAGTTGACGAGTTTGTGGATGAAACGAGCATGCAAGGTGGAGGGGTATGTTAGGAGTGAGTGGTGATGGGGAGAATTTGGTGGGTGATCAGGCCGGCAAGTTTACTCTGTTGTGTGGTCAGAGCTCTCCAAGGTTATTCTGCAGCGTGCTCAGAGGTCTCGTCAAAGCTCTTGTCAGAGTTCTCCAACTTGGGCAGAAGCTGCACGGACTTGTATATGTTTAGAGTAGCCCATGACAGACTGCCAGGTGAGAATAGTTAATAAGGTGGAACGTGACCAAATTTGGAGATGGCGGCAGTTGCTTAGGGTGGTTCTATTGTGGCAGGGTCACTTAACTGACTGGTTATGACACGTGGTTTAGCAAAGCATGTCTGTCCAGCTATTAATCAGTTTAAGGTGTGTAGCTTAAACTAACCTGCAAAGAGTGAATCCATTCAGGGTTGGGTTTTTTGAATGTTTGTCCCTAGCCATAAAGTACAAGAGGTAACCTGTTCTAGGAAAGCTTCTTACTGCTGTTATCAGGGCATTTGTGTGGTTTTTTTAAGTCCTTTATGCTACTTTCAGCAAAGATTTTTTTTCATGACCAAATCACAGAGCTTACTAACATTGGGTGCATGTTTTTATTTTATTATTTTATTTTGCCTCACAGGCATTTTATGTGGTCTAAATACTTCTCTGCTTGAACACTTCAGGCCACTTAATGTGGGGAAAGAACAGAATGGAACAGAAGTGAAAGATCATATGCTTTCTTTCCCTCTATTTCCAATTACAAAATATTCTATTTTTTAAAGGATCCTTGAATGTAAGAATAAATAACCACCATTGTACTAAGTTAATTCATTGACTACCAGTAACATGGCAGAGATGAAAATGAGCTTGCTTCTGCTTATGAATGCCACGTGCCCCTGGATGCTGGGGAACACGGTAAGTTCCTGCAGGCAGCTGCGGTGCTGTCGGCATTGGGAGAGTGGTGGTGGCAATCGGGGAGCTCCCTCTGGCAGCCATGGCGGTGGTGGTGGCGAGAAGACCCAAACGCTGACCCACAGATGCTGCTGGCAGCAGTGGCAGTGGCCAACGGCGATCATGGACCACCTGCAGACGCCTCCAGCAGCGTTGACAGCGAGGGGGAGTGGTGAGTGGCAAATGCCGATAGGCACCACCAGCCGTGTCAGTGGTGCCTTTTTGTAGGGGGTGCACTACCATGCTCACAGGGTGCACCTGCACCTGCATGCACCTCCTATGCATTGCCAATGCTTTTGCTAAAATTAACTTAAATATTTCAGTTTTACTATGGAATTGTTCAAAAGAAATGTATGTATGTAAGAGAAGATTATTACTTAAATCTTTGTAAGACAAGAAGGGTCTCTTCCAAAGATTACTGACATTAATTAAAGTCCCTCCCTCGGATTTTGGATCAGATCTAAATATTGGAAAGATCTAAAGATCATGTGCTGGCCATCAGTGCTGAGACTGCAACTTACTGATACAAGTCTGCACTGCAGTCATTACTCTTGTGATTATAGTGTAATGTAGACGTATCGGAGCTAGCTCTAAACCAGCTAGTTCAAGAACTGTATAGCTGCAGCAGCATGGTGTTTGGAATATTGCAGACTTTGCCCGAGAAGTAACAGCAGCTACCTGTTGCAAGCTTTGTGCTGCTGCAGCAACATTGCTATTGATAGCTGAAAATAACTGCTTTACAACAGTGTAAAGCTAAGGGGAGAGCAGATTAGATTTCAGTCTTGGAAATCATAGTCTTTGCTGTGCCTGCAGTGTAGCATACACATACTTGTCCCAACTTTAGTTAAGGCAGAGGGGATCATTCTTATTCAATTACTGCAGTGTATTCTTTCTGTACTCCATGTGATAAGCTAGTACTATAACTTTTTAGGGTACAGATAGAATTCACTGCTTTCAAGAAGGCATTTGACAACCTCCACTGTAGTTCACTCTGTAACTTCTTGAACTGTTATGTTATGTCAGCAAACCTAGCTAACTTTATCAAGGTTTAATGTCCAAATGTAGCCTGCAGAGTTAAAATAAAAGCAGGCTTTGGTAAATGCTTTGTTGTAGACGCTTGTTTCAAGAAAGTGTTTGAACGTGTTCTATCAGTACAACATAAATAATTAATGCTACCAGGGTTACGTTGGCATGAATTAAATTATATAGAAAAGCATAGACATACAACACCAACACAGTTTGATAACAATACATGAGACTGCTGATGACACTTTTCTTCTAAGTTATATCTGTTGTTTTTGACTTGCATGTTGTCAGCATCACAAAACCAAGGGGTCCATAATAATAAACATCTAATGGGAATTTGAGCAACTCTGAACTTTCAAAGAGTTTTACTTTTGAAGGCAATGGAATACAAGAGGTGAGTCAGTGTACGTACTTTGGCAGTTACATGCAACCCAATGGGGATATCCAGAAGGAAATAATGTCATGAATTGGCAAGGCAGCAACTGCACCTACCAGCTCAAATAAGATTTGGTCTCTGAGACTCTGCAAGCTAAAGACTAAATTGTGAATCTTCAATTCAAATGTTGTTTTCATGTTAACAGATGGATATGAAAGCTGGAAAAATATCAAAGGTATAGAAAAAATCTAAATGCTTGAGAGGGAAAGATAAAGCCTTGAACTTGGAAAAACAGATGAATTATTTAATTAAATAAATATATAACAAATGCTGAGATTTGCCATAGAGTTTAATAACAATTTATCTTTAATATTATCTAGAAAAATAAATGGAAATATTGTAAATATGTGTTTAAAAACTAAGCCAAGGCATCTTCCATGGCTGATGTACCACTGGAGACATGAAGAAAGGCCTAAAAGGTGGTGGCCAAATGAATCCCATCAAGTGCCACACAGGAAAACTTATGGAACTTAACAAAATTGATGATGCACAAGGAGCAATCCTGAAAAGTTAGGAGTAGCAAATCCTTCTTCATGTACTAAGTCTTGGGTCAGAAACCTTTGAATTTCAGGAGGTTGCTTGTGACCTGGCCATAAATCCCTCCTCACCAGGCTATTTCCTTCATGCCCTCTTACCCTGCTGGCCACCAACAGAGCATTGTGGAAGTCACATCCTAGTATCCTAGGTCAGGCATAAAGATGGCCTGAAGTTAGTGTAGCACCTTCCGGGTGTAGAGACCTTCCAAGTATTCAGACGATTACAGCCACTGCTGCTCACTCCCATCTCTGAGTGCTGCTGAACCCTATTGCCAGTGACAGCAAAAAATTTGACAGCAAGAAAGGCAGTAGATGCAGTAAGGGGGCTGTGTTAACTTCTGGGCTGCTAGAAGTGGTGACACCTACCTCTAAAGCAGCAGTATCTCTTATAGGGTTGGGAGGCTTGGGGTGAAAGGCTGATAAGGAGCCTGGGGCTTTGGAACACAACCCCTATGTGTCCCTGGCTGATCTACCCCAATATGAACCATAGGTTGCTCACCCCTGTCCTGAGTGATGTGTGATGACACCAGAAGGGTTCAGGTTCAGTGTCTGTGACCAAAGACAGCTCCCATTCAGGGTTCCAGTACCTGGAAACATGACTTCTTTTGTGATTTACAGTTTACAGTGGAGCCTGCTCTACTCATTCCAGTAGGTCTGCTTTGAAACTCTAAAAAGCCTTTGATTTTAGAAGACAAGTACAAATATTCAGAGTCATTGAACTATGAAATATTGCAAATGAAAAACATGCAAGCTGCTAAGGCAGACAGGGACACTTCTGATGTTGTACTTGTAGCACAAGAGGTAACAGAGTAATACAAATACAAAATAATAATAATGAGTTTCTGGCCATTTTTGTTACTGCATTACAGTGTGTCTTTGTCTTTTCTAAGGACCATGTTACAGATGAAAACTTCCTTCAGTGATATACACATCAGGCTTTAAATCTACTCATAGATTATGGTTTTTTTCTGTCACAGTAGGCCTCATTTGGGAAATTGCATAAATACTAGTCAGTTGTTCCCAGCCACCTGGGCAGCTATACCCATTAAAAACCTTTAATGTAGAGAAAATAAGTTCCTAGCAGCACAAATTATAGATCACTTTGATGCTGGAGGTATACGCTAATACCTGATTTATAACTGGAGAAACAACAGGAAAGAAAGAGCTTTCTAAACTAGTTTAAGAAAAGCTCCTATGACATACAATGCCATTAACACATTCTCCTCTTTCCTTACAATCATCTTCCTGACCCATCCACATAATAAGACCTTACTGCTAGAATCTGTTAGTTTTCTTCCTTATTTTCACTATATCAACGTCAGAGTTGTTGTCCTTACTGTCAAGAACCATAAACTCTGCTCCTCCATTTTTGTCCATTATTGTGTCTTACATGCTCACTCCACTCTCTGCCCTACCAAAAATCCTACTTGGCTATTCATTTGTAGGCTTCTCACAGAAATATCTTCTTGTACCAAGGATCCACCTGCTAAGTCTATTGCTATGCTGACTGTGGCTATTTGGCACTTAGTTGGAATTTGTCATTACTGGCATTTAAAAATGATAAACGCAAATATTTTATTGTATTCCTTTTTCCCTACTCAGTTCCCCAACCCTTTGTACCGGACTGCCTTTGTTCTTTAGGGCATAGACTTTGCCTTCAGCTGTGTTTTTTAGAACACATAACACAATTATGTCCTTATCAGGATTAGGGCCTCTAAGGTTAACTACTTCTGTGTAAAATATTTTATTTTAAAATAAAATCATTTGATATCATAGTACCACCGGTTGTCTACTAATTTGAACAATCCTAGCTTTGCTGGACAACTATTTATTGTAATTGTTGCTAATTAGATATACTTGGCAAGATTCAGTCTTTTTTTCAAAGAAACTCAGAACCAGGATGTTGCCAGTTAAGATTTAAGCTTCTTTAATAGGGAAGAATTACCTGCTTAAAGTATTTCTTGCTTAGGCTATTGTTGTTATTCCTTCATTTTAATGAACACTGAATATACATCCTGTGCCTAAAATGTAACACTTAATTTGATTACTTTTGTAGTAATCTAAGGGCCTACATAATTAAGCTATTTGTTTTCAATAAATATCTTGTTTTAGCAGGCTTTTAGTATAAATAGAAGATCTATATTTCTGTATAATTGCAATGTAACACTAGGATGTGTATATGTGTAGCTTTCAGGTAGCTTTTTAATTCAAAGGAGGAAAACTCTGTAACTATTGTTTGAAAAACAGAACACAAAAATTGCATCAGCTTTGCAAAGGAGTATAGCATATCTTTGAAATAATTCATCAAGTGTACAGGGGTAGAACAGTAACAATTTTACTCTATCTGCTATTTTATTAATACTAACTAAGCAGAAATAAGTAGAATATTCCTGATCTTATATGATTTCTGCTGATTTTGAAAAAAATGGTCACACAAACAGTCCCTTAAAGACAGAAATTACATGGGCCTAAGTGAAGAAAAACTAGTGGATTTTTTTAATTATTAGATTTTATTATGATTTAATAGACTTTAAATGCAATGTAATGTATTTTTAAAGGATTATTGCGATGCTTCATGAGAAGATCCCAGACGACTTTCAGATCCTAAGTGCATTTTCAGCTAATGGAAACATTTTCTCCTTGTAAACAGAGCACATTCGATGCAGAGATCACTGAGACACAATAAACACAGAACTTCCAATATAGTACTTGTATGGTCATTTTTAAGATAGACATGTTATAAAGGTGATGTATTCTAATGGTTTAAATGTAAACAGCAATGTTGTTTTAATCCTGTGACTGTCTCTGAACTGTATTTGTATCTCAACTAGCCTATTATTAGACTGTCTAGTCAAATTAAGTGAATCGGCCAGTAGGAGGCATGTAGGTATTTATCTTGTTTGTATATTTCTAATGCATGCATCACTGTGGTATCTAGGCTGTGTTTTGTTTTTTGCTATTTTTCTGTGCGTGAATAGCATCACTGGTGATGAATGTGACAATGGAAATAAATTGTCTCATCTCCAGTGCTAATTAAAACCTGCAATTTGTAAGGCAGATGTAAGTGGTTATATAGTAGATACTTTATTGATCAACATGAGCTTCTGGAACATGCAGAAATTCCCATGAATGCTCTTTAGTTGTGGTAATAAAAAAAGCAGTTCTTTGCTATTTGGAAGAAACAGTAAATATCAGCATCTATTAAGGGTTTTAAGCATACCTCCACTTAGAAGACAGGTTGTTACTAGGCAGACTTAACCTCTCTAAATTCAAATGTATTTGCAGACAGGACTTAAAGTAAGATACAGGTCAGAATGCTGCTCTGGCCAACCCAGCACTTTCTACATAATTTCATTTAAAACAGTTTGCTGGGAGTTTCAACAATGAGGAATACATTGCATGTGTGAATCAACAGGGTGCTGTGGAACATCAGAGCAGTTTCTATTTGTCACGCTGAGATCTTGCTTCTGAAGAGTAAGGGTGGCACTTTAAATGTCCTTATTCTTGATCGCTTCTCTCATCACTTCAGCAGAAACTTCCTGTTGGCAGGTTGGAGATGGCAAAATGTTAGAAGAGAAGGCAGGGTCACAGGCCTTCTGTTTGCTCCAGTAGCACCTCCTGGTGACTTCTTTTCTTTGATAAGAATGCAAGAATTGCCATTTACTGGGTTAGGCCACAGGTCCAACTGGCCCAGTATTTTATTTCACACAGTGGCAGAAAGTAGATTCTGAAAGGGAGAATGAACTGGGTATAACCAGGGTTTTTTTCCCTCCACTGTTCCGGGTTTTTTCCCCCCCATTGTTCCTGTCTCACTTGCAGCCCTCGGTATTTATAGTCTAGCAAGTTCTAAGACAGAGCCTGTATTGCTAAGTCCTATGCTCAATAGCTACCGATGCTCTTCTCCTCCCAGAATCTGTCCAATCCCTTTTTCTGCCTAGTGCAGTGGTTCCCAAACTCTCACAGACTGCGCACCACCAATTCAAAATGATATGACCTTAAGTGCCACCAGCAAATTTTTGTCATATAAAGTAATTATAATAAATCTGTTAATGTGTATCACTGATAAGTTGTCTGCATATCACTGGTGGTGCATGTACCACAAAATGGGAACCACTGCTTTAGTGCCTAATCCAGTCTCAGGTGTCCCCGGTGTCCCCTCCCCAAACTTGAGAATTATCTCCCGAATGTTGCCTGACCAGTGCTGGATAGAGGGGAAGCATTCCCTCCCTGGACCTCTTTGTCAAGCATCTGCTAATGCATAAGGGTTGGATACCCTTGTTGCTCACTTCATCACATTGATGACTTATGTTCATCTTGGGGTCAAATATGACTCCAAGATCCCTTTCTGCTGCTGTGCTGTTGCGAGGGTCATCCCCCAGCATGTAGGCGTGTTGGTGGCTCTTTTTGCCCAGGTGCAGCATGTTGCACTTGTCTTTGTTGAACTGCATCCAATTTCATTCTTCCCATTTTTCCAACCTGTTCAGATCCACCTGGATCCGCTCCCTACCCTCTGGTGTGTTAACTTTGCCCCATAATTTAGCATCATCTGCAAACTTGGACAAAGTGCTCTCCATGCTCTTGTCTAAGTCACTGATGAAGACGTTGAATAGTACCAGTCCAAGGATCGAGACTTGTGGGACCTCACTGCCCACAGCCTTCCAGGTCGATACCAACCTGTCCTTCACCTCTCGGTGTGATCCGTAAGCCAATCTGCCACGCACCTGACTGTGTAGTCATCTACATCGCAGCCAACACTGATAGATATACAGGTTTCCCTCGCTTTATGTGGGTCCTGTATGTGTGGATCTACTCTTATGCAATGACCCTTTTCATACCAAAAATTCATTACATGCGAGGTACTTTCACTCTTATGTGACCAGTGTGGTGGCAGCCCACTGTCAGCTGCTTTGTGCTGTGCATTGTAGGGGTAATGCTCACCAAAATAGTTTCCTAGGTGGATCTGTGCTCCTCGCCTGCGGCACGTGTTTCCGTAGTTGCCATCCCCACTACGATAGTGCCCTGTGCTTGTGCGCCCTGCCCGCTGTTGGCGAGTGCCAAAAGCGTCCTGTAGAAGTGGTAGAAATGGGGCTGGAGGTCAGTACGGTTGTGATCTTGAAAAGGTATCCCTATTTATTACGTGTTAAGGTGGATTTCCTTTATGCCAATGCGAGTTATGCGCTGTTTTCCAGGGACCCGTGTACAGCACGAAGCGAGGGAAACCTGTGTATACGTACACCGATAACATCCTAACAACCTGATGGTCCCCCTTGGGGTCCCAGCCAGGAGCGGGTAGCGGAAGACTGTGCCTCTGCCCGCGACCAGCCGGGCACGTACACACTCACTCCCGGGCGAGCGGTGCAGCCCTGCTCCGCTTGTCCCGGCCCCGCTGGGAGGCTGAGCGTGCGTCCCAGCGCCGGGGGGCAATGGCGGCGGCGCGAGGAGGCGCGCGCCTACGGGCGGACCGTCCTGCCTCGTGCGGGCCCGGGGGCCGCGGGCGGGGAGGGGCCGCCCTTTGCCCAGCTGCGTCTGACGGCTCCCCCGCTCCGCCTCGCTCCCCTGGGCCGGCTCCCGCCGCCCGCCCCCCGCCCCGCCCTCCGCGGGTCATCTCAGGACAGCTCCCGCCCCCGGCTGGAGGAAGCGCTGGAGACTCCCCGGCGTCTGCTGCTGCCGCTGCTCCCGGCGAGTGCCGGGCAGGTGAGAGCCCCGCGCCGGCCCCGAGCCCCGCGCACCTTGCCCTCGCCCCTGCCCCTCGCCAAGCCCCCCCCCGCCCGGCCCGGGGACAGGACAGGGCTCGTGTGGCCATTGCAGCGCCTGCCTGGCAGGGAGAAGCAGCAACATGCTCCTCTGCTCCCCCCCCCACTTAAAAACAAAGCCGCTTTTTCCCTGCCTTGCCCTGGCCTTATGGTGGGAGGTGGTAGTTGCCACCCCTTCTGCAGCTACCCACCCTTGTGTGTTTCCCCCCCACACCAAGGAACGCCTCAGCCTTGAGGTTTCCTTCAGGCTGCCTGGGGCTGGGTGGCGGTTCCCCAGCTGCCAGTGTTTTCCTTTATTTCTTGATGCCCTGGTGCCAGCAGGACTCCCTGCTTGGAGGCCAGCTGCCTTGTGGCCCGGTTGTGCAGAGAGCTGGTTGTTTTTGGGGCGCGCCCTTGCTCCTGCAGGCTGTGGCAGGGCAGCCAGGCTTGCTTCCTGAGAGCCCCCCGGTGTTGGTCCTTTTTTTCACTGATTTGTGCAAACTCTGTTAAGTTCCCCCGAAACTTGGTTGTGGCGCAGCAGTCTCCGAACTCAGTGATGGGGCCGAGCTCTTGAATGGAAACGTCCCTTTATGTCCTCCTAGGGGATACCTGGTCGGCCCATCTGCAGGGGATAGCACAAGTAGTCAGCAGTTGTGAATTTTCCCGTTTACTGGCTACAAGGTTCCTGTGACCATGCTGCCTGCCACTGCCACTTCTGGGCATGAACGGTGAGCCGTTGCCATTGGGGGGCAAAAATAAAGCATCTACTAATGATTGCCAGGTGAGTAGGGTGGTCAAGGCAGTATCGCTGGGGAACCAGATACGTCAGAGCAGGGTGGTATAGTGCTAATGCTGAGTAATGGATGCAAGACTAAGAATCGAGAAGATTGTTAATGAAGGAAACTCAAGGCATAGGAAAGTGAAGAAACTTGTCCAGAGTCTTACAACAGTTAGTGGCAGATCTGAGGGGAGAGAACAGATTTCTTGACTTGCAGCTATTCTATTCGGAGTACAAAATTAATCTTTCGCTATTAGGGACAGGTCTGACCTTTAGTGAAGTTATGGGGGGAATAATGCTGGCTGCATCAAAGGCAGCTTCAATCCTTAGGCACTGTGAGGGCTCTTTAAGAATAATTGAGAGATGGATATCTGTGTAGTTGACAAAGGGAACAAATCTTGTTGTGGGGGAGGAGATTTTGGATATGCTACTGTAAAAAATCATGTGATTAAAATAAATTGCATAAATACATTAAAAAAAATGTTCTGACTGGGATAGTGGGTTCTTCCTGGTTCCAACTGCTCCCCATGTGTTTTGGGGAGAACACCAGAGTAACAGAAGGAAATTTAGTTAAATGACAAAAAGCAGATTGTATATAATGAAGAGGCTGATAGTGAAAAGTGGGAAGTTAGTGGTGTAACTAGGGAAGGGGGCTGGGGTAGCTTCCCCGGTGCTGTCTTGAAGTGGAGGGGTATGTGGAAGGGACGGAAAAAACGTGTCAGCCTAATGATTGCAGTTGTGATTGTGGAGGGTGGAGGCAACTGAAAAACTGCCCTGTGTACCAGCTGCCCTGCGTTTCTGGCCATGTCATTATGCCTCTGGAAGTTTGTTGTATTAAAAGGAAAGGTGACATGGAATTGGTCAGTAAAATGTTTAGACAGAACCCTATCATAAGTAAAAGAAAATTTGTTTCTGATGAAACAGTGGCTGAAAGAAAATGCAGTGAATAACTGAAAGACTAAATCGCTCCCAGGGCAAAACAGTTTACATTCAACTTCTACCCTCCATTTTTGATGATCCTCATCAACAAGATATTCTGAAACTGTTAAAAGGGAGAACCAAGTTTAAAAAAGCAAACTTAGGCTCAATGCCCTATAGTTTATAATTAAAAGCAGAGAATTATGGTGGGCTGCAAAGGTTAAGTTTTTTTTTTTTGTTTTGGGGTTTTTTTTGATCACCATATCAGTGAACTTAAGTGGGAAGCAGTATATTTCCATTTTGAAATTATTCACAACAATTGGCGTGGCATTTTGGACAAGATGAAGTAGAAACTGTTGTTGGATCTAAATTATTAAAGAAATGTCTTTTTATAGAAAGAACAGTTGTAAGTTTATAAAATAAATCTTTTGTAAGTGAAAGCTGACTAGTGGAAAGGAACAAAGGGACCTGTACAGGAATGGTTTATGTATGTTACATCTGCATGGAAAAAAGAGTATATAAAAAGGTCTTTGAAGAAGAAATTTTGGGGACAAAAACTGAAATTCAAGGAGAATTCTTCCATCATGATGGAGATATCTTAAAAGCCAACTGCCAAAGAACAGGCGTGCCCCATGAAAGATAGACATTTGGAGAAGGAAATACCTGATATCTCTTGATCCTAATCAGATGAGCCACACCTCCCTCTCCCTCCAAAAACAAAAAAAGAAACAACCCCCTGCCCCCCCAATGTTCAGAAAGCTGATGGAGGTTGAAAATACAGAACTGTAGTCTGTCTTTTAAAACTTTAAGAGGAAAGATATATTTTGGGCCTAAAAAGGGTAAAATTGTCTGGACCTAATGGAAGATCAACACAGAAAGAGAGTGAGGAATCTTATAGAGAACAACTAAAAGAAGGGCTAGAAAAGAATTATGGAGTTGATTCCCTGCAAAATGTACCTGGAGGAATAGAAGTTGCAAGAAATGGAGGGAGAATCTCTCTGATATAGAGCTGTAGCTCGTATTAGGTAGCATAAAAAGAATTGGCAAGGAATTCTCTAGAAAGTATTGCCAACCAAGGTTAATCACCTGTAGTGAAGGCTGGTAGATGCTGGCTTGTACGAATGTACAAACATTTTGAAAAATTACCAGATGGTTAAACTGACAAAGTGAGGAGAAAAGAAAACAGGTACTAACTGCGGAAAAAACCTATAGACTTAATGTTAAAATAATATACTAAGGCTGTGTGCTTGCATGCATGCAAGTGATCATGTTACCCTCTAGTACAGAAGAGTCAAACCTACATGGAGCCCTGCCATCCAACCCCTGGTGCTGCCTCTGGGTCTGATCAGACCCACATGGGGCATGCCTGTGGCATGAGGCCAGTGCATGGACTGGATCAGGCCCCTAGACCTCCTTCCTTCCTTTGTGTGATGTGGATCCTGAAGCAGCCACTGGATTAGGTATGCTGGGTGAAAGAGAAGGGGTCCACGGGCCCATGAACTGGCCCTGTGCCAGTCTGATACCCTTGCTCCAGTGCAGGGGGGGAAAATGCAACCTGTGGGTTGAATCTGGCCCATCGGAGGATTTTGTCCAGCCCATGGCAGGTCCCTCAGTCCCACCCAGCCCAGACGCAGGGGCAGGGGCAGCCCAGGCCGTGGTGCTTGGGGCTGGTCCTGCTGCCCCTGGGCTCACAGCGTGGCTGAAGTGGTACGGCAGCTGGTCTCACTTTCCAGCTGCAGCTGGCAGACCTGGCTTTGCTGTCTGGGCTTGTCTGCCTTGTATCCACTCACAGCGGTGGGACCTGTGCTGATAGATGCATGGCTGGCTGGATTGGATGGGATGGGACCATGGGCTGGTGCGGAGCAGTGTTTGGGAGCAGGACAGGCAGGATCACAGGATGATGACAGCACAGGGCCAGGGCAGAGCTGCAATCTGCTGCTCATGTCTTGACAAGTGCAGGTTCTATGGGCAGACGCATGTATGGAGTTGATTATGGCTCACCTCCGATCTTGGCCCCACGCTGTCACTGACCCAGGACCCTGACTCCACCCCTGGATGGAGAGCTCCTGGCCCACCTGCAGCCCCATCCTGTCTGCCTGCCTGCCCATGTAGGTCCCAGCCAGTATCCATAGAGACCCCAAGATTGCAGAGTGGGGCTGGGGCTTAGGGTCGACCCATGATCCACTCTGCGCATATCCTTGCCCACAGGACTGGCACCTGTTGCAGGGATGTGTGGGCAGTGGAATGCAGCTCTGCCCCCCATCTGTGCTGTCACTGCCCTGTGATCCCAGTCCCAGCTCCACCTGGCTGTCCTGTTCCCAGGCTACATAGGGAGTTTTGGTGTGGGAGTGTGCCGTGGGGGATGCTGACCTGGCCCATGACAGCCCACAAAAATCTCTGTGTGGCCCTTGGGCCCAAATAATTACTAACCCCTACTTTACCGGTTGCTTACAGTTACTATGTTGGTTACTATTGTCTGGAGAAGTGAGCAGGGTTTTTTTGCAGAGTGGTAGGATCTTTTGGTTTTGCACTAGTTGTTCTGGTTTCCATCTTCATTGACAGACGTGGTGTCTGTGCTAATATGGAGCTATGTTGCATAACAGAATCTCTTGACATCTATTTCCCCTTTCAATGATCTTTCAGTTGGGATTGGTTATTCTAGAATGGGCATGTCAAACTTGGCTCCCATCATGTGCTGGGCCCAGACTGCGGGGCTCCTTGCGGTCCAGATCCAGATCTGGTGGCAGTGGGGTGAGGAGTATCAGCAGCCCCGAAGGTTAACACAGGTCCTCAGTGGGGCACAGTACCCAGGATATCACTTACCCTGCCTCCAAATTCTCAGTTATTCTGGGAACCCTGTGGGTGAGATTGTACAGTTCCACAGGCTGGATTTGGCCCATGTGCCATATGTTTGGTGTCCCTGTTCTAGACCAAAGCAAGAACGTTTAAGTTGAAGAAGTAATTATTAGCAAAGAAAGGATATTTACACACAGGTTTATAGAAGTTTAGGGCTGGAAGGGAGCTGGTGAGATCATTGGGTCCAGCCCCCCTGGGTATCCTCTAACTGTAGAAGCAGAAGGGGAAACAGCACTTTAAGCCAATACGTTTGTATTGCCATTTACTAGAGAAAAGATTAATAAAAGAGGAAAATGATTACAAAAATATTTTTGTAGAAAATAAAAACAAAAATAGCGCAGTCATGAAAAAGTAAAGATAATAGAGATGGAAGAAGTAGAAAAATTATTTTAAAATGAAAAAAACCCCAGTTCTATAAAATGAACTTGCCATGCTTTTTAGGTGGACAGAGCTATCATTGTGATGTCTGTAAGGGAAGTGAAGCGGGAAATATTTGAAGCAACTTTGGTAACTTTGAGAGAGAATAATATAGGGCAGGCTGCAAGAGGCCAGTGTGTGGCCGGCAGGCCACATTTATGAATGGTTAACATGTTCAGTGGGGGAGGGTTGGGGTTGGTATGGCAGGGCACCAGTGGAGCCCTGGGGAAGTGGGGGAGTTCCTGTGTAGCCCAAGGAGTGGAGGGGGGTGTTTCTGGGAGAGGTGGGGAGAACTCACGGCTGCACCAAAGTTGGACGGCTCTGGAATAGCCAATATCAGTTTCAGTTATCTTAATCAGATTAGTACACTAGGTAGATTAGGAGAAAGAGAAATGAGAATAAGTAAGTATGAGGGCCTTAATTACCCAAAAGCACAGACGCATCTGTCCTCGAAGGAAAAACTCAACTGCTCTTTTCAGAGAATTGTAGATGTTAGTTTCCCTTTTTCCTGTCCGTGGTATATGGCTTCAGACTTTAAAAAAAAATCATTTTCCTGAGATTTTAATTGTTGGTGTTCACATGCAAGTGATCTTCTGTAATATGATAGAAGAAGATGTGTTTAAGGGTCTATCCAGCCTGGGTTGAAATGGGATGATATCATCACATTCAGAGTTCTTACAATGAATCCCAGAAATACACAGATGCTAAACAGTTCATAGAAGTCCAATTCTGGTTTACTGTTAATTAACTTGTGTTTTTGTTTCTCTTGCTTCTAATTGACTCTTCTCCTTTCTAATTAATTCTTAACCATGGGTACTGAGATTGGAATTGGCATATATGACACACTATATGGTTGTGTTGCATAAACATTTTCTATAAAATCTAAATCCTGATTAAATATTTAAAGGTTAATAATGTTTGAGCCAGGATTACTTGTACTGTGTTCTCAACAAGGTTGTTAATATAAAAACATTAGCAGGTGAGGAACAGCTCAGAAAATTCAGTATTGAGACTTCATACATTTTTTATATTAGTTTTGTATTGATTCGGGAGGCTGTAGAAAATGTTAGTGGGGAAGTCAGTGTTTCCTTTCTAGATAGATAAGAAACTGGTGAGTTCCATTTCTCAAAATATATTGGCTAATGGCATTTTGACACTGACAAAAATCTCTGTTAAATAAGATTAACATGTTTAAGGAATGGATATCAAGGACTATTTTTTATGTTCAAGCACAAAACTTTTCATGACTTTGTTTGCTTTGCTTTTCTTTGCTGTGGAGTTGCATTTGCTTCAAAGTGCAGGGACATTTCTTGGCTTTGACCTTAAGTTGTAATTGGTTTCTAGAGCTTTCTTGATTTGACCGAGTTGGACATTTCAAAAAGTCACCAAAGCACGCAATAAGTTTTTGCCAGTTTTTCATCAATGATTAATAAAGCTCATTTGGAGGATCAATTAGACTTCTGGAAAGAAGATTGTGTTACAGAAATATTATGAAAGTCTTGAGTGCTGTTTTATAAAATGTATGTTTAGTGTTAAATGCTGAAGTATAGGACTAGGACTAAAATAATATTTAAACGATTGGTGGATATGAAGCGTTTGTTTCCAAAGTACAAATGATTATTGTGTTGTACTAGCAATTCCATAGTCAGAGTTGAGCAAGCACTTTTATTTTATTTTGCAGTGACATTTTTAATAGAATTAAACTTGTTGGTTTAAAAAAATACATCAGAGTATTTAAAAAAAACCCCAAAATGTTATCAGTTAAGAATTTATTTCCCTTTCAGACTACTGAAAAATGACTTAAGTGTCAAGTTTCTGTGAAGTCAAGGACAGGTGATTAACCTTGATGTGTTTTGAAGATATTTTGAGTTCAAAGAAATGAAACTATGTTTTATTTGTACACTCTGTTTTTCAGACTTAACTCCACTGGTTTTCAAACTGTGTTTTGTGGAGACTTGAGGTTCAATGAAAAGTCATAGGGGTTCCACAAAAACATTGATGGAATGGGTTAGGAGGCAGAGCTAGGTCTCCTGGACCACATGACCTGATGCAAAGCCATGGAGCCAGGGATAGGGGTTCTGCAGCAGAAGTGATATGAAAGGGTTTTGAACCTTTAAAAAGTTCAAAACCACTGTTGTACCCTATCAGTGTTCCAGGAGCCCGCCCAAACTTTCAAAATTCTTAAATTGAATTTTATTCTGACTTTTCCCCTCACCTTAAAAAAGATCCAGAATTAAATGTGTTTAACATGGTTTTCTGAATCTGTTAACTTAGTACCTAAGTATATATTTAAAAGTTAGCTTCCCTCTGGAAGGATGATAGTGGAATATACAATATACCATTACTGTACATTGGATTTACCTGTTTATCTACCTCATCCATTATTGCTAGATCACATTTTGCTGTTCCAGGTGTGTCTGAAAAGATGGCCACTGTAACGAGTCCGGTTTCTCATTTGTCGAAGGAAAGGAGTGGAAAGTTTGACATTTCATTGCAGGATTCTTTAAGTTTTCATGCTGACCTCTTTGGTATTGCAGGTGGCTCTCTTAGGTTCTTAATTTTTGCTTAAGTGGGGTATGGATGATCAAATAATTGTAAAACAGTGTAGCCTTCAGTGACTTATGTCTGGTCACAATTCAAATTGTCTTCTGGAAATGAAAATGTTTATATTTAACATTTGTTTCATACCTTTGTGCTGCCCCAGTTCATGTTATCTGTAACAACCACTGTCTGGTTACCTTCACTTTGTTGCAGTCCCATAGCCCTCTGTATTTGCTCTTAGAAGACAATAATAGGACTTTTATTAAGTTTATCTTCCCTTTATGAATGTTTATACACATTGGGAGACAGTCACTATGTTATTTTGGGCAGAGGCTCTCCAAAGCCTAAAAGAGGATTCTCCTAGTGCAGACACTGTGAAGATGTTCATAAAGCTTATGTGACTGCACTGGTGTAGTGGCATAGGTAAATCCAGGATTTCCAGAAAGGTGGGTGTGGGAGCTGAGACTGGTGCTACATGGGCAGCTGCATTCCCTGCTTCAAGCCTTCCCTGTATGATGGTGGACAGACCATGCAGCAGGAGCAGCAGCTGGGAACGTTTTTTTAAGTCTCCAAACCAGGAGAGGATCTATTTTGTATCCCCTCCCGTCTCCTTCATGCTCAGCAGTTCCCTTCCCTTGCCCTCTCAGCCTTAAGCCTTTGGGCACAAGAAGGGGAGATCCACCCGCTGCTTCTGTCCCAGCCACTCCTGCCCCTCTCCAGACAGGGCTGCATGGAGGCTGTGGGGAGCCAGATTTGTTTGAGGACAACAGCAATGTTCAGGGGAGCTTCCCTGCATCTGCTCTTGGGCTGGCAGAGAATACTTGGGGAGATTGGATAGGGAAGGAAACCTGTCTGTTCACGGGCAGATTAATACATGGGCCAGCTGGGCCCAGACGCAGGGGCCCCTGCCAAACAGGGGCCCTTGGATGCCTAGAGGATGGGCTCAGGGGGAGGGCAGCTTGGCACAGACGGAATCTGGGCCAGGTGGGTGGATGGTGTGGCAGGGCCAGGACATGGGGCAAGACCCTTTCTAGTTGTCTGTGGCTTGAGCTGGTGCTGTGGGAGCTGTGCATCTGGATTGATCCTGTCTCCCTGCACCCAGACTGGACCAGGCTGTTATGGAGCTGCAGCCTGCTGGGAAGGGCCATGCCCCCGTGGTCTATCCTGGCCTGGGCCAGCCCCTGTGTGCCCACCTCCAGTAGCATCCACAGCTGGTCCAGCTCAGCCTTGGGTGAGGCGGGTAGATAGCAGGGCTGGCAGGGCTGCAGGTCCCAGCTGGCTGTGGCTCTATGACAGCCTGGCCCGCTGTGCACAGGTGACAGCTGGTCAGGCAGTGGCACAGAGGTGATGTCACTGCAGCTGTGGCCAGGCACCTTGGCAGCTGGATTGGCCACATGGGATGAGTCTTTTGTGCCTGTGGCTGCTTGGGCTGGCTTGGAGGCACCAACAAGTCTGGAGCCCAGCAGCTTCCTGTTGTGGGGCATGTGTGCCCACTGCTGCCCCTGCCACACACCCTGCATGGTGCTTGCTTATCTGTCTGTAGCTGCCACATGAGATGGACAAGCAGGCACTGTGCAGGGGATGTGGTGGCAGCTGCGGGCACATGAGCCCACATGGCAGGAGGCTGCCAGGCTCCAGGCCTGCCGGTTCCATCTTGGGCAGCCACGGGTACGAAGGATTCATCCCGCACAGCCAGCCCATCTACCGAAGCACCCCACCTGCAGCTGCAGCATTGTCGCCTCCACACCACTACCCAGCCAGTCACAACCTGTGAGCGCCAGGCTGGGCTGCCATGGAGCTGCAGCTATCTGCAAATGGCCCTGCCCCTGCAGCCTGCCCCAGGCCAGCCCCTCTTTGCCCACCCTTAGCAGTGCCCGCAGCCCGACCCAGCTCAGCTGTGCAAGCCAGCTCTGGGCGGGTGGTGGGGCCATGCTGGCCAGCTCTGGCCATGCCCCCTGCTGCGTGAGCAGCCAGCAGGGTGGGAATCCAGGTAGACCCTGGCTGGGGTCCCTGTGCCCTTGCCCGAGAGAGAAGGCAAGGGAGTTTAATACCTCTCCCTGCCCCGCCTTTCCCGAGTCTGCTGCCCAGCCCAGCTCTGGCCATGACACCTGCTGCGTGATCAGCCAGCAGGGGGAAAACCAGGCAGACCCCGGCTGTGGTCCCTGTGGGAGAGAGGGGAGTTTAAACCCTCTCCCTGCTCCCTGTTGCCTGATATACTGCCCTGGTTGGTGTCTGGCCATGCCTCCCCCCTTGGGGGGAAAACCTGGTAATGTCTGCTTTCACCTTCCCCCACCAGGCGCACACCCCAGCTGGGTTCCCTGCAGGCCAGGGCGGGAGTTTAAACCCCTCCCCAGTCATATTCAGTGGCCTACCTGGGGGCATGCCTCCCCCCAGTCAGCTTTCCTCCAGCCTTGTGGTTGCTGCCAATGGGTAGGAAGGCTTTGCTCTAGGGCCCCTGGCTTCTGGTCTGAGCCACTGCAGGCTTGTACCTGAATTTCCAGAATCAAAAGGGAATGTCTATTCACTTGCAAATCAGTTCAATCTATGCAAGTTGGACTAACCTGAAAAGATTGAATCGTTCAGGCTTGAGATTTTTGAATGTTTGTACTTAGCCTAAAGGATTGCATTCATCTTCTTCCTCTGTCTTTTCAGAAGGTGTTTGTTCCGTATCCTTATTTTGATTTTTTTTTAAATTGTATTTATTTATTTTTTTAATTTTTTTTAAGGGATGTCCTTTTTCTGTTTGTCAGGAAGAAGGGCAGTTTGCTGAAAGCCCATAATGTTGTACAGGCCATCATCTCTGACTTATGGACTCTGTTTGAGGGCAGTTCAACCTTTTTTCCTTTGTACTTGGCAGACTTTCCTGACCAGTGTCCAGCTTCATGGATTTTGAGCCAGCCTCCTGGAGAGAGAATTTTAATATTCAAACAGGGTACTTCTTCTTTTGGGGTACCATAGTTTTAGTTACTTGCCCATAGTTTTCTAGCTGTCCTGCCGCTGTCTCAACTAATCCTGGGTCTGCATGAGTGGTGCTCGACCAGGGTGCTATCAGATCCTTTGGGGGATATTTAGAGGTGTGAGGTGGTAAGCGAAGATGCAGGTTTGTCTCTAGCTGGCTGATCCCTCACCCCCACTGCCCCAACCCATCTACTAGGAGGTAAAGCACTGTAATAATATGTTTTTGAAAATGGGTGCCACACAATTCACAAAAGCTATGGATGGGTACCTTAAGACTAGTGAGGGGTTCTGGAGCCTGAAAAGTTAAAAAAAAACAAACAAACCCTTGGTACTTTATATAGGCTTATATTTTGTACTGACAATGTATACCTACATTTTAAACCTGTTTGTGTGTGTTTCTGCCACTTAAATTGATTCTGTGCCAGCATTACTCCATTGACTTTCATGGTGATCCTCCTGCTATAAGCTGCTGGGCCACTGTCCTTCTCATGAGACCCTTGAGTCAAGGACCTTTCAAAAATAGATCACTTGTGGCTGCCTAATTTAAAACAGTGATCTTGTAGCACTATTCAGAAACAGAATGAGTATCTTCGTATGTATTCTTACTTCAGTAAAAGACATTCAACACCCCAAGAACATGTACAAGCTTAATTTGAAAGGCTGTCTCTCTCTTTAGTGCAGTAGGAAACCAAACGCTGTTTACCAGATTTAAATTTTCATCACAAATTAATATAATAATGGTCTTCAAGTTGTCTTTATGCAGCAATTTTGTTAGCTCTTTCAGTTTTTTGTTCACTTAATTTGGTGGACTAGACACTGTCCTTGCATGACAAGTATGTTTGCATGACTTAAAAAATCCTTAGCTGTGCTTTTTGCATGCAAAATCAAAAATTGATATTTGTTGACATATAGTGATATGCAACATGCACGTGGAGGTTAGACTGTGTCTCTAGGTTTGTTTTTTTCTCTTTGGCTTCCCTTCTCTTATGTAGTGTTATAACTTATGTTTCATTTACTGTTCTTCGCCCCATGCACACTTTTTGATGATAGAATAGGTTTGGATCTTTGTGCAAAAACCAAATAATACTTTTGCATTATACTATTTTTACATTCCCCAGACCTGTGAAGTACAGTGTACTACAGGGTATAGGCTAATGGGAATTGAGGACAGAAAGAATTACAGTAAAATAACATAAAGGCTGTAATTTAGGATGAGTCCTTTAAAATCCAGTGAAAGATTTTGTTTGAGTAAGGCATAATATCTTCAGTTTGGCATGTTGTTTAGCCTGTCTGCTTTTATTACAGACACATTTTTAGAAGAAGATTGGTCACAGCCCTCATTAGCACAAAAAACTGAATTTAATCTGAGGTAAATACTGCCTGTCAGATGTGACAAAGACTTTTATTAGGGATCCACATTGTTTCTGTACTGGCTGGTTCCTCTACTGAGTGCTGCACAAGGACTGGCTATCCATGGCTTTGATATGGTGCAACATGGCCTACTTGACCTTCATACGGATGCAGTCCTCCTCATTAAAAAATAAACAGTTCCACATTCTGTCAATCAAGAGGTTTTAAAAATACAATATTTTTGGAATTTCTTGTTTTGAGCCTTCAGGGTCCAAGTTTTCCATCCCTCATGCTTATAGAAAAAAACCGAAACACTTTTTTTAAAAAGTGAAAACTAAGATCTCCATATTATCAGAAATTTCTAGGCATTGAGGATAGAGGGGAGAAATAGTAAGTGCACGTAACTAAATAAAAGTGAGATTTGGCACCACTGAGCTGCTCTGTCCACTCACTCTGTTGTCAATGACCTGCAGGCACTTGCAAATTTACACGTTCCTATTCCCTTTCAGAAAATAGGCAGTAAGAAGTTGGGTCAGACGACCCCCACTTGCTTCCTTGGATCTTGCTTTATTGGCATGTGGTACACACTTGAGTGCAAACAAATGAGTAAACACCAAAACTCAGCAGTTGGGTGCTATCTCTAAGGAACAGGCAAATTTATTTGTGCCAGCACTGACTCCTGGAATAGACCGATCTGATCCAAGGGCTCACAGGAGAAACCATGCAGAATAAGCACAGAGAAAGTGCAGTAAGGCTATGATTAATGTCATTGAATGTGTGAACCTATTATAAAAACAACAAAATGAAAATGGCACAGTTATTGCACAAGATGTTCCTAATGATAGACTGAGAAAAACGAAACAAGATACCAAGGGATTTTCTTGAGCTGGAGTGGACAGGGGGAAAAAAAGTGGCTGGCACAGCTGTCAGGAAGACCTTGAAAACATAAGGTTAACTAGGGTAACAATGTCTACCTGAGGCTGCAGACAGCTTGAAACCAGCTCTGAAAGTGGTGAACTTTTCCATGCATCTTAATGAGAGAGTAATATCAAAATCCACTGCTCTGGGTTGTCTTGCCAGCAGAAGACTGTGGCAGTGTTTTGGGGAATGTACAGAAGATCTAAGCCACCATCCAAGAATCTACACCTGCAGTTGGATGCAAGTACTTGAGAGCTCTCCTGCTGCTCTGGAGAATAATGGCATTCCCTGTTCTTGCAGTGGAGGGAGAACAGAACTTCATGCTGCTGCTGCCTGTCTGGGGGAGGATGTAGTTCTCTGGCCTTGCCGGTCCAAATGGAGAGAAAAGAGCCTTGGAAAGGATCAATTTTATGGTATGCCTGAGGCTCTGGGTTGCTTTAATTTGGTCCATCAGAATTGGCTAGTCACCAAGCTGCAGCCTTGGGCCTGGGCATGTGGACGGTTTTTAAGGTCAGAGAGAAGTAAATTAGCAGTGTTAGTCTGAAGTCAAGTAGAAAGCAGGGTAGATTTTCCACCTTGTAGACTAACCAAAGTAGGTGTATAGCACAAGCTTTCATGGGCTGAAACTCACTTCATCAAATGCTGTGAAAATTGCATGCACAGTAGCATATAAGGAAAGAGAAATTTGAATACAACAGACAGAAAGGATGTGGAGGGGAGGCAGCTTTGGGAGAGACAAACAGAAATAAAGGAGTTGCAAAAGCTAATCCACATAATCCATAGTCCCTGTTTAGACCATACTTAATACAATGCAGTCTGTGGATAATTTCTTATTCCACTGTTTCCTGTTCGATCAGTTTTTAAATACTAAGAGAACAGCCACCAGACTCCACATTGGATAATGGATTTTGTAGTTTCTTCTCCTGACCATTTTCCCTCATTATTATTATTGTATTTTACTGGTGTGAGAACCTACTTGTCTACATGCAATACATACAGGACTCCAGGTAGATCTACTTTGTTCTTCTGTCAAAGGGAGGCAAAAGAGATTATGGCCAAGTTTGGGCATGGGGAAGGCTGCTCTGCAAAGATTGTTCAGTATGTGACTGTTTCTTAACAATAATTATGTCATACATCCCAGTCACTGTTTTTATCTTTTGCTGACACTGGGCACTAAAATTTATCATAATAGATTATGATTATAGTTACTATTCTTACAGGTGAATGCCATGGAAGAGTGTTTTGTTTAGTCTTATTTTATTTAATCTGACAAAAGCAAGGAACTTTTACTGTAATGCTTACTGTCTTTGTGACACAGCCACCTGTGCTTAGGTTTCCATGATTTCAGAAGAGTGCATAATGATCATACCAGTGCATTTTTGTTCTATGTTTAGCACCACATGAATATGACAATGTGAGTTAAGAATGAAGTTTAACTCATATCCTTAGCTAACCTTGAAGTAAATGGATTAACTTGTTGTTGCTTTTATTTTACTCACTACACAATGTCATTTTTGTTTTGTATTGCCTTTGTTTTATTCCTATAACAGTACAGGATTTTCCTTTTAATTTATTAGCTTGTTTGATTTTGATATTAATGACTGTCTTGCTATGGTTCATAGTCTGGAAAACAGTAGCTTAACTAGGGTTGGGAGTGGGGCAGTAACATCTTAGAAACTGGTGAAGGAACATTTACCCAGCAGGATGGCTGGCACTCCTGAATGTCAGTAAGGAGAATAACATCTGGAGGTTTGGGTAGGAACTAAGGGGATGGAGGAGGTTCCTGGGGACCCATTGTAGGGGTCCAGAGTCCTGAGAGAGGGGGCTGAGTGCACAAGGGCCTAGTGAAAGGCCAGGCGAACCTTGGAAGAGAGACTGAGAGTCTGAGAGACCTGGTGGAGAGTCTGGGTGAACCCAGTAAGCAGGGCACAATACAGGGTCCAGGTGAGCCCAGAGAAGGAAGAGGCTGTGTAGAAAGACCTATGGAGGACTCTGAGCCCAGAGAGTGTGGAGCAATGTATGGAGTGGCCCAAGACAGTAGACCCACACAGACAAGAGGGCTGACAGCCAGAGGACTGACCCTGGGTATCTCAACTGACCTGTGCAAGGCCGGGACCCAGGAGGGGCTGATGGATAAAATACAGCGCGGCAAAGACTGCCAGAGCCGGGAGAGCTCAGAGCTCTTATCTGGACTGAGGCAAGGTAGGGCCTAGGAGAGGTCAAAGGTCCTTGTGTGGCTACAGCTGAGAGGAAGGGGTCAAGGGGTAAGCAGCCTGGGATGACGATGGCTGGTGCTAAACCATATGATGATTAGGGATTAAGGAAAGGGATTCAAGAGAGAGCTGGGGGCTAGAGATGAAAGACTTGGATGAGAGAGGGAACCAGGGCTAAGGGGCCCCGTGGTTAGCAGCCAAGGAGAGGCATAGGACATCCAACAGGAGTCCAGAGAGGGATGAGCAAGATCAGATAGGCCTGAAGACCAGTTCTGGGTAAGACCTGAAACCGTACCCTACTGGGGCTGGTTAGCCTGGTGGGGCTGCCTGTGCTTCGGCAGCCTCTATGAAATGCCATGCGTGGGACGCTCCAAGGAAAGGTGAGGATGGGGATCCTTGGCTCCCACTGCCTTGTGGGTTACTCCAGGGAGTGGAAAGGCTAGGGGAGCCCAACCTGACAGAAAAGCACTTGGTCAGGAAGATCACGTGAGTCCAGAGGTCTAATGAGGGGCCAGGGAAAACTGGGACCACGTTAGTCCAGCAGCCCAGTGGGGGGCCTATGGAGGCCAGGACAAGGGCAGGACAAGATGGATCCAAGAGCCTGGATAGTGAGGCCCAGTGAGCATAGTGCGACCAGAAGGGTCCAGTGGCCCAGCAAAGGGCTGGGAATAGAGCATCAGACCAGACTGGTCTGTGGGCTTGGGGAGTGGCCAGGAAAGTGGAGAACTAAAAGAGTGCAGGATGAGGGACCAAAAGGGGCTGGCACCCTGGAGAGGGGCCAGGAGAGAGACCGAGGGGTCTGGTAGCCCTGGGAGTAGTTGGCAGAGATGGAGGAGTCTAGCAACCCGGTTTGGGCCGAGAGGGAGACTGAGGGGTCTGGCAGCCTGGGAAGGGGTTGTGTGGAGCGATTGAACAGTGTGAGGGCGTGGAGTGGGGCTGAGAGAAGTCGAGGGGTCAGAAGGCCCAGAGAGGGGCTGCATCAGCAATTGGTAGAACATCTGTAAGGATACCATCTGCAAGGCACAGTGTTGGGGAGGTACAGCGCCATGCAATTGATCCATAAGGCCAGGACCACAATGTGGGTAGTCACTGTAATAAGACCAGGGCATCCTCCTGCACTCTGCACATCAACTAACATCATGGCATGGCAGGTGAGAGCTGGGCAGACTGCCCATAGAGCAGGGAATCTCAAAAATTGTTCTTGGTTAAGCAGTATGTTTGGTGGAGTAAGTAGACTGGTGCTTTTCCCCATCCCTTCCTGGGCAGCCTTTGCCAGAGCAGGCATCTAATATGTGAATACCAGAGTGGGGGAGGTGTGGAGAGTGACAAGGGCCCTATGATTGCTCCTAGGGAGCTTGGCCACAAGGCTGCTGCTGAAGCTGACACTGCAGCAATAGCAGTGGCAGCAGTAGCCCAGATGGGTAAGACCTTCACTCTGTCCAGCCACCCTAGTGTACAGTGCTCAGTGTACCCTCACCATACCTCCAACCTGACACTGGGTGCTCAGTGAGCTAGCAACACCTGTATAGGCAAAGGAGCTCTTTGGTTATGTACTTTTCTAGAAAGAATAAGCATTTATCGCCTACAGGCCAGTCATCCAGGTTCACTCTGGCTTGCTCATCACAAACGCATCCTGTTGGCTGCTGTGGAATTAAAAAAATAATTACAAGTTTTTCAAAGGATCACCCACATACACATGGTATGAGAATTCTTTTCTTTGTTGGTTTCATTTTATTTGTGCATGACTCATTCTTGGCAAAATGAGAAATCCTCATGAGCCTGAAAAATAATTTATAACTGCAAGTAGAGTTTAATACCTCTATAGTTTTTCAAGGAAAAACAAACCAATCCAATTTTTTTTAAAATAGCTCCTCCTTGTTGCTTCAAATGGCATGTGACTTGCTGAAGTTGGTCTTTGTTTAGAGCAGTGGCACTCATCTTTCAGCCACTCAGGCCAAATACATGGTGCAGGGCCTGGACTGGATCCTGTGCACTAGGATTGGGGCCCCAGGACCCCACATTGCCTCTGCCAGGCTGTGTGGGGCCAGTGCTACTTCCGTCTGGTCTCACATTCAGGGTTCAGGGCTCTAGATTTCCATGCTGCCTCAGCCCAGTCCTGAGCATGGGGACTGGGCTCTGGAGGTCTGGTGCCACTCCTCCCTCTCCCCCAACCTTTGCACTGGGATTGGGGTGCTGAAACCCTGCACCACCTGTGCTAGGCTCTGGGGCCCCTGTGCTGCTTCTGTCCAGCCCCATGCACCAGATTTGAGCCCCATGCTGCCCTGCATGCTGGATTTAGTGTACAGGGCCACAGCCTGTGGAGCTCCCAAGGTCATGGGGAACACTGGGGGCTATATCTGGCCTGTGGACTGGGCATTGAGTACCCATGTTTTTAAAGGATACTAGATCTTTTTTCCCCACTCTTCCCTTTTCTTGCTGTCTGAGTACAGAAAGATGGTATGAGGGCTGTACTGTTGTTTTCATCATGGCACATCCTTTTGAGCACAACTGAGATCCAGAGTATGGCCTTCTCATAGACTCATAGAGAAGTAAGGCTGGAAGGGAGCTCCAGGGGTCATCTAGTTCAACCCCATGCTTAAGGCAGGATCATCCTTATCCATACCAGCCTGTACAAATCATAATGTAAACTCTACATATGACTACTGTCAACCCCAGCCTGACACCCTAACCTGCCATTGGTAATGCAGGTGAATCTGCTTCTATGAAATATTCTCAATATATGTTCAAGAGATCCCAGGTGTAAGGCCATGCCCCTTGCTACAGGGGCAAAGCAAAAACCTCCAGAGTCCATACAAGCCTATGGGGTAGAATTCCTGTCTGCCAACCCAAGTTGTTTCTGACTTTCTCATACGCAAAGTGTAGATTTTCCTGGTAGGGCTTGCTTCCCTTGATCTGACTGATGATAAGCAGAGGTGAGCAGGGCTGGGGGGGGGGGAGGGGATGTGCAGCTTTGCCTTTCCTGCAGGCACATCCTCTCCAGGGTTTATTTCCTGCACAGAAGGCAGGTGCCAGAGCTCAGGGGCAAAGGAGAGACTTCTCTTTCCCTGCCACAGGCCCTGTCCTCAGGCTGCTGCATCTCAGGGGAACTCCAGCTACCTAGGTTATGGAGATGGTCATCTTGGATAGCCCAGCAGTCGGTCTGTAGCCCAGATGAAAACCCTTGCTCCTTTTTAGGTTAGAAGAAAATTACATGTCTGTCTGTCTCTGTCCACCTCAGGCCACCGCTGGCAACAGTGCCCCACATCTTGCTTGCCTCTGCCTCCTTTCCTTCCTCCCAGGGCAGCAGCAGCACCAGGAAGAAACAAGACTACATTTAGCCCTGCAGGAGCGTGGAGGCTTCCTCCTGAACCCACTGCTGAACTGCCCCCTCCCCCCCAGTATAAGTGCAGTTGGGAACCCCTCTCTTCATCTCTGGGCAGGCTTTGGGACAGAGGATGAGGTCAATATAATGTGGTGGCTTCCTATAGCCTTTGGCAATGTCCTGGCCATTGCCTTCACTGCCCTCGGGACCTGGGAGGGGGAAGGTTCTGAGTGGCTGGGACCTTCCTGTAGTGCATTTCAGGCAGGAACAAAAGAAAAGATCATTCCCCACTCCCGCGCCTTATCTCTGGCCTTCTTAGCTAAAAGCCTGAACTAGCTTTTAATCATACCTGGACAGCAGGTGTCATGGGAGGACAACATGTGTGGCAGGAGGAATAATGAGGAGAGGAGCCAGGGCAATGTTTAACCTAAGATTATAGAGAGGAGATGAGCAAAGAAATGCAAGAACAGTCCCATGATGGAGAGAAATCAGTGATCCCCTAGAAGTCCTTGGCAGGTTTCTATCTTCTCCAACAAGGAGACACTCCCTTGGAAGAAGCAGTACTGCAAAGAAGCCAGCCGCAAGATTCAGAGCTAAACTATTCTGCATCATTTCTGCTTGCCATGATGTATATATTTTGAACCTAACGAAGGATTCGTGTATGGCCACTAAGCCACCTGCCATGTAATGCATTTGGCTTTGATTTAACAGGGATAAAAGAAATCATGCCCATGATAATAGTAGGGCTAGGTTTTATTTTTACAAAGCATGTGTTGTTTTTGTTCTAGTTCAGTACCATTTCTCTCTTGAGCTGATTTTGCATGGTTGTCCAGGCTGCCATGGTTCTCAGCCCTTCTGCAAATGGTTTCTCTTTCTTTCTCTGCACCTAATGCATTCAGCTAAGTATTTTGAGAGAAGACAGCACACAAGAGGTTTATTAATTGTTATATGCAGTGGCATGAAGGGGAGCAGGGAAAGAGCAATTCTCACGAGAGTTTGTCATTGTTAATATTGGTCAGAACCAATATTTTTTTGCAACTAGAGGTTTGGATTCAATTCCCACATGGGCAAATCGGATCAGAAATAATAAACATGTTAACATGTGTCAAATACAGGGTTATTGTTTAAAATTTTTTTAATGAACATAATGTTCAAAGCTGGAATCCCCTGTAGTTTGGTTGTAGAATCTTTGTCTGCCAACACAGGATACTTGGGTTCAAGTCCCAAATGCCAAATCACCACCAATGTCCAAAGCTAATGATTTCATAATGCTTTTTTATATACCAAATTGCTGTTTATTGGGAATGTTAATGTGAGTCCTCTTACGCCTGGGACTGAAGTTTTGGCTTTGAGTTAGGTCTCATGTCTTCTTTATAAGTTAGCTGTAACCTGGAAGGAAGAATTGGTACAAAGTTAGTCTCAAGAAATTCTGTGTTATTGCAATTACAATATTTACTTCAGTTTTTGTAAAGCAAAGTTAAATAAATTACTGTTTACTAGGAGATGGCTCAGTTTCTATACACAAATCTTTTGTTATGGTAAAAAATGTATGGCAAGCAGAGATAACACAGTAAAGGTCAGATTCTCACAGTAGAGTTGTAATTGTTGAAAAGACTTGAATAAGATTGTGGTGTGAATTTCCTTTCACTAGTGACTAGATGGAGATTGTCAATTATTCTTTTCATATTGATTCCTGAATTGCTCTTGAGATGATCATATTTTGTCCTTGTTACTTTGGATTGATTTTAATTAGTCACCTTTTGGATATGGTCCTGTAATTTTCTATTGCTGAGTAATAAGAAATAATCTAGCCAGCCCTGACATGCTTAAGAACTACCTGATGATTTAAGTGAAATTTAAAAATTCCATTGCTGCTTTTTGGAAGAGAAAGGAGGTAATTCTGGCATACGGGCAAACATTTGCTTTTTAACTGCAACAAATGCTGATGTTCAAAGCTCTGTGGGCCTGATCCAAAGCCCATTAAAGTCAATAGAAAGACTCCCTTGATTTCAGTTGGCTTTGGATCAAATGCTATATGAATTACTGTTGAGCACATAATAGCAGCATTGTTTTTAAGTTATTTTAAATTATTAAGTTGTTTGACATTATTTGCATTGGGAAGGTATATTTTAAAATGAAAATTTATTCTGTTTTTGAAGTTCTTGTATGTGGGAATCTCTTATTCAGTGGTAACTGATGCTAATACTTTTGTTTTTTGACATGGCCTGCTCTTATTTTGAATAAGGAAGGAATCTACATGCACTGAAGGTCAGTACATTGTCACTGACCTTGAACACAGGTTTCTTTCAGGTGTGTTTCTGATGGTTTTATAAGGATAGATGTACTGGGGGAGATGTTATTCTTTTTTTTCTTTTTTTTTTACAAAACTGTTTGTTTGATGGGTTTTTTACACTCCAGTATTTACTTTAAATCTTAAAGGAAGTGGGAGAAGTGGAGGCTGTTTTGGTTAGTGATAATATATACTACAGCACAAAAGAGTAATTGGTCTTGGGATACAAAAATCTTCCTGGCTCTGTCAGGAATATGATTTTTTTTTCTCTTTTATACTTTTCCTAGGTTAGTTACTCACACTCTTTCTCTTTTTGTACCAATTTCTGTTGATGATGATGATCAGGATTTTTCCCCTTAAGTATCTGTACAAAACCCAGCCTGAAGAAAAGTGGGGAGAAGAAAAGTTTTTGAACCTAGATCTTAAAAGTTTCTTGTTGTTTATGTCTAGTACAAGAGGGCTTGAAGATTGTTTTATTTGAAATAAAATGGCATAAGAGTTTCAGAAAACCCCCTTGCTTATGGTTGGACTTTAGCCAGAATCTCCTTGCCAAAGGAGGAATGTGGCTTGTAGTAAGTCAATTTGTTCTTTTACAGGGCAAGCTTGTGCTCTCTTTGGAGAGTCTTTGTGCTGCAGTGCTAACTCTAGGTCTCTAGCCTGGTTCTTTAAGGAGGATTTCCAAGATACAGAAACCGAAAGAAATACTATATTTTCATCCTGATTTTCAGTGGATTGGCAGAACTTTAATGCATAGATTTCCCCCCCCCCCCCCTTGGCCTCTCTTGCCTGAATGCTGGACTCATGGGATTTATCCAGGGATCTGGAGTAAAGGAATAAATAAGGACATGCACTGTTATTTACTGAGTCAGATCATAGATCCATCTTGCCCAGTATCTTGTGTCACATAGTGGCAGAGAGTGAATAGAGCATAACCTGGGTTTTT
>JAGPOW010000261.1:195627057-195641740 GCA_030014935.1 Caiman crocodilus
AGGCACCCCAAGGGAGGCACGCGGAGCCTGGAAGGTGGTCGGGTGCAGGGAGGTGGGCGGCTCAAAACGGGAGCGCCCCCTACTGGCCCGCCACAGGGGCAACACGTAAGACTGAGAGCCCTAGAGAGGAAGGGCTAGATTGATGATTGACACACCAACGTCTGGGACAGCAGCAAGGCTTGGGACGTGGTATCAAGGGTAGTAGGAGCCACGTTTGGCCCTAAGGTCAGGGTGCTTAGAGCGCACCCAGCATACAGGGAACATCCCGGTAGGTCCGGGAGATTGCAGGGACAAAGGTCTCGGTATGCCACGCCCAAGACGGTAGCCTCCCATCCTAAACCTAGTATCATCAAAGTCGTGGCGGGCGAGAATTGAGGGTGTCTTGGACTGGCCTTGGTGCGGACGGAGGGCCTTCAGGAGATCATGGCTCTCCTGTTGGACCCCGCCATGACACTTCTATATATGAAAAGGGCTTCTGGTATAAATGCCTCGTATACTATGGTGTCATTATACCACAGATATTTCTGTTTATGGAATGTGCTAAAGTTCAGTGTGTGAAAGATCAACACACTTTACACAGTAACAGATGTCACAGAAGGAAGACCTGATAGTGTCCACATCTCCATATCAGTGCCATATCATTCTATATTCTATGGTTACTGATACTTTTTTCTAAATCTAGATTTAAATGCTTTCTGTCACTTCTTTTGGAAACTTTTCACAGCTTAATAGCTTTGGTTTTTAGGAAGATGCTCCTGATGTTCAGATTAATTTCTTCCTTTCCCAGTTTCATCCCACTGTTCTTTTACTCCTTTATTCAGCAAAGTAAGTCCTTTCTTCTTTGCACTTACTGCTTTCAAGTATTTGCTGACAATTATGATGTCTCCTCCCCCTCTTATTAAAACCTGTAGTCTCCCCTTGTGCCATTCTTTCCAGCCCCCTAATATCTTTTCTCTAAACTCTCTCTAGTCTTCTTTTTCTGGAAAGGAATATTCTGCTCTAAGACTCGTAACCTTTAGGGTCATAGAAAGAAGGCAAGAAGGGCAAAAAGGAGAAGGGAGAAACTAAAACTTCTCTGAGCAGGTTTGTAAATGTCTTTATATGCAGCCATAAATTATACCAGCAAAAACGCCAGCATGCTATATTAGAAAGGATTCCCTAATCTGCTTTCTAATATTATTCTTAAATTTCCTTCTGCTTTCCTTTTCCAGGCTTCTCACTCCAATTTAGTATCTTTATTCTGAACAAATATGTGTTCTGCCCTTTGTGTTAAACTAGGGCTGAAGCCAAATTCTGTCAGCAGCAAAACAAAGCAGCTGCACTGCAATGGAGAACTGAGGCCAGAATATCTTTACATGACTATGTTTTATATTTTAAGGAAATTAATCAAATTGTACAAGGTAGGAATGGGAAGTGTGGCAGCAAATAATGCACATATCTAATATACGTGTGGAAAAATAACTTGTAAATTAATTTCAGCAGAAAATAAAGATTTATTGAATTGAACAAATGCATTTCTAGGAAGAATATAGAAGATCAGATGCATGCAGCAGAAGGTGTTTAGTATAGACATACTTACTGTAACAACTACAACAAAAATTAAGAAGTACATTATTCCAACCTTTTGTGATAATTCATGAAAATTCCATAGGAATTCTTTCCACTTCCCCTCTCCTCCAAGCTCAGTGCTTTGGTTCCTCTCCCAAATTTTATGAAATTCCAAATATAAAAACGCCATCCCAGTTTTGGTTCTGTTTTGCTAGCTCAGATTTACCTAGCTCTACTTTTATCAGGTATCTCCCCTGATGTTTGTCCAACTTTAAACGCATTCTTTGTGGTCTGATGCTTTCTTCTTTTTCATAGGTCAGATGCTTAAAAACAAACAACAACAGGAGGCAGGTGTTGCAGCCAGCTGGTTATGTTGGACCTAAAACCTACATTTTAATTCATTGTGATATCTAGGTACCAATGCTTGAATGGTTTAGAAATAAAATTACATATTTCTAATGAGGTACTTCTGTTTTGTTTATAGGGTGAGAAGATACATGACAATTCAAAAATGTTAAATAGTTATTTATTTAAGATTCATAGATATAGGGTTGGAAGGGACCCTGCAGATCTTCTAGTCCAACCTCCTGTCCTGGGCAGGAGAGAAAACTGAGCTCAAATGACCCTAGCTAGGTGGTCGTCAAGCCTCCTCTTAAAGACCCCCAAGGTAGGAGCTCTTGGAAGTTGGTTCCAGATCCTAGCTGCCCTGACTGTGAAGTAGTGCCTTCTAATATCTAGTCTGAACCTACTCTCCAACAACTTATGGCCGTTATTCCTTGTTACTCTGGGAGGCGCTCGGGGGAACAAGGTCTCTCCCATTCCTCGCTGGTCCCCCCAGTAAGTTTATAGATGGCCACCAGGTTCCCCCTCAGCCTTCTCTTGTAAAGGCTGAACAGGTTAAGGTCCTGTAGCCTCTTCTCGTAGGGGCTATCTTGCTGTCCCCAGATCACATGAATGGCCCTCCTTTGGACCCTCTCAATGCTGTCCACATCCTTCCTGAAGTGCAGCACCCAGAACTGTATGCAGTACTCCAACTGTGGCCTGACCAGCATCATGTAGAGGGGGAGGATCACCTCCTTGGCCCTGCTTGTGATGCATCTGTGGGTGCACGACGAGGTGCAGTGAATCCTACTGACTGTGTCCTTGCTTTGGCAGCCCATGTTCATCTTGGAATCGATAATGACTCCAAGATTTCTTTCTGCCACCGTGCTTTTGAGAAGGGAGTTTCCCAGCCTATAGGTATGCTGCTGGCTTTTACTGCCCAAGTGTAGCACCCTGCACCTGTCAGTATTGAATCCCATCCTATTCTCATTCGCTCACCCCTGTAACCTGTCCAGGTCCAGCTGTATCCTGTCCCTCTAGTCTAGCATGCCCACCTCACCCCAAATCTTGGTGTTGTCCACGAATTTAAACAGGGTGCTTTTCACCCCCTCATCCAAGTTGCTAATAAAGAAATTGAACAGTGTGGGCCCAAGGACTGAGCCCTGGGGGACTCCACTGCTCACATCCTTCCAGATCGAATATGATCTGTCCACCACGTCTCTCTTAGTGCGGCCCCTCAGCCAATTTGCTATCCATCTGACTGTAGGCATCAATGCCACAGTCGCCTAACTTTTTAATGAGAATGGGGTGGGAGACAGTATCAAAGGCCTTCCTGAAGTCCAGAAAGACTACATCCACCATGACACTTGCATCCAATGATTTTGTGACCTGATCATAGAAGGCAATCAGGTTGGTCTGACAGGACCTGCCCCTAATGAAACCATGCTGGTTGCCCCTTAGTATTATCACCACTGCTGGCCCTTCACAGATGTGCTCCTTGATAATCTTCTCAAAGAGCTTCCCCGGGATCAGGGTAAGACTAACAGGCCTATAGTTGCCCAGGTCCTCCCTCCTCCCTTTTTTGAAGATGGGGACCACATTGGCCCTCTTCCAGTCACCCGGTACCTGGCCAGAGCACCACAAGTGCTCGTAAAGCTGTGCCAGGGGCCTTGCAATAACCCCTCCAATTCCCTCAACACCCTGGGGTGGAGAGCATCTGGACCTGCTGCTTTGAACACGTCTAGCCCCTTCAGAAGTTCTCTAACTTGGTCGTCCCTGATCCTAAGCCTGGCGGAGTCTCTCATGAGTCCGTCCCGAATCTTGTGGTCCTTGCGCAAGAAAATGGAGGCAAAGAAATTGTTAAAAAGGTCTGTTTTTTTTCTCTGGTGCAACCACCAGATTGCCTAGTGTATCCTGCAGGGGGCCCCACATTACCCGGTGCCGCCTCCATACTCCCTGTGAATTTAAAAAAGGACTTTTTGTTGTCTTTGATCCTTGATGCTAGCCCTAGTTCTGTATCTGCCTTAGCTTTCCTAACAGCCCCCCTACAGACCTGAGTGATGGAGGTATACTCCTCTTTGGTGATAGCTCCTCCCTTCCACTGGGTGTACACCTCCTTTTTGGCAGTCAGGCATTCCCAAATGCCCTTGATGACCCAGGGGGGCTTTTGAGCACTCTTGCTCCATTTGATTCTCATTGTTATTGTCACCCCTTGGGCTCTGAATATCGTCTCCTTAAGGAACGACCACTCATCTTGGGCACCCAGTTCCCTTACTCTCCAGGACCCTAGTGCCTCTCCTACCAATCGCAACTCATTGACGCTGTCCCTCTTGTAGTCAAGGGCTACTGCCTTGCTGCAGGCCCTTGACACCCTGCGCTGCACCCAGCAGGCGATGATCACTGTCGCCCAGGTGGTCAAGAACCTGGAGTCTCCTCACCAGGTTGTCACCTGTGGCCAGGACCAGGTCCAGCAGGGCATTTTCTCTGGTGGGACTGTGCACCTCCTGGGTTAAGTGGGGATCCTGTATCTCGGCAAGGAACCTTCGTGAACGTTCCGACATGGCTGACTGCTTCTCCCAGCAGATGTCGGGTAATTTAGATCATCCGTTACAACTACATCCCTTGCCGTAAGTGCCTCTGTAAGCTGACTGAGAATTCATGGTCCAGCTCTTCCCCTTGGTAGGAAGGTCTGTAGTCGACACCCCCTGTTAAGTGCCTTTCCCCATGATCCCCCTGTATTCTGACCCAGAGCACTTCAGCCTGCCCCTCCTCTGATCCCATCCTGCTAGTTGAGGATGTGTATTGCTCTTTGATGTAGAGTGCCACACCCCCGCCTTTCCTCCCCACTCTATCCTGCCTGTATAGTTTATAGCCCCTAATTTTAACCACGTAGTTGTGGGATGAATCCCACCGGATTTCTGTGAGCCCTGCTGTGTCTGGGTTTGAACTAATTACCTGGAGGGCGAGTTCCGCCTGCTTATTCCTCATAGTATGAGCTTTGGTGTAGAGGCATTTAAGGCCATGAATTGGTGCATGTGCCACCCCTGATTCCCAGGATTATCTGAACCCCTGTCACTTACCTGGGTACTCCTTGTGCACTTCACCTGTCTTGGTTGGGAGGTATCCTCAAGTCCTCCTGTGGCCCCATACCCGGGCAAACTATTTTAAAGCACACCGCATGAGATCAGCCAACCTGGATGAGAAGACATGCTTGCTTTTAGGGGAGAGGTATAGCCCATCCCACCCAAGCAAGGCCTCTGCGTGAAAGTATGGGTCGTTATTCAGGAACCCGAGGCCTGCCTGGTGGCACCAACTCTGTAACCATCGGTTGACCTTGCCAATGCAGACCTCGTGTCATTGTCCACATCTACTCACTGGGAGAATAGAGGAGAATACCACCTGTGCCCCCGTCTCCTTGAGCTTGGCCCCCCAGGGCCTTGAAGGCCTTCATGATGTGATCTGGGTTGCCTCTGGCTGCCTCACTTGTTCCCACATGGATAAGAACCATGGGGTACTGGTCTAAGGGTCAAATGTAGGCTGGGATCCTCTCTGCTATCATGTACCCTAGCCCCCGGCATGTAGCAGACCTCTCGTGCCATGGGGTTGAGCCAACAGATGGGACCCTCCGTTCCCCTTAGGATGGAATCCCTGATGACAAGTACCCAGCATTTCTTCCTCGTGGTGCATCCCCTCTGCACCGTCTGTGTCATGCGTGGACTAGCACTGTCCCTGCTGGAGGCATCCACTTCGTCTTTCTTCACCAGGGCTGCCAGGGCCTCATACCTGTTCCCCAGTTGTACCTGGGGAACCTTCACCATGCTAGCCCGAGCAGCCCTGGTTCTGGTGGATACCTTATACCACGTCTGTTTAATGCGTCTCCCAGGGTGTCTGTACACTGGATAACTGGTCCTGCAGTGAACAGAAATAGGAGTCAATTTCATCCTCTGTAGCCCTGATCCTCCGCAGCCTGCTTACCTCAGCCTGGAGTTCCCTCACTTGCTCCTCCAGAGCCCAAAGTCGGGCACAGGAGGGACAGACAAGGGAACCACCAGACCCCGCCCTCTCCCACCAGCTGCTGGGACCCCACCAAGCCACCCCCACAGACCAAGGGGAAAGGGGCTGCCGACCCTACCAAGAGCTCCATCTGGGTGGAGGCCACAGAAGAGCCCAGGACAGGTGGCGCTGCCGGGGCAGGGCCCCTAGCAGCTGAGCTCCGTGTCCCTACCATGTCTGCTGAGCTGTGAGTCAACTTCTCTTGCCTGTTGGAGGCTCCCTTCTGGGCCACTGCCGTGTGTCCGCCTTACGCGAACACTGGTGCAAATGCCGGATCACCCTTACAGAGTACACCTGTTTGTGCGCGCTGCCTGCTCGTGGCTCCGGACCATGGCTCCCTGCCAGCTGAGTTAAAAGGGATCTGGGGGGCTTCCCCCCAGATCCACCTCAGCTGTGCTGGCTCCCTCTGCCCACTTACCTTAGGGGGATCAGCTGCTGCTGCCCCTTCTGCTGCTTCCACTGCTGCTGCCTCTGCCACCGCCGGTGCCCTGCTCCCTCCGCTCCTGACCCTAACTGCCAGGGGTTGCTTCATACCATGGTAAGCATCAAGGTCTAAAGCAGTGATGTCAAAGATCTGGCCCATAGAGCCCCATCATCTAGTCCCTAGTGTTGCATCTGTGTCTCAGAGTTGACGGAGATGACACACATGAGTCCCAGACTGGCTGGAGTGGGCATCACATGGTGCGCAGACCAGACTGACTCTGCATGGGTGCTGCATGCACTGGATCCAGCATACAGGGGGAGGGGGCCTGATGCAGCCTGTCGACTGGCTCATGTGGTCAGACTAGTAGTTGCACTCCTGGTATAAAGCATTATCTAGTAAACAATAATGCGTAATCTACAGTAGAGTGCTATGATTATTTAAAGTCTTTCTCTACTGACTGTTGGGAACAATGGAGTGGGCTTTCTGTGTGTTCCCTGGGACTGATTTCCTTCTCAAAGGAAAAAAAATGAATAATAGAAATTAATGCTGGAAGAGGGAGTGGGGGGAGGGTCATCTAGGCTAAGTACAGACAGTCAAAAAGGCTGAATCATTTCAATCTTTTTAGATTAATCTAAGATGTGTAGTATAAACCAAGAAGCAAGTGAACAGATATTCACTTTTGATTCTGGAAATGCAGCCACATGTCTGCAGTGGTCCAAGCCAGAAGTCAGGGGAGAACTAGAGCATGCCTCCCTGCTCAGCTGGAGCAGACAGTTTGGGTCAAGTCTAGTTACCCACCGTGCAGGGATAGGGAAGGTGCAAAGCATCCTGGGATGCTGGGGGACTGCGTTAACTTGAATTTGGAGGGGATTTGGGACAGAAATTCAATAAACTGATTTAACCTAAATCAGTTATGTCTGATATTACATGCATCCAGGTTTATCTTAAACCAGTTTCAACCATTTTGAAAGTGGATTATGTGTACTGAACTTATTCTGTTACAGGTTTAAACCAGTTTCTGGTCACTCATACCAGTTTATGTGTAATGTCTGTCCCTAGCCTTTGTGTTACGGATTTGAACCAGTTTATATCTCTTATACTGGTTTGTGTAATTTCTGTCCCTAGCCCTAGTGCAGCTTCTTGCTCAATGCAGAATCATCCCCTGCCTAAATCACTTCAGACAAATGTTTGTCTAACTTTTATTTTAAATCTTCCTATGGTGGAGCTTTCACAGTCTCCCTAAGTAATCTGTTACAGTAGTTAGTTATCTCTGAATATTAGAAAGAATTTTCTAACTATAATCTAAACCTCCCTTGTTGCAATTTAAGGCCAATGCTGCTTGACCTGTCACCTGTGGAAATGCCGAAACAGTTGATCGCTATCCTGTATAACAACCTTTTTCGTATTTCAAGATTGTTATCAAATCCCCTCAAAGTCTTTCCTTCTCCATTTCTAAATATTTCCAGTTCTTCCATCCTCTTTTCATAAGTCATGTTTCCTACAGCTCTTCATAATTTTTGCTATTCTCCCCTGGACTTTTTCCTTTCTGTCCATGTCTGCCTTGAAGTTTGGTGCCCAAAAGTAGATGCAGTATTCTAGTTGAGGCCCCATGTGTACTAAATAGAATGGCAAAATCACTTTCTGTAACTTACATATGACACTCCTGCTAATGCAGTCTATTCTGAGCATTTTTGCAATAGTATTATGCTGTTATGTAGTATATTTAACTTGTGGTCCAGGTCATTTTCTGCAGTTCTACAGTCTAGTGAGTTTTTCCCTATTTCTTCTTTTTGGATTTGTGTGTTGTCACGGCAATACTTTTCATATGTTCCTGTTGAATTTATTTGTCTTTATTTGTCCTTATTTCAGGTTGAATTTACAATTCAAAGGGAGCTGCACCTCCATTTTGAAATTTTTTAGGGGTCCACAAATGAAAAAATTTTGAAAACCACTGATCTAGGTTCTATTTCCTTAGCTTTCCTAACACCATGGACCTCTGACTTTCTCATAACTGTCAAATGTGCAGGAGCCCGTACTAATAAGACTGGACTAAGCTGCCTCGGCTTTAACCTTAGATGAAGCAGGGTTAAAGTTGAAGTAATTTTCCTTCACTTATATCCCTACAGGCTTACATACACTAAGTTACACCATAACAGGGCATGTGTAGATGAAACAGGGGCCCTAAATTGAAGCGGTAGGTTATTAAAAACACTTTTTCAATTTAGGGCCCTTTAAACTCCTGTGTCATGCACACACTTACCTGCCTCTTCACTGGTGGGGAGGAGAGGGCGAACTGCCAGTGGGTGGAATTGTCCCTGGGCTGTGGGGGCAGTTTGGGAGTCTGTGGGCTCTTGCCTGCCTGCTCCATCTTGGACCCTGTCTGTCCACCTAGGTGAGCAGCTTCTGTCACCGGCAGTTGCATGTGGGGTTAAAGCTGGGCAACAGGGCAGCCCCGGGAGAGAGGCAGCCAGCTCTGTGCACCCCGTCCTGCTCCTGCTGCTATGGCCATGCCCGGCAAGGTGCTGCCCATATAGCAAGTGCCGGGGCCAACGTTGGGCTGGGCAGGACACCTCAGCCCTGCCCATGGCTGAGAGCAGGCACGTGTGGGCAGGGTAATGCCCAGGGCAGAGGGTGGGGAGGCAGCTCTGATGCTTGCTCTTAGGAAAGGCAGCAGAGCCCCTTCTTCCTGAGCAGCCCCAGCTGAGTCCCCCAGGCTGCTGCCTGTGCAGTCCCCTCCCCTTCAGGGTCCACCAGTGCCTGCAGCTGCAGTGCCCCAATCTGGTTGGAGCTGCACCTCTACTTGCAAGGCAACTTCTCGTAGGATTCAGGCTGACCTGGACAGGTTGGATCAATGGGCAGAGAGAAATAGGGTGCAATTGAATAAAGATAAATGTAAGGTACTCCACCTGGGAAGGAGGAACCCCCAGCACACCTATAGGTTGGGGAGTGTCCTTCTCAGCAGCTCGGAGGCAGAGGGGGATCTTGGAGTCATAATTGACTCCAAGATGAACATTCTATGAATCTGTGAATGAGCCGGCAGTATAACAAGGCCATCAACATGGCCAGTTGCATCTTGTTGTGCATTAGCAGGTGCATGACTAATAGATCAAAGGAGGTGATGCTCCCCCTCTATGCGGCACTGGTCAGGCGGCAGTTGGAGTACTGTGTCCAGTTTTGGGCACCACACTTCAAGAGGGATGCGGGGAATCTGGAGAGGGTCCAGAGGAGGGCCACTCGCATGATTAGTGGCCTTTGTGGTATGAGGGGAGGTTGAGAGAGCTGAATCTCTTCAGCTTTCACAAGAGATGGCTGAGGGGAGATCTTGTAGCCTCCTATAAATTTATTAGGAGAGGTCAACGGGGAATAGGGGAAGCACTGTTTACTAGAACACCCCAGGGAGTGACTAGTAATAATGGGTGTAAACTAGTTGAGAGTGGATTTAGGTTAGATATTAGGAAGAAATCTTCACAGTAAGGATCTGGAATGGGCTTCCAAGAGAGGTGGTGCTATCACCTAGCTTGGAGGTCTTCAAGAGGAGGCTAGATAGTCACCTGACTGGGATCATCTGACCTCTGTCCTCTTTCCTGCCAGGGGCGGGGGGTCAGACACGCTGATCCATTGTGGTCCCTCCTAACTCTACAATCTATGAATCTATAGGATTTGAATTATGGGGGAGCTCAGTCCCCTGCCCCCAAGTCTTGTCTCCTTTATTGATCATGTTTCTGATCGCTAAATAAAACAACAGAGATCTCTCTTTTTTTTCACTGTGCTTCTGCCTATTGAGTTCGTTTTGTGTCATACACTGCCTCCGATCCTTGCAACCCCCTCCCATGTGAAAATTAAAATTAACTATGTAAATTAGATTGTTTTTATACTCAGTTTGCTAAAATTCTTTGAGTGAGTTTGCCGGTCCACAGTATAAAAAAGGTTGAGAACCACTGGGCTACAGGACTGCTTTGCACACATACTTCCTCTGTTTGTAACATCTAGACAATAAGGACACTAAACACTGTATTATAAATGAACTGGCAATTGAGGGACTTGAGGTCAGTTTTGGGGAGGCATGTAGAGATTATAATAGGAGGTGGCTGAAATTTCTGAATACCTTTTGTCCTTTTGAAATATGACCTATTATAAAGAAATGGATTGTTCTTTATAAAAAAAAAAATATTAAAAAATGATGAATTTTTCCAGTAAAATTAAAAATAATGTAAACATTTTCTACTAAAAATGCATTATTTTACTTGGTTGCTTTCTGTTGCCAGTTTTGATTAACTTAGCTGAACTGTGGGACTATTAAATATTTTTTAAATAAGAGCTCTTATTTTATATATATCAAAAAATTCTCATTAAAAAAGAAATTCTGCAGGAAAAACAAACAAACAGGACAATACAATTCTCCCATGATAGCTAAAAAGGAAAAACAATAAAACAAAGGGAACAGAAAGCATGTCTGCATTTGCCAGTATTTCCACTAGCTTGACTGGGTTTTTTTGCCAGCTTTTTGTCACAATTGGAGACAGTTCATCATCTCTGCCAATAACGGTACTATAGCACATGCTAAACTTCCTCACTGCAGTACGTTGAAATATTCTGGCATGTACCTGACCCTTAGATCTTATAAATAAATTTGATTTTATTTTTTGTTTCTCCTTTCTTGGTCTTCCATTTTCCCGTTTCTTTCCCATTTTATTTCCTCATTTTGCTTTTCCTTGTACTCTTGCTTTTCCTACCTTGGCCTATCTTTAAATACTTAAAGTGCTGTTTGACCAAACTCAAACATCAGTTTTGGTCCAATGCTGATTTGGGATCTCTTGCTGCACCCATTTATGCTGATTTTTAAAGAAAGCATTGATAATGACAAACACAAAGCCTTTAATGCTGCATATCACTATAGCCACAATGAATATATATTACAAATGTTCATACAATACAGGATTGAAAGGACTACCCATACTGTTTTGATTGGAAAGTGATGACAGACTGTTTCAGAATCCCATTTCTCTCACAATTAGGAACTTTCTTCTAATTTTCAGTATATAGGAGTTCATGGCAAGCTTATAACATTTTATTCTTTGGTCACCATTGGCCTTAGTGGGCGTTAGTACACATGATGCCCATTTTTGCAGTTTAATTGCCTCAGACTGCACATGTGAAAAGTTGTTTTTATGACTTAAATGAGTTTATTACTTTGCAAACAATACCACATCTGCATGTATTTTAGTTTGCAACTTTGCTATTTGTAACATTGCAGTCTTTTGACAGTTCACCCCCCCTTATCTTAGGAGAGGTAGACTGAAAGTGGAAGTGGTGAAGGTCCTGACCTTTTTTTCCCCCTGCACAGCCTGACTGTCTCCTGTGGCCAGGAGTCAAGCTGCCAGCCGGCTGAGTGGCCCCTGAACTGTGGGAAACCCTGGTTCTTTCCGCAGCAGCAGCAGCATCCCCTGGGGCTGCCCAGCTAACAGGCTGGATGCTGCCCTAGCTTGATCTTGGGGAAGAGTTGGCTCGGGCTGGGTGCTGCTTCTGAGCTGGGGCAGCACCCACCTGCTACTCATCTGCCCGAGCAGCTGTGGGGGTGCTGTTGCCGTGGAGGGAAGAACCGGGCTCCCTGCAGCTCAGGGTCTGCTGGCAGGGCAAAACCCAAAAAGAATCGGGCTCCTTGCCATGTTTGTTTGTTTGTTTGTTTGATGGGGGGGGGGTTTGTATTTTTGTTTTTTCCCTGTGAAACTTGCCTGTGTGAGCTACCTGTAGGCCACACAGCTTCTGAGCTGTGGGGGGAACCCATCCGGCTGCATTGGTGGTGCCCCCTGGAGCCACCCAGGCAGGGTGCTAATGAGCCAGGGGCTGTCCCCGCTCAGAGGCAGTGCTCACCACATTCAACTCTTCCCCAAGCCTACCTGCTAGCAGCCCGCCTGGACAGCCCAAGGGGGTACCATGGAGTAGGTTCCCCACAACTCAGGGGCTGTTCTACCTACCGGCAGTTCGTCCCTCCCCCCAGGCCACGGGAGACATGGGCAGCCTCCCCAAAGGGAAAAAAAGAAAAGGTTCAGGCCTCTTGTAACAGTGATGGAAGCCCCTAAGTTGAAACAGTGGGTTTTTAATCATCACAATTAAAAATCCACCATTTCAATTTAGGGGCTAAACCCCTGTCAGATGTACAAATGCCCTGTCTTTTTAAATGGCTCTATCTTCTCTTTTTTAAATATTACTTGTTGCCATTTCTCTTTCAACTACCTTAGTGAAAAAAGTATAAGCCCCCTGTTCTTGAGCTTACATAATTTCCCATGTGACACCACATTAAATACTTTAATGAAGTCTAACTAGATAAGATCTACTACATTTTCTATATCTAGAAAATTGTTGCCTTATCAAAGAAAGAGAACAGGTTCTACTTCTGATAATCCCTAGTTGTATTTTACCCTCTTTAATTACACACACACACACACACACACACACACACACACACACACACACACTATTTAATTGTGTGTGTATATATATATGTGTGTGTGTGTGTGTGTGTGTGTGTATATATACACACTATTTAATTGTGTGTGTATATATATGTGTATATATATATACAATTAAATAGTAACATTAATACATTTATATTAATAAATTAATATTGATATTAAATTAATTCTATATATATAATTTTTTTTTTACAATTTTTCCTTCAAACTTTGTTCTAAAGCCTTGCATACTACTGTGGTCATATTAATGGGTGTGCAACTCTCTGGATCACTTTTTTCCTCCTCTTAAATAGAGCTAATGCATTTGCTCTTCTCCAGTAATATCATGCCATCCCTACCTTCATGATTGATTGTAACACATATTACTGAACTTGTGACTTGATGGGCTAGTTATGTTCAGAATTCTGGGATAGGAAGTAGCTGCTTTCCCCTGCCTTGAGTGCATTATGGTTTTTAAGTTTTATTTTCGCCTTGTTTCCATACCTCATTCCTTTTATCCATCCATTTGTCTTCATGGTCAACTACATCATCCTTGTTGAAAGCTTAAATTTTAGTTTTCAACATGTTTAAGTCTCTGAGTTCTTCAGTCCAGTTGTTTCTACCAATTTAATTTCTCAAGTTTGAATTTTGAAATAAATGCTGTTTATCTTTTTATTTAATTTAAATGGAATCAAGTCTTGGTTATCCAAGTTTATTAATTACAGCCAGCTCTTCTGTTATGTCCTCACTGCTTATCACAGGTAAGTATAAAATAGTATTTTGGTTCAATGATTACTGTGTGGAGGAATCTGCTGGCTGTCGCATCCAAAATATGGTATCTGTGCTGAATATGGTACCTTACTATAATTAGTCACATTTTTTTACCCAGTCTTTATCCAGAAAATCAGTCTCCCATGATACAAATTCTCATAGTATTAATCTGTTTCAGTGATATTACAGATGTCTCTATCCATATCCAAATTTGCCCCTGGAGGTATAGAGCAGATTTACAGCATTCTATCAGTAGAACCTCTTACTATCCTTCCCCAAGGGAAATCAATACAAACAAATTATCTTTTATTTATGCCATCCCACATATGTCTATCAGATCATCAGTAAAAAACAGCCCTGCCCCTCCTGTGGTATGGCAGGAGATAATGATTGTTGGGATTGAGGATCAGATCCTATCATACCTTTAAATAAATAAATAAATGTCTGTCAGTGGCTTTACTGGCAGCACTCTATTCACTTGCTAAAAAAGGCACTTTACTTATGCTAACTTTTAGGCTAGGGGCACAAATTACACAAATCAGTTTAAATGATCAGAAACTGGTTTCAACTTGTAACAGAACAGAAATTCAGTGCACATAAGCTACTTTTAAAATGGCCAAAACTGGTTTAAGATAAATCTGGTTGGTTGTAGTGTTGGATCCTGAGTTGGACATTTGTAGCCGTAAAACTCTGGTTTATTAGGTGGAACTTATTAGGCGGAATTATTATTGGAACACTAATAATGAAGTTAAATCATAAACCTTGGGGGGCTGGTACGTGTACGTGTGTGTACACACACACACACACACACACACACACACACACACACACACACACACACACACACTAGCAAGCTACAGAGTCAGGTATACCTATCCTACAAGCACTGGAGTCTGCCATTCAATGGCCAGTCGAGGCTTCTTTCAGTGTGGTGTAATCCTCCAGAAGGAGGTCACCGGCTGGTCCTTCTGGCTGGACAGTTTGGGTGCTGGTCAAGTTGGAGATCAAGAAGGTACCACTGAGGGTCACTTTTCACTGCTTTTTATCTGTCCTTGGCAGACTTTGGTGACTCCCCAGTTTTCAGGTTTGCCCAATCCAGGGGTCATTGACCCTC
>JAGPOW010000261.1:195641840-195735603 GCA_030014935.1 Caiman crocodilus
TTCACTGCTTTTTATCTGTCCTTGGCAGACTTTGGTGACTCCCCAGTTTTCAGGTTTGCCCAATCCAGGGGTCATTGACCCTCATGGGACTTCCCCCTCTGTGGCTACTGGATGTCATCTGTCAGCCTCAGGGGTCACTTGCATGTACATGCAAGTTTGGGAGTCAGTTGATGAGTTTTGAATAGTGCTCTGGGAACAGCCAATCTGGAGATAGTCAATGCCGGGGACCAACTTTTGGGATGAATAACTCAGACCAGGGCTTCTAGCCCTTAATAGTGATGTTTAGAGATTTTCCAGTTGCTACATTGTCTTCTATTGATTTCTTCCGCTGGTTGATCTGCCGTTTTCCTAGGTGTTAATTATTGCCTGCTACTGTGTTACTCATTCAATTACTGATTCACTCGCTCTTTCAGGGGCCTGCCTGATACAGGGAAGCAGCAGTTTGACTCCTGCCCTTGTTAACATTGTTACAATGTATAACTTACTTCTGAAACTAAACACATTTAGTTGAAAGGTGAGGTGTACAAAATATAAGCTACAAAAGTAATGCCATGGCACACAAGTAGATAAAAATATCAAAATACAAGGTCAAATGGGTTTATAGAACTTCTGTCCCAGACCCCTTCCTGGTTTAAGATGACTCACAAAGTCCCCCAGCATATAAGGCTGCTTTGCAGCCCTGGGCTGGGCTGGGGGAACAGGGTTGGTGCCATCCCCCTCTTCTCAGCCAGCCAGAGCAGTGATAGTATTCTGGCTAGGGAAGGGGGTGGAGGGGTGGGACAAGTGGAGGAACAGGGGCCATGGCCAGATGCTGGTCCTGGGCTTGAGGCAAAGCAGGGGAGGGAGGGGCCTGGCCAATTTTGTTGCAGGCACAAGCAGAGAAAGAGATGGGCAGGGGGAAAGATGCCCCTGGAGGGATCCCAGCACAGCCCGCCCTCTGTAATGCAACAGTGGGAAGAATGCAGGGCATTCAGAAGTGGGCACTGGACCTGGGGGCACGTATGGAGTAGCTGCTTCTCTTGCTGGCCATGTCCAGGCCCAGGTCTGGCACAGAGCGGGTGTCCGCCCCAGCCAAGCAGCATGCCCAGAGCAGCTTCATGGGTCCCAGGGGCAGCAGTCAGGGTTTTGCAAGCAGGGAAGCGGCCCTGGCCAGGCCAGGCCCAGGGAGTCCCCAGGGCCACTTCCCTGCTTGCAGTGCTCTGGCACTTGCCCTGGGTGTTGCACCTGGGCATGCTGCTTGGCTGGGGCAGCCCTATGGCAGCAGCATTGCTGCTTGGTAGCCAGGTGCAGGCTGGCCTAGGGGCTGTTGGGGCTAGCTGGCTCCTCCTGGGGGACCTGCTGCTGCTGTTGCTCCTGGCTGCACCAAGCCCTGCCACTGCCTGCAGCTGCTGGGCAGGTTGCCCAAGTTGGGTGGTCTGAAAGAGGAGGCTGTGATTGGGCAACTGCAGTGCCTGGTAACTGCAAGTTAGTGCTGGCAACTTTCTCAGGAGGTAGGTGAGAGTGACTTGGGCAGAGTTGTCAGTGGGGGTTGAAGGAGGACTTGTTTCATGATTGGTGCCACCACCTTCCCCTTCCCCAGAGATACCTGTCCTGTGCTGGGCCTGGGCTCGGGCATGGCCATGGTGGGAGAAGAAGCTGCTCTGCCGGTGCCCCCAGGCCTGGTGCCTGCTTCCAAATGCCCTGCATTCTCCCCATTGTTGCATCACAGAGATCTGGCAGCCACTGTCCCCGTGCCAGCCAGGCACCCTCAAATAAACGGGTGTCTGATGGCAAGAAGTTCCTGCTTCCTCCCTGCGTGTCCAGGGTGCAGGTCTGGCCCCTCACTCCCTCTGGTCCCTTAAATACACAGTGGAGGGGCTGAGGGGAAGGGCCCCAACTCCTGCTTGTGATTGCAGGAAGCCCACAGAGAAGGGAAGGCAGAGAGCAGGGGCTGTGCAGCATTGGGCTTTACTTCGGGAGGTGTGGGGGGAGGAGGCAAACCGGCCCCGGGCCTTTCTCCTTCTTGTTTCTGCAGTAGAACAGGGACTTGCAGGGTTCACATCTAGCCCAGCCCCTGCCTGAGGCAAAAGCATCCCTGTCCAGACCTTCCTGTACACAACCATACTCTCAACTCTTCATATGATGACTGGCAGCCCTGACACAAGGCTCTCCTGCCTCAGCTACTCGAGCAGCAAGCAGGGTTGAGAAAAGCCAGGCAGATCCCAGCTAGGGACCCTACAGGCCAGGGTGGGGTTTTAAACTCCTCCTCAGTTACACTTCGTAGCCCACTCCCCTCTGATCAGCTTCTCTCCAGCCTTGCAGCTGCTGCGGAAGGGAAGGGAGGGCTCACTCTAGCATCCCTGACTTCTAGTCTGAGTCACTTCAGGCATGTTGCTGCATTTCTGGAATCAAAAGTAAATATCTATTCATTTGCTTTCTGGTTCAGTCTGTGCAGGTTAGACTAACCTGCAAAGATTCAATTGACTCAGGCTTGAATGTTTGTACTTAGCCTTAACAGCTACCTTACTACTCTTCTCATCAATATTAATACTTTTTTTGTAAAAATATTTTGTGGTCACATCTGTAATTTCATCAACTACCTGTTTCAGAATTAGGGATTTTTCGAATTCCTGAGTTATTTTAATGAGTCCAGTGCTACATCTGGAGCCAGTCATATGAATCACTTAGAGATTTAATTGATTTAAAAGGGACTTCAAATGGTTGCAAGAGTCAGTATTACCAGACCCAATGCAGGATCTGTTCCTGTATAAGGATTCACTTGTGCAAGAGCCAGGAAAGCCAGCATGGGTTACCAATATTTAAATAACCTATTTTCTGTAACAGCAAAAGGAATTAGCTCTTAACTGCTCAGTAACCTTCATTTGGAATTTCCTTATTTTTGAGTGCTTGACTTTTTAACCTTGTAATTATTTGAATGTAGGTTGGTTAGGGTGTAATGGCATACAGTTTGGCATATTCTAATGGTATATAGTTTGGCATATTCTAATATTACAAAAGCCTTAGGCTGGCTGTCTGGCTGTCCATAACACTTTATTAGTACTCTGATCGGTTGTCTTGACAGCCAATCAGAGTGTTCTGCACAGACAGACATGTGGCTGAGTACCATGACAGCAGGGACTGAGGGCCCGGTGGGGTGTAGGGGGCAGAGGGGGATGGCGGGGACCAGAGCACCACCATAATGGAGGGGATGGAGTGGGGGGCTGAGGCCAGCAGCGCAGCCCTCATGCCCCCCAGCTCTGCTCCTTGGTGGTAGTGTGGGATGCTGGCAGCACAGCACTGGCCTCACCCCCCACATAGCGAAGTGCCACCATGACAGTGGGGACTGAGGAGCTGGAGCAGGTGGGCAAGGCCAGCAGCACTGGCCTCACCACCCCAGCCCTGCTCCTTGGACCCAGGGGCTGGAGTGGGGTCTCCCCCTCCAACAACAGCTCGCAGGTAGGGGGCAGCAGTGGGAAGGGGAGCGGGCATTACCGGTGGCAATGTGCAGCCATCTGCCACTATTTGCAAGCTCCGCTTTGCCTGCCCCGTTCCTGGGAGATGGCAGCATGGGGGTGAACAGCAGGTGGTGGGACGGGTGCACAGGCCTGCACCTAAAGCAGTGTGTGTGGGCGGAAACTGGACCCAAAACAATGCGGGGGAAGGGGGGAATGGGCCCGGACCCAAAGTGGTGGGGGGAAGGAGGGAATGAGCCTGGGCCCAAAGTGGAAGATGGGAAAGGGAGGGAGTGGTCCTGGACCTGAGGCAGCAGGGGCAGGGAGGGAGTGGGAAGCTGAAACCCTGACCAATGGAGGGAGGGTCGACGTGGGCCTCTGTCCCCACCCTTCCCCCACCCCGTCATGCTTGATGGGCAATTGGCTATTCCTTACATATCAAGAATATATTACATTGGGGTGGGCAATTATTTTGGGTGGAGGGCTGCTTACCCAGTTTTGGCTGGCTGTTGACGGTGGTATGGGTATCCCCGCCCCTTGACAGGTGCCTCACCCCCTGATCACCATCTTGGGACCAGTGTTGCAGGGCCAGCACTGGTGAGTCCCAAAGTGGGGTACAGGCTGGCAGGGGTCTGTGGAGCTGGGCTGGGCTGCACCAGCAGGGAGAGGGAGGAGCTGGCCCAGTTCTATAGAGCCCCTGCTGGCTGGGACCCTACATTCCTTCCACCCTGCTCTGGGCCCCATCGACACTGGCCCCAGGACACTGGTGTGAGCCTTGTGCTCCCACTGGCTCCTGCACCTGCTCACTCCCAGTGCCCCCCAGCCCTACGGTACAGGTGAGGGGCAGCACACAGCCCTGACCCCACACTCATGGCAGGAAAGGAGCTGGTGCTGAGCATGGGGAAGAGTGGCCCCTCGCCTGCCCCATGGCCAGTGCTCTCTGCTGCAGGTGTTCGCAGCCCACGCAAGGCTGTCTGGAACAGGCATAGGCAGCCCCGCATGGGCTGCAAGCAGCTATAGTGCACGGCGCTGGCCATGGGGCAGACAAGGGGCTGTTTTTCTTGCGCTCAGCACCAGTTTCTAACCCACCCCACTGCCAGCTTGGGCCCTGCTGGCTCCAGGCTCGCCCGTTGGCAGCAGCAGCTGCACCCCACGCGCTTGCTGCTCTGGGTAGTGTTGGCTGCTGCTGCCTGCCCGCGCTTAAGTTTTCCCCAGGCTCCTTCCCTGCCTGGGGTCTCCCCCACTTACCGGAGGTTCCAGTGTGGGGCAACCATGTGCTCCCAGGCTAGAAGCCCCTGCTGGGTCTTCTGGCGGGGCTGAGTGGGCCCTGCTGTTGTGGGCCAGGCTTCCCCTGGATCCTACTGTCCTTGATTCGTCATTTTTTTTTACAGGAACCAAAGGCAGATAAAATTCATTTTCTCAGTTTTTTTAGGGGCCCTATAGGTCAGATAGACTGGCCTTGCAGGCTGTATTTTGCCCACCCCTGTATTACATATAAGAAATGTTATTTAAAATAAACTGCATTTTATTTTGGCCTTTTCACTAACCGTCTTTATTAATAAAGGAAACAATGAATAAAGAAATCTTGAAGGTTGTTGTTTACAAACAATAATACAATCCTTATATCTAGTAAAGGTGATTTCTGATATTTTCTCTATTTACATAAGGAACTTGCTACAATAAAAAGTCTTTCAAACTTCAAATGATCATTCAGTGCATTGTTATAGACTGAATTTTAATGGAAGAATAATATAATCCAGCCACCAGCAGTAGATGGAGAGCTCTACTTTTCTGTGGGTTAAATCAATATATTGTTAAAATGGGAAGGAATCTATTAGGACAGTGATTGCATGGTAATTACATAAAGTCAAGTAGTGGAAAATTTTAGTATTCAAATGACCAAGCCTACTTCTGCCTGTGTGTGTGTGTGTGTGTGTGTATGGGGCCTCTAAAAAAAAAAAAATTTAGAAAATTATTATTAATCTGCCCTGGGCTGCTTGTCATGTGGCCCTCGATGGCTTGCCAAAGCTTAGTTAGTGGACCTTTGCCCAAATTAATTACCCACCCCTGTCCTAAAGTTTGGTTCATGTTGAAGTATGTGTTCGCTTGGTGCCCCATTAAAGCTTGCACTAGTCTAACTGCAGGTTTTATCAGCTATGCATTTATCTCTGAGAGAGGATGATCACAGATTCAAAAACTCTATTACAATGCAAAATTTAGAAGGGTTGTTCAGACTTGATTTGCATTCTCTTGACTTTTGAGTGGTCAAGGCTAGTACTTTTAAAATGGTATACTGAGGCCTAGGAGTTGGATCCAAATTGACCTTGTAGATATCTCCACTTAGGGTTGCAGTACCTGAGGCTTAAGAACCTTTCCCCACTGTTTCAATTTAATAAGAAATAAACCCCCCATCACATGTACAATGGTGAGGGGCCTGATCATCAGGGGCTGTGTGACCTAGCGGCAGCTTGTGCAGGCAGGCTCTACTGGTGGGGCGTTGGGGGGGAGGGGGGGAGTGACAAGAAGCCCGTTTGTTCGTTTGTTCGTTCGTTCGTTCTTTTCTCCTGGAGCCTGCCTGCCTGCCTGAGCTGGTGGCACACCCCTTGGTACTGCCTGGACTGGGTGCTGCCACTACAGGGGGAAGTACCAGGGTCCCCTGCAGCTCAGGGGCCACTTGGCCTGCTGGCAGTTTGCCTCCTCTCCCATGCTACAGGAGAGGCAGGTAAGTCTGCCGTGGAAGAGGCAGTTAAGCTTTGGCACCCTGTGCATCATCCCTGTTGCCTGGGACCACCTGGGAATGGCTGGTTTGCCCCTGGGGCAGAATGGTAAGGTGGCAGAAGGGGGGCTAGGTGTGCTGGTGGCAGGAGAAGGCAGCAGGGATGATGCACGGGGCACTGGAAACCCGCCAAGCATGAGCTTCCCTGAGCACATCAGCTTCCTGTGCCCCATGCACTACTGCACTTTCTTAGGTAGCAAACTAAAATACCTTGTTACTTTACAAAGTTGTTTAAAACAGAATATGCTTCCGAGTGTGTAAATAGCAACACCATGAACTTGGTGCAAAAGGGCAATTAAGCCACCCTAAAGGCCAATTTTGTTGTGTGTACAAAGGCCCTAGGTGTCTAGACTTCCTGTCTAGCAAGTAGGCAGACAAAAGTGCCCCACAAGCATGATCCAGAAACCCTGGTTGCTCAGTCTGTAAATAGCCAATAGATAAGTATGACTAACCTCTGGCTCCTCCTTGGAGCTTAGGCATCTGACTCATGGTATCAAGGGAGGTGCTTCTATCACCTTGGGATCCAAACTACTCAGAGGAGAGGTACCTGCTTGAACCAGAATGCGCAACTGATAGCTCCATTGATTTCAGTGTAAAGCAAAGCATGTTCATTCCTGAACACAGCAGCAGTAAGTATTGTGCCTTTTGCACAATAGCCTACTGGATAGAGCACTAGTTCAGAGAGTGGTAGACCTGAAACTGAAGTCTCTGCTTCCCAGACGGATGTCCTCACCATCAGGCTATGGTGTAGGCAAGATGGAGGCCTCCTTCCACTCCTCCTGTTGAAAATGGACAGTCAAGAATGTAAAATCTGTAAGGCATGAAGGAAAACATGTAAGAGAACCGTGACTGTAAACTGGTGAGAAGGGAATTGGGGAATCCACAGTTCTGGTCCCCGCTGCCAAGGTTCTTTCTGGGTTTTAACCTATGAATGTCTAATGTAAAGGAAGCAAGAGAGGAGATGTGTGACAATAGTGTGATGAAGAGGCACACCCATAGGAGGTGAGAGATCTGGGTTCCCAGTCTTGTTGCTAGCATGTTTTATGCCTTCTGGATTAGAAATCCATGAGTTTAAATAGGAGAATTAATATATAAGACATTTGTAAGCAGGCTGCTTAAGAAACCTGTAGGACAAGTTTAAATGTAATCTATTCCATGGCTTACCCTACAACCATTTGTTCTCCTCCCAAACCTGTTTTGAAACATTAACCTATTTTCTTCTATTTAATTTGCATCGAGTACTTATAGTTTTCAACTTCACAAATATTATTGAAAATGAAAACAATTCCCAACTTCAATTTGAATGATTTAAGCATAAATTATAGGTTTGGGCAGGAGATGTGAGCCTGGGAGTTAAATGTATGAAAAAGAAGCAGATGACAAACTTCTACAACAGGTAACTTCACTCAGTCTGGTGTAGAATCACCCCAACAGTAATAGGTATTAAACCGTACCAGTATAAATAAAACAGGTGTAGCTTGTCCACTTCCATCCACAGTTTCTGTTATATGTACATCTATATATAAAAGTGGGGGCAAGCATAGCACTGGGGTAGGAAATTACCTATTAATATATCATGGAAATTAAAAGTGGAATGGTGTGCTATGGATACAATCTTATATTTGAAATTCTTTTGCACAATATTAAATAGGCATGTAGGATGTCAACATACTGTTTTGTTTATAATTATCAACTTAGTCATTTTCTCTATGGGTAATTCAATTAGCATGGCAAGCTTGTGCTCAGCTGCTACTGTCATGTGCTTATTAGTAATTCTGAGGTGATGATGTCTCTTTTCCTGCATGCATTTAAAAATGTGGGGTAAGTGAAATACATTTCATCTGCCCTTGGATAATATGTTGGCCTACATCACTAGGCAAAACTCCCAACACTCCTTTGAAGGAGATGTATCCTGTGTAATGCAAGTCTCTTAAGAGGCCGTGATTATTCTCTCTCTCAATTTCTGCAGTGTTTTGGCAACTAGAGTTCACACTGGATAAATACAACTTTTAAGTGAAAAACAGAAGGTGTTTCAAATAACAATTGCATGCAGGTAGTATAGGGTAGGAACAAATACCTTCTTAAAGTTTCAATGAAAATATTTTTTCTTGTGGGGGGAAATCGCTGAGAGTCAGGGCTGCCAAACCAAGATTTTTTAAAAAAAATTTTACTGATGATTTGAAAACTTTCTCAGATAAAGCAACATTTTTACTGCTAGTAACAAAAAAATGCCTTGGGTTTCCATCCTGTATAACTGCAACAGCTTTAAAACAGTGGTTTTCAACCTGTTCAGGCTCAAGGCACCCCTCCTATAACTTTCCTGAATTTTGTGGCACCCTAGTGGAGAACCACTGCTTTAATATAGCAAACATTTGACCAAAATATGATGCGTTTAGGACTTTATCTAGTGTCCATGTGTTGTCATATATACAATTATAATAAAGGAAGGAGAAACTACGAACTATTGGCAGGGCTGATATAACTTAAAAGGAAGCATCTCTAATGCCAAACCAAGGAGTAACTGAGCATCCCAGATATGTAGTCAGTTATTTCTGTGGCTTGAGCTGGGAAGGGGGTTGAGTGTGGAAGTGGAAGGGGGTTTTGCTGAGCATAGGAGAAAGCTGGATGGAGCCTTACCTGAAGTGGCATGGGTTCACCCAGAGACTTCAGGCTGTTACCTTCTACTGCTTTAACCCTCTCACAGCTGACACTGATCTATGCATTGATTGGGGTTGTAAAAGCCCTAATTTGTCTGTGAAAAGGTTAGCAAACTTGTAATGGAGGAAAGGCTTTGTGAAGGGATCTTGCTTTTAGTCCTTGCTGGCAGCTAGTGCTACAAAGGACTGTGATCAGACCACATGCTCTTGCCCACAGCCCTTCCTAGTTTAGTTTAATGCTACATGCTCCTCCCAGAAACAGGTGGGTGCTGGACAGTCTCCCCTGCCTGGATCACCTCTGTTTCTGTGAGGAGTCTATGGAGTCAGACCAGAAAGAGCTGTGACAAGAGTGCACACTCTAGTTGCAGCTATTTTCTGATCTGCCTCCAGAGGAGGTTCATGGGGCATTCAAACTGGGGCCATGGCAGCGCCTTCTTGAAAAGGGGCTTATGGCACCCCAGTTGAGACCCCCTGTTTTATACCCTGCTGTCCCCACCATAGGGGTCCCTTACTCACCCTAACATCCTTGATTGTGTGGTGGGCTGGGGGGGCAGCATGGTGCAGACTTACCTCTGCTGGCCCTACTTCCCTGTCCTGACAGGCTTCCAACAAAGGACTACTATGTGTCCACCTATGAGATGAGCAGTGTTAAAGGCAATAGGCAGCAAGAGCACATGGTTATAAGACAGGCGTTTAAGATCAAATATAAATATGTTTATCATTATATATAAACAGTGCAGTGTTTCTGTATGTCTCATTCTTCTAGTGTTGCCTAATCATAGTAGCTAGTGAATACACTGTTTTTGAAGGTTTCATTTCTGTATGCCTCTTTACTCCCTACTCATTCAGACATCCTATTGATTAAGTCTTTTAATGCTGTGTTCCAGATCTATACCATCTATAGACTTACCTTGACTATGACACACTCCTTTATAGAGGTGGCTGAAATTGCCCACATTAATCCTTCAGGCTATGCCTATATGACACAATTTAGTATCATTTAGATATACCCGAGATGGCTCCGAACAAGCTACTTCAGCTTTAGAAAGCAGTAAGATTGCATCACAGTGATACTGAGCTATTATAATATCATGAGGGTTAGCTTGGTTAGCTCTGCATGGCACTATATTGTTCCATGGAAGCATATGTTCAGGGCTGTGAGAATTGAGTCCAAACATGTAGATTTGTTAACTTTCTCAGAGCTATGTCTATCTGTCAAACTGCATTCTAAGAATAAGTGTACCAGCACTGGTCAATCAGGTCTAGTATGGGGTGCCAGAACTATCCCCCAGAAAGGAAGAAAGAAGATAATGGCTGTTAGGTGCTCTAAGATTATAATAATGAGGACTACTTAGATAATATTTTAAATATAATTTTTAATGCAAAGTCTATAAAGTTAGGGCATAAATTGTCCTTGAACTGTGGCCGACTTCCCTTTTGACCATTTGTATGTGCAACTTCCAATCTGTGCAATTCTAATGAATACATTACAGATAAGTTGTGCTATTCTGCACACATTTGAAAACTTGGTTCTTTAAGTATAACTGAATTGCTGAATTAAAACTGCATTGAAATGATTGGGATCTATTCATATCTCTTTGAAAGGTGTTGATTCAGGCCTTCTAAGGCTGCATATACACAGTCAAATATTCTGAGAGAATTCTCCTAGGTTTGTTCTCCTGGTAGAAAAATCTTACCCAGAGATGCTTCAACAGACATTTAAATGTTGAGCCTTTAAAGAGCCTTTGAAGAGCAAAGAGCTTACAGTGCTGATGCTGCACAACCAGGGATTCCCTGTGCAAACTTCTCTGTGTACTCTGCAGGCTCTTTCAATCTGCCTAGAGACAGAATGGTAGCTGTGCACAGGGATATGCAGCAGTGTACAGTGCCAGGCTATGCAGAAATGGCCTCCATCTTCCTGCAGGAATAGGGGATTGTGTTATGTTTCCTGCTTGGGTGAAGTGGCAGAGTCCAGAGAGTGGCACTGTCTCAATAGTTGGGTGGAAGGAAAATACCCTGGGAAGCTGGAGGGATCATGTTGTGGCTTTTCTCAGAAGAGAACATGAACAAATGTTTGCTGTCCCAGGAGAAACTCCTGGGAGAGATTTAACCCTGGCTGTTTCTGGGTTCTTTTTCACCTTGAGGCCATTCTTGCTAAGGGAGAAAAATCCTGAACATCTGTACACCAGTGGTTTCTCCTGGGAGAGCACCAACTCTCCTAAGAGAAGCTCAATGTTTGTCTTCAGTGCTTGCCCTTTATATTTGAAGGGTTAGCTTTGTAATTGTAAGAGCTAGAAATTATGTGTTTCTATATAGTTAATATGAATAAACTATAAAAGCTGATATGGTGCTCAACCTTTTTGGCTGAATGGGTGGCGTCCAGTCCAACAGGCTGACTTCAGCCAGTGGTCTGGTACTGGCAGCTGGAGTGGTTATGGCAGGATCCCATCTGGCTATATGGGGGAAAGGAAAGTTGGGAGCAGTCCGACCCCCACCTGGTCCATGGGCAGATGGGGTCTGGCCTGGGCCTGATCAAGCTGCAGGGGATGTGGCTCATTCCCACAGAGGGAAGGGAGCTCCAACATACTTCACAGTGCTGGGAGGTTGGGAATTCAGCAGGGGACAGTGGCAGTATTATGCCACTGTTCTTCTACCATCAAACTTCCTGACCTGTGTGGAGCCCTGCATACCATGGCTCCATGGGCAAAATCTGGCCCACGGGCCAGATGTTGAGCACCCCTAGAATTAAAGGGTAGAATTTCCAAAAGTACCTAAGAAAGGTAGCCATCTTCCATTGTAGGATATTGAAAGCTGGGCACTTTAAAAAAAATTCACTCATTGCATGTATACTATTGAAAATATAAGATGTATAATATCTCTAATTATTCATTTCATTTATTCTTGGTGTAGGGTTTAGAAGTGGTAGGTGGCTGGTAACCTGAGTTGGTTTCTGAAACACATATTTTATTTTTGGGACTTAAATTTTGCTATACATTTTGATTTTGTATTGATAAATTGAAACATTTTTAAAGGGAATAAAGAGCTCATCAGATTAAATTTAAGTAGTGTCCAGTATTACCTATTTTAAAAAGAAGATCATGAAGAACCTAGCCTGATCTAATGCACATGACAAGCTATAGATGTTCTTTTCACAAGTAAATTGCCAGGTGTACCTGAACACCAAGCTTGCTTTCATTCTAAATGTTGGTAAGAAGTGCTTAAAAATCATGTGTAAAGTGACAAACAACAGTGTATTGCCAGAATATGCCACAGCTAAATCAATCAACCACTTTTGTCTTGGCCAAAAAGGAGTGATTTGTTTGTTTGGCATTTTTGTACATTTGGTGTGTTTCAAAATGGGAGGAAACAGGGTCACTAGGAGTGATTCAAATGTAGCAGAATTGCTCCAACTTTAACCCTGGGTGATCAGTATTAAACCATTTTGCTACATTTAATATATCACTGCTGTCTTGTCCACATGTAACTGTTAGCCTGTGACAGCTGCTGCAGAGTTCAGAGCAAGCATCTTCCTTCTCCAACCCTTTTGAAATGGTCCAAATGTATATGTGTCCACATCCATAGTACTCAGCTGTTTTGTGACAACAGAGGACAGCATTTGTACTCTTATTCACATTCGTGCTCAATCCTGATCCCACTGTAGTCAACGGAAAATCTTTAATTTGACATTGGGTCAGTAAATCCCTTGAGAATCAGTAGTGGAAGGGGTTGAGCCACAGCAAATATTTTTAATGACTTTGTTTACTTTTGCAAACTTTTGTCTTCAAGTATAGCCGGCCAATATGTATTTATAGAGATTTGACTCTTGGATAGTTAGAAAGGGTAATAACAAGTAACAGCTGACCCAAGGGAAGGAAGCATTTTAGATAAAAGTCTAATTGTGATCAGGCTTCTGCTTCCTAAATAAATAAATAAAAAGCAGCAGTTAATTAACTAATCTATGACCACTAAGACCTCAAGGATCTTGCCTTCACCTGCCCTTTCTTCAAAGGTATTTTAATTATGGGTCAGTCTAATTCAAGATGCAGTACTCATAGTTATCCATCTAACACTGGAATCTCTGTAAATCTTATCTCCTTCCTCTACTGAAGTATTTGATAAAAATGGAACTAGATATGAGAAGGCAACATGGCTGTTTTGTTAAAAGCACATGGTTCAGTGGATAAAAGCATTGGCAAAGTTTTATATATGCATAATAGAAAGAGGTAAAATGTCACTGCAGACTGTACTAGTTGCACTAAATGATCATCTATTTAAAAGCAATTTTGTTTTTTCCCCCCACTGAAACTGCTGGATGCAAAGCATAATTTACTAGTATTAATATAATGTAGAGCCAAATCAGTTAGTCCCTATTGAGCCAAAACTTCTGTTGCAGCCAGTTTTGCCTGTGGTTTTGACCTAAGTACATTCAGGATTTAGCTATGAATCTTCATATTCTTTGCCATAGGTAAGATATGTTTAGCACTTAATTCTGATCTCATATAGTATGTTACTTTTAATCTATAGAAAACAGTGGGTATAATTCTATTTCATAGTTTGAAATGTAATTCTTAAGTTTTAGAAAATCCTAAATGAAGTTTCTAGTATATCCCAGTTTCTGTACAAGATATTATACATTTAAATATGATCTTTCACATATGATAACATGAAAACCAAATTCCTTTTTTTCTTCTTTTAACCTTTAGGCCTTTAGAAATGTCAAATATGAAAAAAACACAAATTATTATTAATATTTTTGCCATCTTTCTTTGAAATGTACTGTTAGAAATAGCTATTTTTGTTTGTTTTAAAAAGCCAACTAGAGCTTTTCATTTGTTTATAATTTTATTGTTTTTATTTGTTTTTGTGCACCCCAAAATAGTCGCAGCAAATCACCAGTCACATTTTTTTAAATGAAGACAATGTTTCTGATAACAATCTGAGATGCATGAAAGTGGGCTTGATTTTTTTCAGATGCCATGTGCTCAGTATTTCCTGAAAGCTGGATCTCTTTTGAGAAGTCTCACTTTGGACATCAAAAAAGTTAGGGCATCCAATATAGCTAGTTACTTTTTTAAAAAACATGAAGCTTTAATATCAGTTTGTGACAGAAAACTCACAATTGGTTTTAAAAAGTTAAAAAGTCAGTATTGAGAAAAAGATCTTGGTGTTAATACCTATTAAATACTAGTAGGACTTTGTAATATTGTTCAATTGCATGAGGGAGGAAAGTGTTATGTAGTGATTGGTGACTAGAGATAAGGGACATAGCTACTTAGTTGAATCAGTTGTTTGTGGGTATAGCTTGATGGTTAAATTGCATACTGTTATGACATCAGTTTGCCAGAATACAGATGCTTCTGGAAAATGGAAGCAGCACGTTATAATAAAATACAATATCAGGCTAACATGCCAATTTTGTTTTTCATTGGTCACAGTATTGAAATCAGTGGCTGTTTTTTAGTTTTACTTTAGTAAATGTGAAAGCTGGTACTGTTGCTTTTGATTAGTGTTTAGTGGTTAACAAATATCAGTGCATGACTTATTATGAGTCATCAAGCCTAAAGTTGAAGGAAACAATAGAAAACAATATGTTGACTGAATGTAAGTAATAAAACCAGGTAATTCTTCTAAAGTAAAATATAAAACCTGTCAAAATTTACAGAAAAATTAAAGGTTTTTAGAAAGTACAGGAACGTATTTTGTTTAGTTTCATGAAATATGTCATTGAATGGCAAATTATCTGTCAACATGGAAAAATGGGACATTGAGTTTGATCTTGCAAATGTGATTTTTTTTGGTATCTATGTCATAACTAAATAGTTATGAAGATAATCTGAGGCTGCATACACATATTTGAGGAGGTTAGGGGGAGGTTAGGTTGTATTAAAAATGGCTACCCAATCTAACTTAGTCTGCTCAGATGCAGACCTCACACTGTTTAGGTAGAGCTACCTGCAAACTGTACAAAAGTTCAGGACAGTTTGATCAGTCCACAAATGGCCAACCCAATCCAAGTTAAGTATACCTCTGAGGTAGTCTAATGTAGCTTGGGTCCAGCATGACTGATATACCTGAACTGCTGTACAGTTCCCAGTGAAGCCCCAGGCTGGGGCTGTGCTTTTCCTACTCCCTCCCTGGCACTGGGTTATTTTTAGCTCTGCAGCTCCTCCCTCCCACTGCCAGCCAGACAACACCCCTGATAGACCAGCCAGCCCTTTCCCAACCCCCTGTCCCCCGTACCAACCGTCCCGTATTCTGGTATAAGCCTTTCTGCACCCTCCTGTATTCTGCCAGCTGCTCCTGACAGGCTTTATCAGCATTCTTCGATGCCAGGAGCTGAGGAAGTAAGTTGAAGTGGGGGAAGGGGTAGGGACAGGGGTGTCGTTTGTCTGGGGATGGAGGGATCAGGAGCTAAAAATAGCCCCTGGTACTGGGGGGGTGGAGCAGAGAGTCCCCATTCTCCCAAGGCCTGTCACAGACTCCACAAGCTCCCCCTGATCCCACCAAGCCATCCCAGACCCCAGCAACCCTGCCCCCCCAGTCCCTCTGATCCCTCCCTATGGACTCTGCCTTAGGGAATACTCCCCCATAGCTCGCTAGTCCCCCATTCTAACTTACTGGGTAGTTATTTTTATTATGATCTAGCCTACATGCACCCTTCCCAAATATCTGTAAATAGCCTGAATGTCTGAACTAAGACAGTAGCTCTTCAACATTAGGTTCATTTGGACCTCTGTTTTCAACAAAGAAAACAATCAACAAAGAAAACAAAAATTTCTGAGGGGAGGGGAAGAAATGTAAACCTTCTGAGGGGAGGGGAAGAAATGTAAACCTTCTGAGAAAGCCACACTCATCTTTTACACTGACAGTAACATTTTCATTGAAACACAAAATGAGCAATTTAAAGAAACAATGAATACCTTTCACCCTAGATACATATTCCTTCTGATAGATTTACATGTGACAGTTCACTAGCAGCTGCAGCTTGTGAAGAAACAAGGAAAATTTAAGGGAGAACTAAAATAATAAACTCTGAAATTAGCAGAAATTGGTAGAAATGATTTGATGTTGGCTACAATCTCTTGGAGATTTATATGTTCATATTTAGAATTTAGATTGTTTTTATCTGGGATAAAACCACAGAATTTTTTTGTCCAAGCTGCTGAAATGCCATCCAATAATGTCTAAAAAAGAATGACATAGAAGTCTTTGCCACTATTTTAGACAATAAAATCAACATGGAAAAAATCGAAAGGTTCCCAGATGTGATACCCCTCAATTTTTGAGGCATTCATTACATTATATAATCCTTCTACAGAAAGAAGCAATGGCAGTACTGTACTAAAAGTTAAAATCAAAAAGCCTTTCTGGACCCATCATTAGTATTCCAGTTTTTCAGTGACACTAAATGGAACTCTTAGGAACTCTGTATCTAAACTGACATTTTACTATCATATGTGTGGTGAGACAGGGACGGTAAAAACAAACTCCAAAAATACTTTTTTAACATTTTAAAAATCTGGCTTGGTCTAGTTAATAACAAAGAACAGAAATACTAACATGAAAACAAAAATAAGTTCTAGGACTCTTGCATATGATTCAGTCCAAATACAAGGTTGTAAATTCAGCTTGAAATGAGAAAGGGAGGTTGAGATATACTAGCTGGAACATCATTCTGAGCTCCTTCCCTCTCTTGATAGTTCAAAAGAACATTTGCAATTAAAGATCCAGATCTCTGCTGCACTGAAACAAATGAGGTTGCACAATTATTACTGCAGGCATAATTTGTGTTTAGGGTGTTAACAATGAGATTAACAAAAGTGTTGCCTAAGGCCTAATTTAGCCTGCAGAAGCTTTTATTGCTGGTGATAATGTGAAGGTGGAAAGGAACCTAGCATAGATCTCAGTCCAGATAGAATTTTTAGACCTGGCAGCCAAGAAACATCTTTTTGTTTAGGTATCCAGGTTGTAGCCATATTGGTCTAGAGGCAAAAGCAATTAGGACTCATGGTAGAGGTGGTATCTTTTATTAGACCAACTAGATTTTTGCAAAATTTAAGAATTTTTATTTTATTTTATTTTATTTTATTTTTTTTGCAGAAGTCTAGTTGGTCTGATAAAAGATATCACCTCTACCGCAAGTCCTGATCTTTTTGTTTATACATTGGAAGTATGTGGTAGGGAAGTTTCTGAGAGGCAATAAACATGAATCTCATTAGTGTCATTTTACAAAACCACTTTTCAAAGGAGAACACTAGGGCTTGGTCTATAATCCTTAGTTTTGACAGCTAACTGTTGTAGTCATAGTTTTGAACTATGACTGTCTATGCATAATTTGGATAGGAAACAGTATTCTGAGCAAAAGTAGCATTCTGCCACCTTGCGGTACCAGATGTACATAGATGTGTCCATGCCTTCTCCCAGCTGCTGTGGTCCCTTGAGCTGCTGGTGCCTTCCCAGGCTTTATTCCACCAGAACTTCTGACAGTAAAAATAACCTAGTGTAGGCAAACTCAACTGATTTTTCCAGTGAAATGTTGTTGGATGAGTCAAACATGAAAATATATTTAGGCATAAGTACAACACACAAGATATAAACAATGAAGTACAGAAATACAAGACATCACTTAGGTCAAAAACCTAAGAGAACCTTTTAGAGAGTAGCACAGTCTAAGGGCAAATGAAAAACAAGAGTTTAAAAAACCACTATGTTTGTTTATTAATATAGTTATACTTGTTCAAAGACTTGGTAGGTATTCAAACTATGAACACATACATTTGTCATATTTCTAGCAAGTGAAACAACTTCATACTTATTGGGCATGTCTACATGTTCATTAATGCCCCTTAGATATTGTGCATTTAGTTCAGTACTTTCTTAAAGTACTAACTAAATGCACAGTACCTAAAGTTACTGTGCAGTAGCACCAGTTCACAGTTTAGTGACACTTACTGCATATTAGTTTCATACTACTGCGCAGTAGGCTATTAGCATGGTTTTTGCTGTGACATGTTACTGCACAGTGTTATTAGGCTAATGAGCAATAAGCGCCTTGTGTAGATGCACCCAGTGACTTGGTATCATCCAACATACATACTTAGGTGCATCTCAGTAAATGGCTCTTGAATTGCCTCAAGTACATACACTTTTAATGTTTAACTGTTTGAGTTTGTTCAAGTTTATATAAGCAGAAAAAAATCTGGAAGATTCCTCAACACTTGGAAATTATTTATTTTCCTTTGGATAATTGACATTCATGTGTTTGTGTGTTGGGGTGGAGGGGTGGGGAGGGGCTATGCATAATTAAATTTAAACCAACTAAGAAATGTCTCAAAGAACAATTTATCCAGAACTAGCCTCCGAAAACTAGGCATCAGAGTGAGAATACCTCCTGAGCCATAACTATAGCATAACTATTTCAGTACCTACAGTGATGCTTTTCATGCCATTTTGTCCTAATTGTGCTGATTTATGAGTCATCACCTAATTTTTCATTTTACCTATGACTGACTGCCCAGTAGGTGGCACACTTCTGATCTAAGTGTCAGATTTTGCTGAAATTAACGCTTTCTGCTTAGATTAGGAAAATAGGTCCTTTAATGCTCTGCAGATAATCCTATATCTGATTACCTGAATTATCAGAGAGTATCAGGATTACTTACTACAGATTAAAAAATATCAAATTAAACGCATTATTCAACCAATTGCATCATGCTGTCTTCTAACATTCCCAGGAAAGAAATTTTTTTTTTTTCTAACAGCTGAATAGCAAATGCCAGCCAGAGAGTGTTCATTGCTGAAGATGGAAGCTGGGAAAGGAACTATGAAAGATTGTGGATGATGATAACCATTCATTTAGGCACAAATACACTGCATTTATTATCAAAATAATTCGTACCTCAAGGTTAGACAATCATAAGAACCCATATAGGGCTACATAACATCTAATACTAATTGCAGTGATGCTTATGTGCTCATTTTCCACTGCCAGAGCCTCTATGTGCATTTCATGTCCCTTTCACCACACTTCTGTTTCATTCTCTGCCCCATTTGAGGACTCTGTGTCCCATTATTCCCCCATGCTAGGAGACATGCAGTCCTCTACTTACCTCATTACTACTTCTTGGCTGACTTGTATCTAGAGTGTTGTTTCTATAAGTCAAGCTTACGGCACACACTAGGGACTATGGGCATCCATCCATTTCTCCTTGTCTAGGAACTTCTTCCTGTTGAGGGACATATGTCATCATTTAAAATATTCTCTCTTCTGTTTCCCTAAGTGATCAGTCATCCAGGGGTGTCAACACTGTACCTAGGGAAATACAGGTTTCCCTCACTATATGCTGTACACGTGTTTCTAGAAAAGGGCATATAACTTGTATTTGTATAAAGGGAACCCACTTTACAATGTAACAAATAGGAATACATTTCAAGACCTTGATTGTACTGACCCCCAGACCTATTTCTACCACTTTTACAAGTCATTTTGGTATTTGCCAACAGCAGGCAGTATGCACAAGCACAGGGAACTATCATAATGGGAATGGCAACTACAGAAACCTGTGTTGCAGATGAGCAAGGAGTACAGATCCACACAGCTGACTATATTTTGGTGCACATCTCTTCCACAGTGCACCACCCAAAGCAGCTGGCTGCAGGCTTCTACCACACCAATTGGATAGAGTGAATTTACTTTGCATATAATGAATTTTTGGTATGAAAAGAGTCATCGCATAAGAGCGAATGCACACATAAAGAGGGAAGCGTGTAACATCAAGATGAATTTAGAATCTCACTTTGTTAAACCACTAAACAATAATCCAGTGGATTTTAAGTTGTGTGCAGCATTAGTAATTCTTTTTGAATGTTCAAGGGCAACCTTGAAATGCCAGCGTGCTCCTGCACGGAGGCAAAAAATTGGTTACAGTAAACAGACTAAGCTTTCACATCATTAATCATTAAAGGAAATTAGGAAATTCATTCCAGTTTTCTACCAATAGTTAATTTCCTTAATGAGATCCTAGTATTCTTAAGTGGTTGGTTGGTTGGTTAGTTTAGGAAGCAATGGAAAGTGTCTGAGACTGTGACATGGGGATACCCCAGTGTAATAGTATACAAAATTTACCACTTTAGCTTGTGCTTCTTCATTTAATATTTCCAGTCAGTGAAGATATGTGGAATTCTTTCTGTCCTTACAAGAATAGCAATCATAACCAGCTTTGTTAAATTAAATAAAGTTTTGGGGTCAGGAGCTATGGGATGATTTGTCTCTTAAATTCTACTAGTATATATTAAATGTACGCAAGTTTTAAAAAGTTAATGTATTTTAAATTCAGAGTGGATGAAACTTAAAAAGTTCATATGTGCCTTTGCCTTTTCCTGATTCTGGGAATAGATGGGAGCCAGTTTTGCCTTTGACAAAGTAACATCAACACCACTGCAACTTATGCTGACTTTCACTGGTCTCTAGACTCCTGGCATATGTTAAAATAATGAGGTGATGAACATCATAGAAAGTTAGATTTGGAAGAAACCTCAGGAGGTCACCTAGTCCAACCCACTGCTCAAAGCAGGACTATCCCCAACTAGATTACCTCAGCCAAAATTTTGTCGAGCTGGGTCTTGGAAACCTCCAAGGATGAAGCTTCTACCACCTCTCTGGGTAACCTGTTCCTGTGTTTTACTACCCTCTTAGTCAGAAAGTTCTTCCTAATACCTGATCTAAACTTCCCTTGCTGCAACCTGAGATCATTGCTCCTTGTTCTGTCATCTGCCACCACTGAGAACAGTCTAGCTCCATCCCCTTTTGAACCCCCCTTCAGGTAGTTGAAGGCTGCTATTAAATGCACCCTCAGTTATCTTTTCTGTAGACTAAATAAGTCCAGTTCCCTCAGTTGTTCTTCATAAGTCAAGTTCCCTAGTCCCCCCACCATTTTTGTTGCCCTCTGCTCCCTCTGTCCAATTTATCCACATCCTTTCTGCAGTGGGATGTCAAAAACTGAACACACTACTCCAGACAGGTCCTCACCAGTGCTGGATAGAGGGGAATAATCACTTCCTTTGACCTACTGGCAGTACACCTACCAATATAGCCCAGGATGCCATTAGCCTTCTTGGCAACAAGGGCACACTGCTGGTTCACATAAAGTGCATTGCCTGTGCTGGTGCATGGGAGTGTTCTGTCCTAAGTGCAGGTCCCTGTAGAACCTCATGCGACTTTTGGGGGAGAGGGAGGGCCCAATCCTCCAATTTATCTAGGTCACTCTGAGTCCTAGCCCTACCCTCCAGAGTATTCGCTACTCCTCCCTAATTGGTGTCATCTGCAAACTTGCTGAAGTGTACTCTATGCCAGCTTCCAGGTTGTTGATGAAGACACTGAACAAAACTGGCCCCAGGACCGACCCTTGGGGCACTCCACTTGATACCAGTTGCCAACGAGCCATTGGTTACTACCCTCTGAGCCTGATGCTCCAGCCAGTTTTCTGTCTACCTTGCATTTCATTCATCCAGTCCATACTCTTTAATTTGTCTGTGAGACTGTTGCGGAAGACCATATCAAAAGTCTTACTAAAATCAAAGTATACCATATCCACTGGTCTCTCCACAGCCACAGATCCAGTCTTCTTATCATAGAAGGCAATCAGGTTGGTCAGGCATGACTTGCCCTTGGTGAATCCATGCTGACTGCTCCTAATCAGCTGCTTCTCCTTCAAGTGCTTAGAAATAGATTCCTGGAGGAGTTGCTCCATGATTTTTCCAAGACTGAAGTGAGGCTGACTGTTCTGTAGTTCCCTGGATCCTCTTTTTTTCTCTTTCCTTAAATATGGGCACTATGTTTGCCCTTTTCCAGTCATCTGGGACCTTTCCTGACTGCCATGAGTTTTCAAAGATGATAGCCAGTGACTGCAATCACATCAACCAACTCCATCATCACCCTTCCATGCATCCTGTCCAGCCCCATAGACTAGTGTACATCCAGCTTTTCTAAGTAGTCCCTAACCTGTTCTTTTACTGCTGAGGGCTGCTCACCTCCTTCCCAAACTGTGCTGCCCGGTGCAGTAGTCTAGGAGCTGTCCTTGCCTGTGAAGGCTTAGGCAAAAAAGGTATCGAATACGTCAGCCTTTTCTGCATCCTCCATCAGAAGGTTGCCTCCCCCATTCAGTAAGGTACCCACACATTCCCTGGTCCTCCTTTTGCTACTGACATACTTGTAGAAACGCTTTTTGTTACCTTTCACATCCCTTGCTAGCTGCAACTCCAATTGCACTTTGGCTTTACTGACTTCATCCCTGCATGCCCAAGCAATGCTCTTATATTCTTCCTTGATTATTTATCTAAATTTCTACTTCATATAAGCTTCCTTTTTGTGATTTAATGCATGGCAAGACATGTGACTCTTGAGATTGGGGAGTCCTATTATTTTAATGGGAATGTTGCAACCCAGTTGGGGTTAGCAAAGGTTGTGTCCAGGGGACCTGAGGGGCTCCCTTTGCTGGGGAGTTTAACCTTCCCTTGTGCCTGGCAGCTATGGTTGCCAACTCTGACTGAAGCTATTCTGACAGATTTTTTTTTCCCAACACTATGTAATGTGATTAATGGGGTGCACCAGTAAAGATTTTTTGGGGTGATGCAGATGTTCAATGGGGTGTGGAGGAAGCAGATCAAGATTCCCAAAGTGAGGGAGGGGGTGGGGCTGGAGCAGGGCGCAAGGGCAGGCACTGCATAGCCGCAGTGGAGCACGGGATGGAACTGCTAGTGGATTGACTGGGCAGCCTCTGCTGCTTTGCGCACCCCGGGAGGGCACAGAGGTGTGTGTGACCCTGGATCTATGTGTGGGGTAAGGGCGGGCTGCCAGTGCAGACTGGGGCCAGGGCAACATCAAGCTCTTCCTGATGGGGGGGGCTGGGCAGCTGCACTTGGGGTGGGTGGTGGCAGTGCTGGGAGGGAGGCTACAGGGGCAGGGGCTGCACCACCCCAAAAGTTGCTGTAGCCCCCCTCCCAGCACTGCTGCCACCCACCATGAGTGCAGTCTCAGCTCAACCCATTCCCCCTCCTTCCCCGCCAGGAATTGCTTGGCATTGCCCCCAGCCTCAGTCCTCACTGGTAATTGCCCTTGCCCCATGTGCAGATCCAGGGGCACACATCCCTCATGGCTCCCCCAAGGTGCATGCAGCAGTGGGAGCTGCCACTCCCTCCCTGCACCCCTCACAGCTCTGTCCTGTGCCTTGCCCCAGCTGAGCAGTACCTGCCCCAGTTGTAGCCCCAATCACTCCCTCACTGCTGGAGCCTCAATTTGCTCTCCCCCCTGCCCCTTCCCTTGCAATAGAATTACCAGCCAGACCCAGCTGTTCTCCATGCTGCCAGGATGTGCTCTTGACTGCCTGCATTCTGCGCTGTGGCTGCGCGCATACATGGGACATTTATCAGCAACATTATTGGCCACCTCAGCCAAAAAAAGCTTTTGTCAATTTTCCTTATATCAATGCCGATCTGATATGGGACCAATGTATCAGTGCACCTCTAGTCATTAATTGTACTGTTCAGCCCCTTCACAATATCACTGTCCTGGATTGCTTTCAGTAGTCACTAGGAGATGGATGCAGATTCCGGTAGACTCCTGGCCAATCCAGGAGGGTTAGCAACCCTACTGGCAGTCCTGCCAGGCACAGACAAGCTGCCTTGGGAGCTACAAGGCAAAGAGTGTCGAAGTGCTAGGTTGCAGTGAGCCATGCAGTTCACTGTGACCCTGCACGTTGCTTGCCTAATCTAAGCCTGCATGTGCAGGGCAAGGCGTGTTGAAATTTCAGGTCATGGTGAGACCTAGCACCCTGTACCACCTGATGGGTTCTTCATTTACACCAAAAAACATGTGGTGCGGCCCCATGCTCCATCTGCCTCTTGGCCTTGTACATGAATCCAAGACAAGGGTCTTTTTCCCCCCAGTTTGGGCTTGTCTTGGATTCAAGTAAATAAAGTAACAGATTAATCATGTCATAAGCATAATATCTTCAAGGGCCCTTAGGAAACCTTATGCCTGAGGAGACTTCTAAAATGCAGCATGCTCCTCAACCTGTTTAGGATCAGGATGTCCCTTCCCCCAACCCCCACAAATGCATCTTTATTTGGCTCAAATTGGCCAGCCAAGAATTTAGTCTCCAGTTATTAAAGAACATTTGTTGATCTACTGGTGCTTTGGATATTAGTTGGTGGAACATGTTTTGTCACTTAGCACCTTCAAGGTCTAAGGCTCACTAGCCATCTCTATCCATGACTGGACAGATACCAGCTAGGGACAGGTATTCAAAAAGCCTGAGCTTGAAATGAATCAATATTTGCAGGTTAGTCTAACCTGCCTAGGCTGAACCCATTTGTAAACATAAAGACATCCCCTCTGGACTGAAGAAGTGCAGGCACATGCAGGAAGACAGGAGTTCCTAAAGTAGCCCTCCTTTCCCTTTGACAATACTGAGCTGAGGCGGGGCATAGCCAGAACTTGGCAGGATGCTCTGATTAGGGAGGGTTCTCTGCTTCACCGCCTCCCCCCCAACCCTGCTGCTCCCGACAAGGAGGGAGCCAGCAGGGAGTTCATAATAGAACATTTAGTTGCATAGTAGGGAGTTACACAGGGAGTTGATAGCATTTAGCACCCCATCAGAAAACAAAAGCCTTTCTTATTGGTTCAAGCTCTTCTTAAACAGCTTTTTCCAAAGAAGAAACAGAGGGACGTTACCAGCTACCTGTTGATTAACTCCAAAAAGCCCTAAGTGGACAGTGTCCTGTCTGTCTTTGACCTGTCTGCCTTAGACAGACACATCTCAGCATTAGCTAGCATACCACATGCTGGCCACAATCCGTGCTGTGTTGAGGAACGGGTGGGATCCCTGCTGGAGCAGTGGTGGGGGGGTGAAGAAGCAGGAGGAAGCCAGGCAGACACTGCTGCACCTGCTCTCTGGAGCTCCAGCCAGAGAGCAGAGGGGCAGGGCCAGCCCTGCTCTGGAACAGAGACACCCACTGAGGGATGCAAAGCATCTAGGATGCTGGGGGACTCTGGTTTAAGTTAAGCCAGGGTATGGGACAGACATTGCATACACCAGTTTGGCTCAAATCATTTATGTCTGATACTACATTCAAGCAGGTTTATTTCAGACCAGTTTCAGCTATTTTCACACTGTTTTATATGCACTGGACATCTGTTCTGTTACAGGTTTAAACCAGTTTCTGATCACTTAAACTGGTTTATGTGTAATGTCTGTCCCTAGCATCAAGGTTTAAGGTGCAGTGTCCATCTCTGTCCATTTCTGTCTATGACTAGATAGAACAAATAATTCATCAACTTAATCTTTAGTCAACAAATATGTTGCCATTGACTTAATGCAATTGCTTGACAGGCTATATTATTGAGATTGCTGGTACCACCTATTGGACTTTGCTCTCATTCTGATTGCCAAGATGGGATTCAACTGCTATGCTTTGGCTGATTTACTATAGCATATCATCCATCTTTAGTGTGGTTCACGATTTTAAGGCTTGAAGTTTGTTTTTTTCCTAGGCCTTTGTGCCATTTAAGAGACCGGTGCTTTGAGCTTTGCCCCAATGCATCAAGGATTTTTAATTTGTCTCCTATATTCTCGTACCTTTATGCAGTGGAGGAATGAATATGGCTCTATAGCTTCAAGAAATAAAATGCAATAAATGTCACTGAAAGATATCACCTGGCCAGAAAGCATCATTATTTCCTTGTGGGCCTTCGAACAAAAGATGACAGGTTTTGGCATGCTATCATTTCCAAAATGTCATCCCTAGAACATCAGATTCCAAATCTCTAGGTCTGGCTGCCTCTACTAGCTTTGATAAGTGCAACATGTGGTTTGTTTTTTCTAATACATTTTGTAATAATTGAGTTCATGTTTCTGTGTTTTCCCTGGAACGGTGGATGACACCACTAACACCTACACAATGGAATGTAGCTGTCATGGTGATTGCAGTCCAAAATTAAAGGAAAATTCTCTGGTGATATAGAAAATATTCTGATTGATTCATCTGGTTACAAAGAAGAGAAAAGAATTTAAAAATGGTTTCATAGTTTACCAGAATGAAAAAAGAATAATATGGAAATATAGATGGAAATCTGTACTCTCACCATCTTGCTTGTGTTTTGCATTTCTTGCTATATTTTTTCTGGTTTTTGTCATATGTAGCTTTAACTACATGATTAATGCACATGATTATGTACCTTGCAGAACTGTCTGTTGACTGAATAATCAGGGAAGATGATGTGTCTTCATTAGCTTTATACACTGCCCAACACATTTTGAAAGTTTCTGGGATATAAAAAATATATATTAATTAAATATGCAGCTGTCATTTGACAGTCGCACGCAGAGTAAAAGAAGAAAATGTATTCTAATATATGGATCAGTAGAGATTGTCAAAGGTTTTTCTTTTACAAAATAAAGTTATTATCTTTGCCCTGTTGTTCCTGTGGAGAAATGTAGTTCAAATAGCAGCTTTTGCTGAGAAACTGTTCATGACTAATAAGGATACTAAAATAGTGGCAGGTATTTCTAGAGAAATGCATATGTATACCCATACAGAAGCTTTTTGGAAAGCAGTTAAGAGTAAGTGTATTTTGTGCTTATCTGATTGTCTTTGTCAATTCTTTTTCTCAGGTTTATCTATATCCTATCAACCTCCAAGGACATCCAAGTCCTTCAGCCTTTAGTTTTTACTATGTGATGATGTTCACTCTAATTACCATTTTTAATGTTTAATTTCCCTTTGTGGCTGTCTAGCTTTTTTCTACAGTTGTGAGGAGGTGGTGGTAACATTCTGAGTGATGGGAGTGACATTTGCTAGTGATGACCATATATGACTACATTTTACCTATTGCTTTGTTGCACTCCTCTAGGAAAATGTTCTTAACTAAAGTAGTCTAATAGGATAAAATCTATCCAAAATGATATTTGCCTTACTACTTGGAGTAAATGCCTAGTTATGTGGAAGCTCTAGATCTGCTGAAGCACAGGACTGAACTAATCTCAGCTAGGAACTTAAATGATATGTTTCATATCTTTATATTTGTTCAGTAATTATGGCATTCAACTATATCAAAGTGTAATGGAACCTAACTGAAAAAGGTTGACTTCACAATTTAAAAGTTCCATAAATGAAAATGTTTTAAAAAAAAATAGAGAAGAAATTTCTGCATCTTTAGTCAGATGATGGTGGTTTGACCTGTTGTGACTCCCCTTTCACCCCTAATGCATCATAGATGCTACTTCATTATTTGGTTTATGGAATATTGCACCTCTCACTCGGTGGAAAAGTATTTAGCTATAAATATATAATAAATGATGATGGAGTTAAAATGCTGCAATTATACTAAGGGATCCAGTGGCATGAGGGTACATTATGAGAAACATAATGAGGAAACAATGTTTTTTAAGGAAAATCACAGAGATGCTAAGGACCCGTGCTACAGTCCGGGACCCATAACAGCTCATCACTGTAAAAGTGTCATCAGGTACGTGTCACCTATGAAAAGGGTCCTGCTGTCTAAATGAGAATCAGGCTTACAGACTGGGAGAATCTTGTACACAGGGTTGAATTTAATAGAACATATCTATGAAACCGCCTTTTTTACAAACCACTCACAAACTCTGACAAATGGGCTTAGACTGTGATCTAAAAATATTCAAATGTGCAAATACATTTCCTATGATTTAAAAATACATAAAGGTAATTTTGTTTTGTGCCTGTGATTTGAAATCAGTGAAAAAGCAGTTACACTGCATCAGTAGACTAAAATGTAGTTTACAAGTAGATCTATACACAACTGTGTTAATATTGACACATAGATGATGCTTAACTAAAGATAAGAATCTCAGATGTGAATTTCTTCAAGTGATGAGCTTAAAAACCATACCTGTATGGAGACATGAAGTGTGCTAATTTCCCTAAATCTTTCTAAGTTAATGACCAGCTCAAAAGAATTCTGAACATGGAGTTTAAGATTTGTGTTCAGGTTTGAATTCAGCAGCTTCAGTTCTTCTCTTTTTCAAGGCCTGATTCAACATCTGTTGAAGGCAGTTGACTGCAGCAAGACATTGGAACAAGCCTTACACACATGCAATTTTGATAAAAATTCAGCATTAGAATAGAGAATTTTCATTTTAATGCCATGAGGGAGATAATTTACAAGCAAAAGTAGATAAATCAGTTTGATGTGGATTTAAAAGATTCTAGTTACTTTAGTACAGGACTTGTTTGGGGGATTTGGGGGTTTTAAAATGAAGCAAATTTGGCTACGCCTGAAATTTCCTTTAAGCAATAAGAAAACTGTCTTGTACAGAAATTAAAATGCATGAAGCAGAGAAAGTCTGCATTAATAACATTGGAAGTATGGTATGCATAGCAGTGGCCCAAATATCTTTTAAACCATAAATAAAAGTAGAGGTTTCTAATGGAAATGTTGGCAAGTACTTAAGTATGCAATGATGAAACCACAAAGTGCAGGAAAGAAGAAATCATTGGACCAAATAGACAGTCCTCATGCATGTGTCAGAAAGATTTGGAGCTGGTCAAAGAGAAAACTGAATAGAGTCTTTGAGGGGACAGATAAGGATGAGAGAAAAAAATAACAAGGGGATTCTGTTCTATACTTGGTTGGTTGTCATGGCAAAGTGTGAAAAAATGATTGTTTTGTCATGGAGAAAATGTGAGTGTCATAGTTTTGCTCTGAAAAAAATAAATCATAAATCACATAATTTAATGCATACAACAAATTAAAGAACCAATAACATGAGAGAGGCAACAGTGAGTATTAGCCTTGTGTAAAGTAGCTGATATTTGCTTTGGATTTGGATTTGGCTGATTTGGGGAACAGTGATTCAATTCAGTGATTTGAATCACTGTCCTGAATCAATTCAGTGGAATCTGATTTGTATTTTTGGCTGCTGCTGACTCTCTGAATCACCCAGGCCAGGCCCATCTCCTGCCTGCCCCAGCTCCTGGTGCTTTGAAAAATAAAAGCCCCGACTCACTGGGTGCTGCCGGGTGGGGAGCGATCACCACTGCCCCACACTGCATGGGGGCCTCTGCATGACCGCCCTCCTCTCCCTCCCCCCCCCCATTGGCTGCCTGCCCCAGCTCTGGCCCTTTAAGAAAAAAACACTCCTGAACCCCTGGACTCACCATTCCTGCCTGGTGGCTGGAGGGGGGCAGTAGCAATCCCTGCTGTCCCATGCCATGTGGGCCCTGAGGCTGCTGCAGAAGTGCTGAGTCCTAGGGTTTTTCTCCTTTTTTTTCCAAAAAGCTGGGGTGGCCAGGACAGCCTTGAGGAGTCTGGGGGAGCAAGTCTGGGGTTGGAAGTGGGGGACAGCAGGAATTGCCCATCTGCCTGGTAGCACCTGGTGAGTCGAGGGCTTTTTTTAAACAATGGGGAGCTGGGCTGGCTGAGCAGGGCAGCAGTGGTGGGGCTGGGGGAGCAGGCAGGAAATGGGGCCTGGCAGGGGGTCCCCCCCATGGTCCCTGCTCCCCTCCCCTGCCCCTACTTACTAGCTCTTGAGTCCAGCTGCAATTCCCTGCTGCAGTGGGTGGGGACTGTCCAAATCATCGAAGCTCTCTGAATCTTTTCTGAAGATTCGGAGAGTTTCGACTCTATTGGGACTTTTTTATTGGTCCCCTGATTCAATTTGGATTTGGAGATTCGGCCACCAAATCGGTCCGAATCTCCTACAAATCGAATCGGCACCCAAAGCTTCACATAGCCCTAATGAGTATAGGCTCTCTACTTCTTCTAAAGGGGGCTCAAGCTAGAGGGCAGTATATTTTCAGTCAGTCTTGGGCATTCTTCCTCCCTCTTGCATAGGGCTGCTCAGCTACAGCAGTGGTTCTTCAGCTCTCTGTAGGGGTCACAGCAATGCACAACAGCACAACCGTTGATATGTTTATTCTACTCTAGGTGGCACATTCTTCTTACGTAGAGGCAGTGACTTCCCCAGGCCCCTGCAGGATGCTAGGTAGCAAGAAAATGTAGGGGTCCTAAAGTCATATAAATTACGTCTTAGTGACAGGCAGCTAAAAGGGACAAATAGAAAGAGCTTGTTAAGAGTAAAAACATAACTTAATAATGACTGGAGAAAGAGGACAACAATGTTGTTGTTCCTGTGTGTGCATTTAAGATCTGATTCATCTTTGGTTGGGAAAAGGCATAACTTGAAACATTAGCAGTTTGCCTGTTCATGGTGAATGGGCAGCAGACCTTGTTCCATATGCTGTTCTTGCTGTTGGCAAGTGTGTGTGTGTGTGTGTGTGTGTGTGTGTGTGTGTGTGTGTGTGTGTGGGAGGGGGGGTTGATTGATCATATTTGGCTTTCTGGCAATGTCAGTCGGTTCTGAATCCATACCTATACCATGATGAGCTTCTTTCGGTGTGATTGGATTTATTGTTGTTTCATAGCCTTGTACAGTTGTTTAGCCCCAAAATGGAATTTCTTCTAGCCTTTTTCTTGGAAATAACATATATTGGCATACAAAGTGCAGTTAGCACTGTATGCATCTACAGGATATAAAAGGATTGGTCCATCATACATACTTATTTCTTGATTGTTACAAGCAAATAGAGATAAAGCCTCGCAATATATTACTAATTTAGGATGAGTCATTTTCACGTGGAGTTGAGTATTTCATAGCATGCAGTGTGTATTTCAGAGAAGAGAAAGACAAGTTACAATCTAGAATTTTGGCGTGCTGGGTTCTTTAAACCTAGAACTGTTCACTTCACAAAATGTCATAGTACAACTTGTAAAGGTACTGCGGTATGTTCATATGCTTGTGTTCCTCAACAGTGAAATCTAATGAGCATGAGTCAGTAAAGCAGGGGCAAAAAGAAAGAAATTGCCTCTGTCCTGCCAAAGTCCCATGAATTGTGAGAGTTAATTGGAGTTTGGTATTGATGGGAGTTTCAACTTACACTAATAATGCCTGCAGGCAGCACCATTCTAGCGTTAATGGAGTGACTCGAGGGATGAATTTGGCTCTCAGTACATGCTCAGCCCCCAGACTGGGAATGTGTTGGTTATCTCGGTCCAGTGTTGGTCCAGTTTTGGACAGTGTTGGCTTCTGTGATCCCTTAGGCCAAAGAGAGTCTTTACAGCTTTGTTTAGACACTTTCTTAGTGTATTTTCTACCATCAGAGTATTATACCAGAATTTGTGCCAGAGTAAACTGTGAACCTGTCTACAACAGTGGTGCTCAACCTTCTGGGCCCATGGATTGAAAGAGTGGCATGGTGCTGGTCCTCAGGTTGTATGCTATGTCTGGGGTTAATTTGCAGGCCAGATCTAGTGTGGGTTGATCCATGGGGTCAGTCTGTAACTGCTCTTGCATGCCATTGTGGTCCTGCATGCTAGCTTCAGCCATAGAGCAACCCTGCCTGCTGGGCAGACTGCATACCAGGTCCACCCCTGAAGGACTCCCCACAGGTCCAGGAATTTGGCACCAGGGAAGTGATGGCAACTTTAATTGTACTAGCTCTGGAAGCCAGGACAATTCATCCTGCCACTGCTTCCCTGCCACCATATTTCTGGACTCATGGAGAGCCCTATGAACCAAATTTGGCTTGCGGGTTGGAGGTTGATCACCACTGGTCTAGAAGGACTAAGAGTAAACTGTTTTTTTAAGTACTCTTAGTAACATTGAGAGGCTTATTTCCCCACCCCCCAGTCAGAATTGATCAGATCATTGAGGCGAGGTCATGGGGAGGGTTCAGTAAGAGAAGAAAGAGAGCAAACAGTAGAGCATGTCAGGAACAATAACAAATAAGAATTTTAAATTGGATTGGTGGGATTTGTTTAAGGATGAGAGGAGGAATACTGGCCTGATCCACATACTTGACTCAAAGACTTGGAACGTAGCTACACTAGCTATTTTGTGCAAAACTTTCCAGGATGCCTTTTTGTCTTGTAACTAACCTGCTGTCATTAGTTTGATAGGCATGGCTGAAACATACTGGAGTAAAGCTCTTTTTAGCTACTTTGAATATATTGTTATATGAGCAAATGGGATGGTGCAATTAATACTGGGCTATGTTGTTGTACCTTCACCTTTGCAGACTTGAATTTACCACAAAATATTAGAATAATAAACATAAAATAATGCAGCACAGAGCAAGAATATGGCTTGCATATGTTTATATCTCCATGAAATTAGGTTGTTGTCATCTGTGTTGTTATCTCCCTCCCTTCTCTCCCCATAAGTCTGGTACAAGAAATAATTTTATTGCTCTGCAGTTTCTTTAGAAGCCATAGTGGTCAGTTTAGCAGAGCTAGTTCTTTGGAGATTTATTACTTTTCAGCAAGACAAGATCCTTACTCTGCCAACTGCATATAAATAACAGTTGTTTAAAAATGCTGTGCTATCATATTATATTATGGCATGCTCCTGTTTCCATTGGAATCACTGGCAAAGCTTAGGACTCTTTCTAAATAAAATTTATATACATGTTTGGTAGTAAAGTGCACTCACAGACACAATTTTCAGTATTGTTTTCTTAATGACTAATTTTACAGTTTATAAAAATGGTCTGTGAGGGGATATTCACAAAAACTCTGAATTTATTAGAAAGATGTTTCTAATTGAAATTAAAAGGATGATGCCAAAGGCCTTGCTGGAAGTTATAAAGGATCTTTGTTAGTTGGGGCTGGCTGTAGTCAATGGCTTCATTTGTCTCAGTTGTACATAATGTACTTTTAAGATAAGTTTAGTAGGATCACTCTGCCTTGTGGTGCGATCGTAAAGTACTTATCTTAGAATTCTTCTAGAAGAAAGCAAGCCTAAATTGATAAAAGAAATGTGACCTGTCTGAGTATTGTAAGGAAATCAGATATCTCTGAGTATAGAGTTCTTTACCTCCATATAAACATGACCATTAAGGTATAAGAGCATGAATAAAATTGTCAGATAATAATACATGCAGCTTTTGATAAATGACCACATGTAGTGGCATGTGAGGACACTGGCACAGACAGAGCCCTTGGACCATGTGATAGGAGGGTTCATATGACTATACAGATCCTGCTGCAGAGAGAGGTTATGCTGGTAAATGTCTGTGACCCCCCCACAGTCCTTGGGCACTGAAGGGTTGAAGAGCCCCCTCTATAGATTCATAGATGCTAGGGTCAGAAAGGACCTCAACAGATCATTGAGTCTGACCCCCTGCCTAGGCAGGAAAGAGTGCTGGGGTCAGATGACCCCAGCCAGATGCTTAACCAGCCTTCTCTTAAAGACCCCCAAGGTAGGGGAGAGCGCTACCTCCCTTGGAAGCCCATTCCAAATTTTGGCCATTACCGTGAACCATTACCCTTACCGTGAAGAAGTTTTTCCTGATATCTAGCCTGAATCTGCTCTGTCAGTTTGTGACCCTTGTTCCTTGTCACCCCAAGAGGTGCCCTGGTAAACAGACCATCTCCGATCCCTTACTGTGCCACCCTAATGAATTTGTAGGTGGTCACAAGATCACCTCTCAGTCTTATCTTGTGGAGGCTGAAGAGATCCAGGTTCCTCAGTCTCTCCTTATACATAGATCTGGATAGTAGCTGGCTCATCTGAAGATGGATACAGGCCACAGAGTGGTTGTGGGTCTCCTTCATCAGCAGCTGGGTCTTCTGTGAATGGCTTCTTGTGACCAACAATCTATACGTGGAATGGATTCCTGGGAAGCCTATATTGGGATGTACCTGTGATCCCCAATAATTTTGATTTAATCTGTCTTTTCATAAATAGCTTGATTAGATAAAGTGACAGTCTGTTCACTGAGCATATGTTTAACTTTGTGTTTCAGTGAGTTAGGATTTTTTTCTTGGAGTTATAGTTAACTTTAATTCCACTTTTAGAAGTACAGAGAGTAAGTTAGTTATGTTTTTAAATACCCTTTCCTGTGAGTGTATTCAGGATGTGACCTTTTTATTGCTGACTTTGCTTTAAAAATGTTTGATCTTGCCATAAGTCTAGAGTATTCCAGGCTGGTCACACACATTAGTGTTCCTTATCTTAAATTCTTAAAGTGTCTGTGGCTTCCAGTGTAGCTAGTTTATGTTGCTGACAGATGTTGAACAACAGCAGTAACAAATTCCAGTTAGGGATCTGAGTCCTTCATACACATGACTTGGTTTAGCCTTGGAACATCTATATGAAATATACATTATCTTCTGCTTCAGTTTCCAAACATCTTAATACAGGGATAATAATGTAACTTCCCTATCATCTCAAAGGACAACGGTGGCAGAAGGTGGTGGAACTCAATCCAAGTCTTTGCCTTCCTCTTTCTTCCACAGACTTTTCCCCTTCCCTGACTTGTAGTTGAAACACTGCATTCAGTAAGTTCATTTCTTGCCTTCAAAGAAAAAAATAGCTTGTGTTCTATGTTAACTTTGTGCAATATCATGCTGTAATAAGGATTTGGATCATGCTGTAATAAATCCCAATCAATCGTATCAAAGCCCAGGTAACATCCAATTATACAGTAACTACTATATCTCTCTCTTGATCCTTTTAACGCATGCAAAAATCTTAAGTTATTTGTAGCTGGTTGCCTGGATCTAAAGCCTGTCTGGTAATTGTGAACCAGTGATTTTTGTCCAAGGTGGATTGCATCACATTTAATTTATCTATCCTGTCATTGTGGGATATTGACTTCTTAGATAAGAGCACTGCAGTGAACTTAATCTGTCTTGATTTAAGCAAAGCTTTTGATACTGTACCTCTAGAAAATTATTAGCTAAAGTAGAGAAGATGAGCTTTAATACTATAACTGTGCAGTAGATAAGGCTGAAGGGGAGACTACAATGGATTTTGGTGAAAGATGAGTTTTCAGGTTGGGGAGAAGTGACAGGTCGCTTCTCGGCCTCTTGAAGGCTCAGATCAGCTGATAACATACATTTCCTCAAGGATTGGTCTTTGGACCAGTCCTATTTCATATTTCCATTATTGACTGTTGCAGAAGTAACAAATGTATGCATATAAGGTTCATAGCTGACGCAAATGTAGAAGATATTTCCAATGCTGAGAGAGACTAGATCGTTATACAGGAAGAACTGGATAGTCTTGTAGGTTGGAATAACAAAAGTAGCATCCTCATGAAATTTAGTAGCACAAAGTGCACAGTTATGCGCATACAGATTAATACCTAGAACTTTTGCTAAAAGATGGCAGTAGCATAACTAAGAGTGGGTGCCAGAATGGAGATGGGGGTGGGGGCAGGAGGGGGCTCAAGGCTGTGGCCACAATGTGCAGAGAGGGGGCAGGTGTCCCCTTGTCAGTCTCACCCTCCTTCCCAAGAGAAGCCCCGGCTGCCAGAGGAGATGTTGCCCCCAGCAGTCTGATTACCCTCCCATCATCCTTCAGCTGTTGCTGAATTGGAGGTTTTGCATTGTTGCTTATCAGAAAATGTTGTGGCAGCTGCAGGGCTCAGGGAGTGTTAACTGGGCGGTTGGCGGCAACATGACCAACAGGCTTGGAACATCAGCCTCCTATCTGCACAGCACCCTCCTGTCTGCACTCTGCTCCATGTAGCCAGAGCCCTGATTTCCCCTTGTGCCCTCTCTCACAAGCCATATCAGATACAAATCTGCAGCCCAGGGCATAAATTCTCTCAGTTTTGTTTCTGAATGCTGAGGGTGTGGAAGTAGAAGGCAGAAGGGAAAAGAGAGGGACCTATTGATGGTAAAATGAGTTTGAGTAGTCATTAATGTGTCTGTGAAAAGCCTAATACAATTTTAGGATGTATTAGGAGGGGTATATTTAAAAGAAGGGAAGTTTTAGTGCCATTGCACTGATACTTTTATTGTGAACCTTTCTGGTTGCTGATCTTTATTTTTTATTTTTTATTTTTTTTAACTGGAAGAGGTGCAGAAAGGGGACCTGAGATAATTAAAGGAATGGTGAAGTTGTCTCATGAGAACAGATTAAAAGATCATGAATTGTTTAGCTTGACAAAAAAGTTTTAGTGATCATATGAAGGGAAGGAGAAAAGCTGTTTAAATTGAAGGAGTACAAATGAGTACATATTGGACATGAAAAATCCTTAGCCTGGAAATTAGATGGCGGTTTCTAACCATTAGTGCAATGAAGTTCTTTCCAGCAAAGTGGTGGGGGCAAAGAACTGGAATTGTGGGATATGGGGTGTCCTTGGAATAGTATTTAGAACATCATATATTCACTTTCAAGTGTTTGATATAATCCCACTAGAGGGTTGAAAGGCAATTTAATGATACCCCTGGTTGCTTGCATACCTGGTATGTGTCCAGTGACATCACTTCTTGACATCACTGAAGAGGGCAGTATTTCGAGGTATTTCGAGCTACAAAAAGTGGTCTTAGGGTGTGATGCAACCTCTTGAAAGAAGGAGAAGGTCATGCAGTAGTTTTGCGTCAGGATTGGAGGCTAGCAATATTTGAGAGTTTTTGTGTTTTGTAGATGTGCTTTTTTTATAATCCTTTGATTTTTTTTTTTTTTCTCTATATAGGGTCAGTGTAGATAGTTGCGATAGCCCCCTTGAGTTAGATTTCCTTCCCTCACTTGTTCTTCTGAGTTTTGAATTTTTACCATATTTGCAATTCTTGTTGCATAACTATATGCATTATAATCCCATGTTTCAGAGCTTCCAGTGTCTGCCTTTGGGTTAAGGAAGAGTTTTCCCCCCTTGAATGTATTATTTGGTTTCAAAGGTTTTGTTTCATTTTCCTCTGAAGTATTGGACTTTGACCATTGCTGGAAATTGAGGTTTGGTGATCCTCCTAATGGAACTGAGAAAATATTTAGGTGCTTGACTGAGGAGTCTTGCTCACATGCTCAGCATTATATAAACCATTGTATTTGGGGTCAGAAAGGAATTTTTCTTTGTGTCCAATTGGCTAAGAATTTGAGGGCCTTTTGTTTTCCTTTGCAGCACAGGGCATGGTTTACTTAGGATCACCTGAGGATATTTTGCCTAATTCCCTGCTGTTGCAAGAACCCAAAGGATCAGTGTTATCCTTATCCACCCTGCTTTCTTCCCATCAGACACACTGTAGGTGTTTTATTTGTGCTAAGTATCCTAAGTTTAATATGGGGTGCTTTATGGCTGTAGTGTGTGGGAGTGGCCAAGACTGGTTGTTCTTGTGAGGGTTTTTTTTGACAAATGTTTACTACATGGTTGCCTGTGATCACAGGGAATTGGGTTTGGTGACCGAAGAGAGATCTTTCGGTACTGTCCTGTACAGTTCTCCTCATTGCCATATACTGCACCTCAGACAGGGGTGGCCAACAGGTGGCATGCATGCCACAAACGGCACTGGCAGCTTTTGTATGTGACATGTAGCAAAGCAGGGACAACCAGTTCAGTGGCAGAAACCAGAGCAGCAGACTAGTACCTAAGGCGGGAAGCAGAACAGCAGATCAGGTAAGGGAAGAGGATTGGAGTGACGTTCAGGGAATGTGCAGGGGTAATATGTGGTACTCTTGCCAAAAAGGTTGGCTCCCACTGAGCCTGCCTCCTCCCTTATCTCCCATCACATTCTCTAATGTCAGCTGAGAGCAGCCTCCTACAAGTACCATCTGTGCATCAAGTTTGTATGACAAAAAGACATAGAAGGTCTTTCTTGGTAATTGTTCCTCAGCTTTGCAACTCTCTCCCTGCATTGAGGTGTATTGGAGCCCACGCCTGGACATCTTCCAGAAGAAATGCAAAATGTTTTTGTTTGGACAGATGTTTAGCAAGTGCCATTAAGTTTTGAAGTTTGGGGCAATAATTTTCATTATATTTGTTTCATTTTTTTCATTTTATTTTAATTTCCTATTTCATAATTTAATTTATCTTTTTCTGCTTGCAAGAAAATCTGAGCATGTGAATCTAATAAATGAATTAAAAGAATGTTCTTAAGTATTCTTATACTTAAAGAATATCTGATCTTTCTGATAAAGCTGTGTGATTGCTCATTAGGGTGGCCATCATAGAGGACCTTCTGGTTTTATGCTACTCTGTCCTCTATTGATATGAAACCCCCCATGCCTTTATCTCCTCTATTTTTCTCTTGACAGGACATAAAGGTGTTGGGTTTCATATGAACGGAGGACAAAGTAGGTCCCATGTTGCGATAAGTTTGGCCCTGAAAAAGTCTTTGATGTTGTAATCCTAATTGGGAGGCCCTTTACGGGCGTTCGATCGCTGAGTTGATGACATTGGTTGTGCTTTAGCATGTAATAGGGAAGGCCATGAAAAGTTAACTAGGTTATAAGCTCTGTAAGAGAGTGTTTTTCATATTCACTGGGGTTTTTTTGCCTTAGTTTAATACATTCGGTGCAGCTATCCTTAGAGGATCATATGGTTTTAAAAACAAAAAAAGAGGAAGAAGATGGAGCCTACTTTCTAAATCAGGAATATATTTCTCAACCCATTATACTGAAGCTTTAAATTCAGCGCTGAGGAAAGGGATGGAAAAAAATCTTTGCCTTATGTTTTCTTTCTGTGTTAAATTATGAACACACTGATTGATGGTTAATGAGCTGCACTGGTATACTACTCAGTGCTGCACTGTATACTACTCAGTGCTGTTCTCACCTTTCACCAGACACTGATAAACACTGCCAGATTTTATCAGATCTGGCTTTTCTGTTTTGCAATATATATTATGCTAACATAGGAAATAAGATAAAAGCCTGATCTTGTTCTCACATCTGGTGACTAAAGTTCCCACTTCAGAAAGATCAGATTTGGGCCCAGAGTCATCATGTTGATATCTATGCACTGTTCTTAGTTGAAATGGACTGAGCTGAGGGCAATGTTTACAGAAAATGGAAAGGTCAGTTCTACAACCACTCACATTCATACATTCAGTGAGTTCTGATTTCATGTTGGGTTTTTTGGGTTTTTTTTCAACACAGCATCCATTTTTTGCTTATTTTGTTTGTCAGAATTGGTGTACAAGTTATTATCTGTTCTGCATTGGGTTGATTTTTAGCATGCCTTTGCTATTGTGAGCCATTGACCTTAACGTTCTTTGGGATGGAAGCTGATGCTGGCAGCAATATATTGTTTGTAGATTTTCATATAGGTTTCTATTCAAAAAGTGTGAACCATTTTTTAGCTTGGTAGATCCTTGAGGGTTATTCAGCTATTGTCCCATGGGCCTACATGCAGCCCATAAAGGACTGATGTGTATTCCCATGGCTGTTACTCATGCAGCCCCTGCTGCCTCTCCCAGTCCAAGTGCAGCATCAGTGGGTGGTTTGGGGCTCCTCCCTGGGTTTTGCTGCATGGTTGTGCTCCAGGGGGCAGGGCAGTATGGTGTGGCACAGCCTGTGATGCAGGGAGAGTTGACAGTGTGAAGCATGCAGGGTGCCACAGGGGAGCCCACAGGGAGCTGAAGGTGAGATGGGGTGCTATGTTGAGGGAATGTGTGAGTGCAGTGCAGTGGAATGGGAGAGTGCCCATGACCTCTGCTAGTGCTGCCCCCACAGTGCAGCCCATGGCACACGTGGCCCCTGGCTGTTTGAAGCAGAACAGTAGCCGCTTTGCACAAGCCTAGTATTCGCTTCAGATTCAGCTGATTTGGGGGACAGTGATTTGATTCAGTGATTCAAATCCCTGTCCCAAATTGATTAAGCCGAATCTGATTTGGAGATTCAGCCGTGGTGGAATCTCTAAATTGGTCTCATCTCCCACCCACTCTCAATGGCTGCCCCACCCACTCTCCCAGCTTCCTGGCTCTTAAAAAAAAAAAAAAAAAAAAGCCCTACACTCATCAACTGCTGCCCCCCATTAACCCATGTTGTATGTGGGGCTCTGCCACAAGCCCCATAACCCCTGCCTGCTCTTCCAGCCCTCCCCATTGCTGCCCTGCCTGCCCCAGCTTCCAGTCCTTAAAAAAAAAAAAAAAAATACACTTTAAAAAAAAAAAAGCCCAGATTCACCAGGTCCTGCCAGGCAGGGAGTGATTCCTGCTGCTCCATGCTGCATGGAGGACTCTTCTATGAGCCCGGAGAAGTGCTGAGGCTGCTGCAGCAACTGGCGAGTCAAGGCACTTTTTAGGACCTGGGGCAGGCAGGCAGCCATTGGGGAGAGGGGGGCAGTATGGCACTCAGGGGGGCTATGGGAGCAGGCAAGGGATGGGACCTGGCAGGGGTCCCCCCACGATCCCCTCCCCTCTGCTCCAGCCCCACTCCCTTGCCCCCTACTTACTAGCATGGAGTCTGGGGGCAGGGACTTCCCGAATCATTGAAGCTCTCTGAATCTTTTCCGAATCAATTCAGATAGCTTTGAATTGATTCAGACCTTTTATTTGGTCTCCTGATTCGATTTGGATTTGGAGATTTGGCCACCGAATCAGGCCGAATCTCCTCCAAATTGAATCGACGCCCAAAGCTTCGCACAGCCCTACTGAACAGTCCTGGCATGCTGCAATGGAAAGCTACTGAAATAAAACCATTATAAGTATCACTTTATCACAAAGGTGCATATGAGCAGCCTCCAGTTCAAAATACAAATTTATTAGATCAACAATAACTTTTCTGTTAATATTCCTACAGTTTTTCAAATATTGGTGCCAAGACTGTGATCAGATTTTGTTAAGATTTATAAACACTCCCATCTAAGCTTGATGAGAATAATTCACAATGAAATCTACTTGTGTACAGGAAAAAATACAGGCTTTTGTGCAAATTTTTGAGACGAAAGATTAGCTTCAAAAAGGATTTATAAAACACTGCTCTTTAATACAACTTTCTTCTATTATTTTCAGCAAAAGAATTGAAAATGAAGATCTACTGAGGTAATATTTTTATCCTATTTCCACTTAAATATTCACATTACTCTTTTGTTGGAATTTTTTTTTTTTTTTTGCTGAATGATTATTTTCTAGTGCAGTCTCTAAATCCCTGCAGGCTGCCTGCCCACATTTGGAAACTTCTATTTGGTCTTAAGCCATTAAGGGAGATTTATTTCTTTAAGTGTATAGTGCGATTTTTGCTATTTTGGTAGCTAACTTGTTTGCCTGAAAGGAGAGCTTTTTGCAGCTTGAAAAAAGAACTAATAGAGTTGCTGCTAACAAAAATAACTTTGCACCCAGAAAGTCTTTATATTTTGAGATGTTTATAAGAGCTTGTCTTGTTGCATGGTTACTGTGTTTGTAACACCACTAATGTTGGGTGATGAGAGTTATATGAGTAAATAAATACCTGTGCATCCACACAAAGATATTGTCCTTGAAGTGGACTCTCTTGGTCTTTCTGTATAATATTTTGGAAACCGTTTCTGTATATGTTTTGTAGGTAAATGGGAAGAGACAAAAAGGCCTTCCCAGACATTATCAACAGGAAGAGAGATGCTGCAGGTTTTTATCGTTTTATTTGTTCATTTACAGATGAGGATACTGTGATGTCTGTGCTATGTTATGCAATCTGTATACAGAAAATTGAACAAATATAAGTAGTCAAAGTCAATTTGCATACAATCAGATTTTTGGTGGGCAACTGTTCTGACAGGCAGCAGCACTGTGATCCTGTTTATGATGCTATTTTAATGTCTGAGCTCTTTCATTTGGTAGCTGAAAAATGGCATTTTGTTTCTCACTCTTTCCTGATAGTTAGCCATTATAAACTGGTAAGTGTTTTAGCCATTGTCAACTAATAAACATTCTGACTGTCATTTCAGAAGCTTAACTAGATACACTATACTGATTTGAAATCTAACCCTCCCAGTAGCAGTGTCAGCAGTGTCATCTTGGTGAGGTTTGACAAAACGTGCTGGTTCCTAAAACCAAAAAAGCTATTGTATTTACAAAAAATGTGTTTCTGGCTTGGAAGCTGTATCCATAAGAGGAGGAGGAGGGCGGGTCAAAGCGAAATTACAAATGCTGTGTTAAATGTAAACTATTTGAAATCACAAGTGAATAGAAGTGTGAAGCATTAATGAAAAAAGCATTGTAAAATACTAATGAAGCATCATAACATACTTTTTGCTGTAGGAGATATAAAAGTGTAACAAAATAAGTGTAAATTGCAGATACCTCAGTGCTGGATTTTTGAACTTCATTAGTCTGTACTTTTAAGTGCAGCTGATATTTCTTGTAATGATGAGAGTAGTACTGTGTCTTTCACTGGCAGTCTGATGTTGGGAGTAGTATGTGGCAGTTCTGGCCTATGGAATTGGAAAGAAATAGGTGTGAATTCACATGTTGTATGCTGCAGCTTTTAAGGACCTTTTTGAAAATGACTCTAATTCAAGGCCTTGGAGTATACAGGGTAACATGAATTTTGATGCAGCATACTGACTGGTATGGAGGGAAATGACTTGTTTATTCTTGCCACTTGAAGCAGCTAGTCCCCGCAAGGCCTTTGGTCTTGAGCAAACTTTCTTGATTTTAAGCAGAGCAGCTTTTAGTGTTCCTGACTTATAAATAAGGTCACAAGACAGAAGGTCTCTCTCACTACTTCCACCTTTTTCACCTGTACAAAGAAGTGTGTACATTTGTGCTTATGGTACTGTACCTAGCAGAAAAAGGACTTTGAGCAGAGGCTCTGAATGCTACTATAGCATAGTATATAAACATCTGTGCCAATAATAAGGTATGACAGGAGCTGGAAATATCTGAGTTTTCCCATTAAATGCTTTTAAAATGTGGCAGAACCTTGAATTGGCATATTCTCATCTTTGAAATTCGGTCCTAGACCTGCCAAGAAGGGTGTTACTTAGTACTGTTCAGTTGTATTGTGATGTTGCTGACTGGTAGAAAAGTTCCAGTGCATTTAACATGGGCTACCAAGCAGCCTTTAGATGTCAACATCAATTTTTGGTATCTGCTTCTTAGGCTGATTTGGAAGTTTACTGTTTGACTGGAGATGAAAAGCTGTCCTACTCATTGCAGTTCTCTCAAAACATCTCAGGGCTTCAGAGGGGGGATGCCATTATTCATGGTAATTTGATAAACCTAGGGCAGCAGAGAGAGAAAAATAATACATTCTAAATGTGTATCAATGACCTTGATAAAAACGTTATTAAATACCTTTTCTCTAGCATTAGACAACTAGAATTAAGGGTTCTTCCAGATGGATGCACACGCTCAGAATCCCTGTGCAGATGCCCAAACACTGCATCATACCAATAGCAATACCCCACAATGCCTTATTTTTAATTGCTAAACATGTTGGACATTCCAAGCTTAAAGAGCTCAACCTTACTGAAAATAATTTTTAAGAGGCAATTCAATTGTTAAGTATCTATAAATTTTTATTTGGTAAGACAATGGAAGGCTTTCTAAATCTAGCAGACAAAATCAGAATATAATCCAGTGGCCAAAAATGGAAACTGGACAAATTCATATTGTAAGTGTTTAATACTAAGTGTAGTTAAGAATTGTTAACTTATATCAAGGACTGCTATGGATCATCCATCATTTTAAATTATTAAAGATTGGCTGACTTTCTAAGGTTCCTTCAACATGGCAGGTAAAGGTATGATTGTATCTAACGTGCAGTCCACACAATCAAGATTGCATGTGTGATTGTGGGATTGCACATTAGATCCAATCATGTTTTATTGTCAAAATCGGGGGAGCCTGATTCTGGGTTCATCTGCGTCGGCAAGAAGTAGGCTTCCATGGCTGGGAACCCTCTTTACTGAACCACACACGTCTGGGACCAAGAGTTTCATGTGCAGCCGGGACTGAAAGTCCCTACACCTGACAGTATGATGCAGACATAACTAAGAACTCTGTCTAGTGTGGGACTCTTGGTCCTGGCTGTGCACGTGGGCCTGGGGGTTTCATTAGGGCTGTGCAAAGTTTTGGGTGCTGATTTGATTCAGAGAAGATTCGGCCCAATTTGGAGGCCAAATCTCTCGAATCTGCATCAAATTGGGAGACCAATAAAAACATCTGAACCAATTTGGAAAAGATTTGGGCAGTTCTCACTTGCTGCTGCAGGGAGCTGGACCCAGACTCAATGCTGGTGAGAATAGGGCAGGGGTGGGGGCTGGAGGAGGGGGAAGTGGGGGACCATGGGGGGGACTTCCACGAGGCCCCATCCTTTGCCTGCTCTCCCAGCCCCCTTGAGTGATCCCTGGCCCCTGCTTGCTCTCCCAGCTCTGTCAATGGCTCCCCTGCTCAGCCCCAGCATTCTAGCTCTTAAAAATGCAAAAAAAAAGAAGAAAGAAAGAAAGAAAGAAAAGCCCTGCACTCACCAGTTGCTGCAGCAGCTATTAGAGCTTCTTGGGGCTCGTGGCAGAACCCCCCATGCAGTGCAGGACCATGAGGGGCAGCAGGGATTGCCCCCTCCCCCCCGCCTGGCCTCAGACAGTTTAATGCAGGGCTTTAAAAAAAAAAGAGAAAGAAAGAAAGAAAAAAAGTACTGTGATACTGGGGCTGTGTGGGGTAGCCATTGATAGGGCTGGGAGAGCAGGCAAGGGATGGGGGCTCATGTCAGAGCCCCCCATGCAGCATGGGGCAGCAAGGATGACTACCCCCCCCCCAGGCTGGCAGGAGCCAGTGAGTGCAGAGCAACTTTTAATTAATTAATTAATTAATTAATTTTTTTAAGAGCTGGGACGCTGGGGCTGCATGAGGCATCCATGGATGGGGCTGGGAGAGTGGGTGGGTCATGGGGCCTGTTTGATTCGGAGATTCAGCCGATTTGGTGGCGGCCAAATCTTTGAATCGGATTCAGCTGAATCGATTCAGGACAGTGATTCGAATCACCAAATTGAATCGCTGTCCCCTGATTTGGCCAAATCTGAAGCGAATGCTAGCCGCTTTGCACAGGCCTAGGTTTCATGGTACACCCCTGTGGCTGGGAGCCCTGTCAGCTGATGGGGCTTCCAGCCATAGGTGAGACCCTGCTAAAAGTGCAAATTAAAGCTAGTGCTAACTAAATGAAGTTAGTAGGCATTTCTGAGGTTTAACTTTGTAGCTGGTTGGACTTTTTGTTGTGTGATAGCTACTTTGTAGATGTAGCTGGCCATAAGATAATTTCACAATTAGCCAGTTGATTGTGTGATACCTGTAACATGCAGAGGGTGCCTACAAGAAATTCTCTAATTCGTCCTCTAGTTTAGGACTTCTTACAAAAAGTACTGGAAAAGATATTCTGGCTTATGTTGCTCAAGCAGTCTGAGTAGATGACCGTAATAGTTCCTTTGGGTCTTCAAATCTGTGTATTCATAAAGACCTATATGTAATCTTGGCTGCCACAGGTGTGGAATTTCCCAAACTATTATGAGGTGATAGGGTGACAGACTGGGAAATCCTGTGAGGTTGAAAAGCCTTTGAACTGATTCCTTAAGAGAGTGATTAGTGGGCAGAGTGCATCTGAATTAGTAACATGATGTACTTGCAATATATCCCAATAATATTAATGGGACAGATCCTGTCATTTTTTTTCAATCTTTATTCAAGACACCCTCTCATTTGCTTTGATGAAGGCTTCATGATATGACCTAATTTTATTGAGTGACTTGCAATTTTTACCAAGGTGATTGAAATCTAATGGTTACGTTATCATGCTACCTGTGCAGTATAATTGAGAAATCCTTCATTTTGTTCTGAAAAATGATTTCCCCCAGTTATTCTGGCAGTGTCTTTTAATTGCCATCTTTAGGCCAAGGATTATTATGTAGTCATCTAGTGTATTTGATGTTATTGTACCATGAGGCCACTAATTTTCAGTACATTTCCCACTTCATTATGATCCATTTTAAACAGTAATGAAAAAGAAAATATATACGTGTGTTTGCATGTGTAAGGCCCTGCATTTTGCTTGGTGGAAAATGTGGAGGAAGACGCTCCTTATCTGCTGCAGGGATATGTATCCTGGTTTTACTGGATTGAAGATAGTAAATCCTTCAATAAGTAAATAAGTAGAATTAGCTCCTAAAGATTTTACTGGAGAAATTAAATTATGCACTGTCAAAAGGAAAAGTTATGTTGTACTGGAAAAAATATATATCACTTTTGACTCTTAACTATTAATATGGTTAGACCATTGCTATGATTTCACATTGTTGTTTTAGTATTGACATCCAAACAGTTTCTTACATGTCACTTGTATTTCATATGGGAATGAAAGATTCATGTGGTCAGAAGGTGAGCAAGCAAGAAGTATATCCTTTTTGTTCATTAAGGTTCATTTCTCTGGAAATGAGGGAGCTCTGGATTTTGGCACTAATTTTTATCCTAATTTTGTTAATGTGTTGTATTCCATGACTATTCAATGCAAAATGAATAAAAGACATTGGGAGAAGAAGCAGAAGCCACAGGGTTCCCTCCATCCTGGGGGGAATGCTTTCCTCACTAGGCTGCCAGTTCAGAGTTTGTCTTGTATGCTGGTATCCTGGCTCCATGATCCTTTCCAGCCAGTGGTCCAGCTTCAACAGAAAGGAAGGAACATTTTCTTAGCCTTCCCTATCCTATAGCTTAAGGGTTAGTGCATTTTCCTGGGAATGAGTTCCAGTACCATCAAGCTGTTTGGGATCTATAACCCAACTGTCCCACTTCCTAAGCAAATGCACTTACAACTAGATTCCTGGGTAAATTGTGGGTGGGTCATCCTCTTCCTTTTTCATCTTACATATGTTACACTGAAGTCAATGATGCTGGTATTTAGAATTGTCCCTCCTGAATGAGTTGTGTCCTTTTATCTCATATTACCTGTTCGCTAGTTATAGGCAACTCCCTACTAAGTTGTTACATACTCCTGAGGCCCATAAGGCTACCCATTGAAAGAATGGTAGAGCTATGCACTTTGCCAGGACATAATGGGAACAAATTTTACCAGGGCAAACTTTCCTGAACTGAAACTTTTTTAAGATAAGCAGCCATACAGGCCTAGATGTCTAGTAGGTGAAATAAGATCTAGGCCCATACAGTGTATTTTACATTACAAGTCCTTATGAGCAACAAACACACAACCAGTAGCATAATTAGGTCAGGGTGACTGGGGCTAAAGCTTTGAGCACTGACTTATGGTTGGGGTGGGGAAAGAGGGAAGGAAAATAACAGCTACTAGCAGAGCTGGAAGTCTACTGCTGTCCCCATGTGTCCCACTGCCCTAGGTTCCCAACTGATTTGTTAAACCTCAGGCCACAACATGAATTTATCAGGATTACCTTACAACAAGCTAGAAATGTTTCATCTCTAAAAGTTATGATCCAAAGCCTACTGAAGTCAGTGGAAAAACTCCCATTGGTTTGTGAGTTTTGGCTTCAGCTACTCTGATCTATGGTCAGCTGAACATTTTCTAGACAAAGGAAGTTGATTAAGGCTAAGCACAGACAGTCAGAAAGCCAGAGGCTGAATCGATTCAGTCTCTTTTCAGACTAGTCTAAGCTGTGCATATTGAATCGTTCAATAAGCAAATGAACTGATATTCACTTATGATTTAGGAAGTGCAGCCACATGCCTGCAGTGTCTCAAGTCAGAAGCTGAGGCGTGCTAGAGAACACCTGCCAGCCACTGCCAAAGGGAAGGAAAGACAGAAGCCCTGTAAGATTCCCCCTGCCACCTGTACTCCAGAGGAGGGGGCATGGCCAGACACCAACCCAGGCTAGTCTGTTAGAGGGTGGGGACCCCAGCCTGTATCTGCCTGGGGAGGGGGGCAGTGCCTGCCAGGCTTCTGTCCCCCTCCCCACTCACACTGCCTACTCAAGTGGGGGGCAGCCTCTACCAGACTGAGGGGCAGCGGTAAAAAGGTAGTGGCATTCAATTCATAAAAGAATGAACAAGAATAGTCCCCTCTCTGAAGCAATCATGTATTGAATACAGCACTTTGCAACCTCAGGCACACAACAGAACAACCAAAAACCTGACTAAGCTAAGATTCATTTATGCAGCATCAAACAAAAGCTTTTCTTCACACATCACATTTAAATAGTGCACACCTATTAAAATAAATGCTCCCATGCACTGCCTGCAGTCCTTTCCCTAACCCAATCACAGTCTTTTAGTCCTGGCCTCGATTTTGGGGTTTACATTCTCAGTTCATTCACTGTTGCTGTTGCTTCCACCGCTGCTGAACATCTGTTCTGTTATAGATTTAAACCAGTTTCTGATCACTTAAACCAGTTTGTGTAATGTCTGTCTCTAGTCCTGATGTTCAGTGCACATAAACGACTTTGAAAATGGCTGAAACCGATTTGTGATGAACCCCGCTGTATGTAGCATCAGACTTAGCTGATTTGGATCAAACCAGCCTATGCAATGCCTGTCCCAGACCGCTTGCTGGTTTAAGATAAACCAGACTCCTCCAGCATCCTGGTGTGCTCTCTGGGCTGGCTGAGGCTCTCTGCTCCACAGGAGAGCTGGCCCCTCCCCTCTGCTTCCTGGACAGAGTTCCAGCAGAGACTGCAGGTACAGTAGGGTCTTCCTGGCTTCCCTGTGCCCTCCCCCTACTCACTGCTTAAGCAGCAATCCTCCCTTCCCTCCCTCCCTCCCATCTCCCACAGCACAGCCCCCAATCCCATGGACCCTAGGCATGTGGTATGCTAGCTAATGCTGAGAGGTGTCTCTGTGCGTCTTCAATTTCACTGACAGAACAGTGACTACTTAAGGCTTTTTGGAGCTAGTCAACAGTTCAGCTGGTAAGCTGTTTAAGAAGAGTTTGAACGAATGGAGAGAGGCTTTTGTTTTGCTGATGAAGTGATAAGTGCTGTTATCAGCCCTCTGCTGGTTTGCAGCCCTGTAAGGTTTGCAGACAGTATGAAGAAGCAGGGAGAAGGAGATTGAAAAGCTCTTTATCCTCAACAGGTGCATGCACTGTGTACCCCTTCACAGTGCTAATAGGGGGCTGGCAACATTCCTACCCCTTGATCACCCAGCAGTGAAAAGCCTGGGATTGGTGTAGTCAGGGTGGGGGTTTTCATCCTTCCTTAATTAGAATACCCTGCCTGGGCCTGGTTACATATCTCTTCCCTTACCTGGTCAGCTCAGCTCAGTGCTCTGGAAGGGAACAGAGGGCTATTCTAGTGCCCCCTGGCTTTTAGCCTGAGCCACTGCAGGCACGTGCCCAAATTTCCTCAGTCCAGAGAGAATGTCTGTCTGGTTACAAACCAGTTCAGTCTAGCTAGGTTAGATTAACCTACAAAGATTGAATCAGTTCAGGCTCAGGCTTTTTGAATGTCTGCCCCTAGTCATTGAGAGCACACACAGCTTAGTCTAACTTAAAATAGGATGTAATAAACCAAAAAGGCGAGAGAGCCTTGCGTAAGTGTTGTGTAATCCTGAGGGCAGAGCGTGTTCGTACAGCCAGGTACTCAGACAGTCCTTGCTCAGATATTCCAGTCTCCCACCTTTTACAGGTTCTGCTTTATAATGTAAATGTAGTTCTCTGCCTTTTTTGGTCACACCTGCTCAAGCTGTCAGCAGCCTTCTCCTGTTCCTCCGTCTCCAGCCCATACATATGATGATTGTGCCATATCTTTGCCAACACCTCCCACCTCTCAGTCTGGTCCAGCAGAGTTTGGTGCCAGTACAGTGAGCTGGGGAAGGGTGGATTAAAGCCCCTTCCAGGCACACAGCTGGGGTTTTCTTGGGAGGGCAGTCACTCTCAGGCTGTTGCCTGCCTGCATGCCCCCCCCTACACTCCACTAGAGGGGAAAGGTCTGGCAGGGGCTGCCCCCTCTCCAGGCAGACCCAGTTGCAGTCCCCAGGCAGGCTCCCCCACACTTGTCAGCCAGCCTTCTCTGCTCTGGCTAGAAAGCAGAGAGGCAGGGCTAACCCTGCTCTCTGGAGCAGACAGCAGAGCCCAACCCAGGGTTGCCAAGCATGCTGAGTTGCTGCAGGACTCTGATTTAACCTACACTAGGAAGGGGCCTGGGACAGAAGTTCCACAAACTGTTTTGACCTGAGTCAGTTAAGTCTGATACTACATTCAGCCAGGATTATCTTAAACCAGTTTTGGCCATTTTGAAACTGGTTTATGTGCACTGAACTTCTGTTCTGTTACAGGTTCAAACCAGTTTCTGATCACTTAAACCGGTTTATATGTAACTTCTGTCCTTAGCCTAAATGTTTGGTTTAGTTAGCATTGTGTTAAATCTGCAAAGTTCTTTTTCCTGCATTTGTCTAAAGTATTTTTTTATGTTCCATTCAAACAGGCACTTATTAGAAAATGTCTTAGTGTTATAGGATACTATTATGTACATGAGAACATGTAGCAACCTACTAATATTTCTTGGAGAAGAAAGAAGAGAAGAAAGAAATGGGAGGAGACAGCTTGAGAGTTGAAGAGTCAGCTGTTAGAACAGCCTCCTAAGTCATCAGTTGCTTCCACAGAGTTGTTGCTAATGGATATCTCAGCTCTGAAAAAGGTATCTGAGTTTCTGAAAGAACATTTTTTTCTCATGCAGTGAGAGAAAATTACTTTCTCCATTAGCAAATTTATTTGAGGCATCAAATTATTACTGCCTCTTTCTGTGGGAGAGTAACTTAATGTAAAGAAAAAAAATATTCAAAACCAAACAAGAAACTCTACTACTGAACAATAGTACATGATACTGTGAAAATAATTTAGGAAATCATTGAGGATTTGAGATGGAATTTCCTGGAATTTAAGTAATGTTAATATCTGATCATAATAACACTTAAATGAAAGAAAAAAATCCAGCTGAGTTCTGGTCTAGGGAGTTGTGACTCACAGCAAATGTATTACTAGCCCAGGATTTTGTATTCATACGGAAGAGATTGAACACAGTGCGACTGTGTTTAAAAGCCATTGAATCTTGTTTCCTGAACGTTGTTTACATAATTACTGCCAACCTCTTCCGTGTAAAATTCTGTACTTTGTCACTAACATCTTACAGTAAATAAGCATGTCTTTTTTACTTTATATACTAGTTTAAAGTCAAGTTCAGTGGTAGAGGAATACTCTGCTGCTTATGTAATGTCTGTTCAAATAAGATATAAGCATAGTGGGTACTGTTACATAACACTCGTATTCATGATTCAGGAGAATTCTGAGACAGTGAGAGAAAGTGTCATTTGGCATGTTCTCCTTTTAAATGAAAAAATTGTTTTTTGGGGCTTGTTATTTTAAAATAAGGGATTATTGTATACATCTAACAATTAAGTAATGCTCTCAACCAAAGTCAATCTGGTGCAGCAGGGACCTGTTGTTTGTGTTAATACACATTCCAGAAAGACAGAATTGACTTAATTTGCAGTAGACTGGTACAAAGTGGCCACATCTACAGCAGCAAGTACAAGTACTTGTATGAACAAGTACTACATGACTGCACAGTAATGACTGTAGATGTGGCCCCCCGTGTTATAAACAAGTATTACATGACTGCGCAGTCGGCTGATGCTACTGCACAATAGCATTGTGTCATAGCTGTTGCCATGTACCACTACTGCACAATAGTATCAGGCTGTTATGCAGTCAGCATCTTGTATAGATGTTGCCAGCATGTGCTGCAGGCACAGGGAGAGATTTACATTTGTGCAGTGTTTCATGTTAAATAACTATATATATTTTTATCATTTTTTACAATTGTGTGTGTGCATGTGTAGATCTATATAGTGTGTGTGTGTATATATATATGCATATTTTATATTGTGTATGTGCACACATGTGTATGTATGCACACACAAACACACAGATCGATTGATCTATCTACATATATAATACAGCATCTTAAAATTGTAAAGTTAGATAGACCGATAAGCTACACTGTCAGCAGGGGAGACAGCCAGAACATTTTAGCACATGTTTCATTTATTCTCTCCTGCATTCCTCTGCATAGAGTGTGGCATGTAAAAGTCCAGCATTGGTGGAGAGGCACACCAGGAAATAGAGCAGGAGTGAGGACTTCTCCTCTTCTGACGATCACATCAGAATGCTTTTACCTGACGGAATGAATTGGAAAAAGAAGTCACTGTGCTGCTGGCATCATTTTACAAAGCAATGACCTCAGGATCACATCAGCAACCATGGCTGAAAGCAACCATAGATTTTGGTCTACTGCACACAATGCTAAGCATCAGTCAGAAAGTCTTTTTGAACCAAAGCTGTTCCACAGCATTTCACAGAACAGCATACATATCTTTGAATAATTGCAGACATGCAAACAAGTATAAAGACTGTAGAAAGATCACTGTCCTCTTGATATCATTAGTTCCGTTAAGCCTGCAGCAACCCCTAATGCACTTCCTTTTGTCTATATTAGAAATTGCTCAGAATTCAGAAATGGTCTACATAAAAACTGCAGTTAACTTAAACAATGATGACTAGCCATGCTTTTAAGTCATTCTGGTTTGTCAGCATCCAGAGAGGAGGAGATGGTGGTGGTGGTAGAAGTAGTTTTTTGTTGTTGTTTCCCTTTCCCTTTCCTTCCAGTACTGTGTTCTGTTAATCCAGTCCTAAGTCTTCTGGTTCTTATAGCCCAATAGGTCTCCCTTTTCTACTACTTTGCACTACTGGGGGGTGGCCATGCTGTAGCATGGATGCCACACATGGCACTGGCAGGACAGCAGCTAATAGAGGAGGAAGGAGAAAGCAGAGCAGGCAGGGAGCACGGGCTAGGAAGCAGAAAGCAGAGTGAGAGACCAGATCAGGAGTACAATGTAGAAAGCAGAGCAGGAGGTTGGGCAGAGGAAGGGAATCAGGGTGGCATACCTGCCAAAGAGATTAGTCTCTACTGCACTGCATGAAAAAGTTGTGAGATACTAAATTCTGTGTATTAAGTAAGCAAGAGAACAGGAAGGAAGGAAGGAGTGTACTTCAGCCCAACATGTCCTTTAGTAACTTGTGAAAAGTATAGCTGAATTATTTAAGATTACTTTTAAAAGTAATGAAGTCTTAGTAGCATGAAACTTAATGACAACATTGCTAGTAAATCTCTTCCAAGAAAAGGAGAAAGACTGTTCTTTTTTGTGTGCAAATTGTTGATGTGCAAATTCCACTAAGCATTCATAGGAAGCTTTGGAACTTTTCCCTGTCTTTTAATGAGTTTCATTAGTAGGTGGTAAATGCATATTCTACCCACAAGCATACAAGATTTTTACCTGTGTTGGAAAAAACAGAAAATGACTGATGTTTTGCCAAAATCAAAACACCAGTTCCTCACTCCAAAAATTTTAACTTTTAACTGCTGACATTTTAACTTTTTATTCAAAGTGTTAATTAAATATTCTGCAACCTACTCATGATTAGCCATGATACAGAACTACATTAGCTGTTACCTCTGTGAAATGTAGAAAGTTGCATTTTTTGGCATGAATTCCACATCTGAAAATGAACCCATTGGAAACTACTGGGATTTATGGCACGAGTTTCACGCTTGCTGGCAGTCAAAGAAAATGGCAAGAAGTCTTCCCTACCCTAGGCAACCAATACTGCAGCTTCCAGAATCAGAAAATGGCAAGCTGAGCTCGATAGACTCCCTTTTATGTGACTGGATTTGTTGTTCTGAGTTTTCAACTTATTTTTAACTGTACTGGAAACTGGTCACATCTATTTAGAAAAACAAAACAAAAACCTGGGAGCCCTTTATCTTACTAAAAACTGTATCTGAAATATAATTAAGTGTTGTGTTTAACTGTAGCCAAGAAGAAAAAGAACAAGAATGCAAAGAGTAAAATCTGAATAAGACAGAAAACAAACATAATTTGGAATGGTCCTGTAGTCCCATTCATTCTGCTTAAGATAGTATGGAAAGTAGAAAACTAGATTTTTTTTTTTTTTTTCAGTAGCTCAAATGTACTTTATTTTACTGACTTCTGGTTCAGGTGAAAATCTAACAGATAGAATCTATTTGAAGATTTAGGAAATTGCATGAAGTAGCCCAGGTGTGACTGAAGGCTCTAATTACAGCTTTAGCAATTGTTGAATTTAGTTTTTGAACTTAATTATGACACTGGGTACATCTACAAGTTCATTAATGCACAGTGCTTGCTACTCATTTCATTTAGTACTTGTATAATCAAGTACTAAATAAATGCACAGCAATCAGACTTACTGTGTAGTAGTGCTGGTGAACACCTTTTTGGTAACCCTACTGGCTCATTAGCCTAATAATACTGCATAGTAGCATATTAGCACTGCCTGCCCTGTGACACAGTACTATGCAGTGTTATTAGGCTGCTGTGCAGTTAGCGTCTCATGTAGACACGCCCAGTTTGGTGCAGTCTGACTGGTGTTCTGAAAGAAGTAACAAAATGACCAGTGCACTGAGGGGAAATATACAATGATAGATTGAAAGAGAAAAATGTATGTTTCATATAGCAGGAATATATTTCGTGTACTGTTATGATAAGTTTGAATATCAAGAGTAGAGAGGTTTTATTTTGGGTAGTGCATTAAGGATCCATGAAGAAAAATAGAATGAAATGGAAGAAAAGGGAAAATTAGGCTGAATGTCAAGAAAAACTGCATAATGTTGAGATGTATTAGGATGGTGAAGTCTCCCTAGAAATAACACAGGAATAATCTTCTAGGACAGTGGAAGCCCTGTTGTTTTGAACGTTTAAACATTTAGTGAACAATGGTAGAAAGCATGCATTAAAGGTAAAATCTGCCCTGCCAGGAAAATGAACTGGGTGAGCTAGCAGCCAATCTTCAATTTAGAGCAGTATTGAGATGAGGTCTAAGGGCTGATTCAGGGACCATTGAAGTCAATGGGAAGGATCCAATGAATGTCATTGAGCTTTGGATCAGACCATATGGTATGTTTGTTTTCTGAAAATGTAATAATACTGGATTTTGTCTTTGTCTACATAGACAGGCAGAAGTAAGCCAAATTATAACTTTTCATCCACAACTGAATTTATCAAGGGTTGGTTTTGTAGATGGGGCCTCAAGATATAGTCAAAGAGTTCTTAGTCATCCATTTTCTGAGGCAAAGGAAAGCTTCTGCTGTTGCTTTTTCAGTGTTTTCTCTGGCTCACACCACCTGGTTTCCAGTTGCGAGATGGATATAATTAGCCTTTAATCGTCATGTTGTATTTCATCTGTTTCTTTTATAAATCCCCAAAATGTCTAGGCTATCCAATGAACATGCGCTGAGACTTTTGTCACTAATAGAGAGTTGAGAAGCAGCTTTCCCAGATAGGAACTATCACTTTGCTTATCAGTTTTCATGATGCATTTCATATGCTATAGTGTATTCAGTGCAAGGTAAAATACTTTACCCTATTAATTAACTATTCTCAGTGACTGGTATAATATTCTGCTTCATTATATGATGAAACTGGTTCCAGTTATGGAGTACATATTTTCCATTAAATGTAATTCCTTAAATCCTATTCTCCCCCTAACCACAATATTCAACTTTAGAAACTCATTGAGAGGTTTCAAGTACTAGTTAGGCTAATCCTTTCCTAGTGTGTAGCTGGTATGAAATAAAAATTATGTTGATAGTTTCCAGCATTGAACTGAATATATCTTAATGGCAACAACTGACAAGGAAGGAGTAATAACTGAGCATTTTTAAAGCATTTTCAATAATTTACTTGCAAATTATTATTTATTTAATTATTAAATTCTGGCTTTTGTTTTACGCTGCAAAGGACACCAGCAAATACATGACATCTGTAGGAAGGAATTATAATCTGAAGGGCAAAATAGAATAATATGGGGAAATTTAGAGGCAGATTCCATTTTAGAATATGACATATGGATTTTAGGAAAGCTTTTCGGACTGTGGAAGGAACTGTAAAAATCTACCCTTCATTCTGCCTCTATACATTTTCCAGGCAAGAAAGGGAAGATGATGGTATATCCAAAATTCTATGCTGGTTAATTTTTAATACTACTTTTTGCTTCTTTGAAATGTTATGAATGGATTTGAAGTGCATGATAGCAAATGGAAAATGAACTGACAACATGGGTTTTAGCCATGCATATAACTTCGCCCTCATTGCTAAGGGAAGGCATGAGCACAACTTCCTGGGCAAAGCCTATTAAAAATCAGAGAAAATGTTTCTGGTGATGTGAGCAGGCTTGGACTTTCATAACAGGCATTAGAGTTAAGAATGACCTGTTTGACAAGGACTAATAGGCAGACATTATACATAAACTGGTTTAAGTAATCAGAAACTGGTTTATACCTGTAACAGAACAGACTATCAGTGCACATAAACCAGTTTGAAAGTGGCTGAAACCAATTTGAGATAAACCTGGTTGAATGTAGTATCAGATTTAACTGATTTGGATCAGACCAGTTTATGTAATGTCTGTCCCAGGCCCCTTCCTGTTTTAATTTAAACTCAAATCCTCCAGCATCTCAGATGCTTTGCAGCCTGGGGTGGCGGGGCGGGGCCTGCTCCAGAGCAGGGCTGGCCCAACTGCTCTGCTCCCCGGCTGGAGCTCCAACAGAAACTGTAGGCACAGTGACATCTGCCTGGCTTCTTGCCCCTGCCCCTCCCCACTGCCTGTTCAAGCAGGGATTCCACCCCCTCTTCCTCCCCCTGCACGGACCATAGCCAGCATGTGGTATGCTAGCTAATGCTGAGAGGTGTCTGTGTCAGGCAGACAGGACAGTGTCCACTTGGGGCGTTTTGGAACTAATTAACAGGTCAGCTGAATGTCTCTCTGTTCCTTGTTTGGAAAAAGTTGTTTAAGAAGAGCTTCAACTAATGAGAGAGGCTTTTGTTCTGATGGGGTGCTAAATGCTCTCTTATCAATTCCTTGTGTAACTCCCTGCTCTGTAACTAAATGCTGTGTAACTCCCTGTTGGCTCCCTTGCTGGTCAGGAGCAGGGAAGGGGAACCCCCTAAGAGCATCCTGCTGGGGCCTGACCACACCTTCCTCAGCTCAGCCCTGTGGAAGGGAAGTGAGGGCCACTGTAGCACCCCCCAGCTTCTAGCCTTAGTCACTGCAGGCATGTGCCTGCATTTCTTCAGTCCAGAGGGGATGTTTGTGCATATGCAAATCGGTTTAGCCTAACCAGTTTGAAGTAACCTGCAAAAATTGAATCAATTCAGGCTCAGGTTTTTTGTACGTCTGTCCATAGCCATTGAGTTTCTGATATCAGTAGGACTGATGTAATTATATGCTGTCTGAGATTCTGATCACTGCTGTGTCAACTGGTATAATCCTGGAAACATTAGAGATGTCTAATGGTTTTAGATGAATGAAGGAATGAAACTTTCAAACTGATTCTCACTCCTGTTCTAAATCAGTTTTTGAACACAGATCTGCCATGGTCACTAGGCCAGATTGGAACAGTATGCTTGTACTCCTAAAGAGAGGAAACATGTATGGCTGCATATGTATGGTCTGGGTAATCCTGGCTTCTTTTTAAGAGAGATAACTTTACCAAGTATGAAGGGCATCTCATTAATATTAGTTATATTAATTATTTAATGAGTCTATGGTGTTTGAAGGCAGTAATGTTCAAAGTGTTTTAATAATGATGTGGGAGACAGGAGTTCAAGGCCAGAATGGACCATTAGATCATTTCATCTAACCTTGAAAGTCCATTGAAGTAGGTATTTAATTGCCCATTTTTGCCTTATTATTAACAATTAAATGAGGTGCCTCGGTACTTTATTTACATGTAAATAGTTGATGTCTTGGTTCATAGCAACCTTTCTGTTTTTTTTAAGCTTTGGAAATAATTTAAAGCACTCTATATGTGCAATGAAAGTATTTTTATGTGCACTTTGGGTAGACACTGAAGTTGACCTGCTATCAAATTTTAAAGAGAAGCAATATTTTTGAAGCCATAAAAAAAAATGCTGATGTAAAATTCCTTTTTGTATGCCTCTCTCATGGGTGGCCACAAATTCCTTGCGTCCAACTCACACTCCACACCCTATTCATTCTTTGGTACACAAAATGTTGATCCTTTTTTTCTTTTTTCTAAACCAAAGTGAAACAGAAAAATACATTTTAGTGTCTGCATCCCAGCTACTTGACTCCTGTTTTGTAACTTACCGAGTACAACTAAGTGACTGTTTTTAGCATTTTGATTTGTAAAAAAGATTTAAAAGATTAAGGCGTGTCCTCATCTGGTTGGAACTATGACCATTTACATTACAGCAGTGATTCTCATGTGGGGTTCTCTGGGGTGTTTTGAGATCTTTTCAAGGGTGCCTCAGGGTGCCACACAATATTAGTACTGTTAGCCATGCAAATATGGTTCATACGATAAACCCAGAGATTTCAAATAAGAATCCATAATGTCAAAAATATTCTGACTTCTTGTATTTTTCTTTTTTGCAGCAGCAGAATTGCTCTATTATTTTTCTGTAGTCAAAAAACAAGTGAAAACTAAGAGCTGGTATTTTTGAGGAGTGCCTTAAGTCTAACAAGGGATGCCTTGAGTCTAAAAAGGTTGAGGCCTACTAGAGACACTGCAGCTCCATAGATTTCATTGGAGCTCTGATTAATTTTTTCCCCTGAATTCTTTGTTGATGCTGTTGAATTGCATTGTACTGCTGCTGAAAACATTAAGATCTGCCTGTTTATTTGTGTTCCTTGTATTTAATGAAAGCTGTTGTCGTCTTGTGGATCAGAAGGTGCCTCTGACTATACAATATCTTAGCAGAGAATGAAAGTGATATGAACTGGCATTTATGTACTCTATGAGGTTTTGAGCTGACATCATATCTGCTACTGCTACATATTTCAGTTACTATTTCTAATCTGCAAGTTTTTACTTTCCATTCAAGTCTAATGAAACAGCACTTCTAAGACTGCCTTACACTACAAACATCTCCTCTTCTCAGAGGTGCAGATCTTTTTTGCAGTCTGTTTTCAGAGTCTGTTTAGAGCAGGGGTGGGCAAAGTCTAGGCCACAGCTGACACCATTTCCCAGCAGCTGCTGCAGCAGTAGCTTCTTCTGGCTGCTGGTGCCAGACCCAGCCCTGATGCCTGGGCACCCTGGCCGATCCACCCCACGCCCACCACGGGGAGCAGGATCTGCATGGGCAGAGCCAGGCGTGAGATGGGTCCATAGGGCTGGAGAGACGCAAGATTTTGTGGTGGCGATAGCACAGGGCTGGAGCCAGGGCAGAGCTGTGATCCATTACCCACAAGTCCCTCTGACAAACATGGGTTCTGTGGGCAGGGGCAGGCAGAGCCTGGCTCTGGCCTCACGCTGTCACCACTGCAGGATCCCAGATCTCCCCGGCACTGGAGCAGCTCCCCACCCAGCCATGTGTCCTGCCCACACTACTCTCTGCTGGTCTCCATGGGGACCCCAGGAGAGGGGGGGCCCTGACAGCATGGGCTGAGCCCCAGTTCTGCGGCCCCATGCTGTCATAGCCCTGGTGTTCCCAGGGTCTTATGGAGAAGGCTGGGAGCTCTGTAGCCAGGGGCTGCTGGGAAATGTAGTCTGGCCACTGGCTGGATCTACTGTTTTGCCCACCCCTGGTGTAGAGGCTATATATTATCAAAGATCTGGCAGGTGAGGGTATGAGAAGCTTCTGTGCCTTTGATCTAAGCTGATGGGCAGTTAACTCTGCTGAACCTTTATCATGGGAAAGGTTCTCTAGGCAAAAGTTTAAAAAGCCAGTTGTGACTAGAGAAGCCCTGCAAGCAGAGAGTAGTGAAGAAGGCACTTACAGTGTTTGTCCCTTTTTTTTTTTTTAATTTTCTTTAAAGGGAGAGAAAATAGTTATGGTTACTGAGGCATCCAAGAAAGTCACCTGAGGAGTAGAATCACCAAGGGATGGCTGATGTAGAAAAATGCATTATTCTTGATTACAGGGGTGTAGGTTGTAGTCGTGTTGGTCTAAGGACATAGGCAGACAAGGTTCCTTAGGTGAATTTGATATCTTTTATTAGACCAACCCAAATAGTTGGAGAATAGTTATTAAGCAAGCTTTCAGGTTCAAAAACCCTTCGTCAGGTTGAGGAAGTTTCAGCAGTTGGTGTGTGCTCTTCCTGGATGGAATGGAAAGTAAAGAAACCAGAGGCTGGGCTGGGGAGTCAGTTGCCAGGCAGATTATAATGTGCATGTTTGATTAGATACCTACCTACATACCTATGAAATGGAAACTGTTTGAAGTGTCTCTAGATAGAACACATGAAAGAGAATATCCAAGTTCTAAACACCTACTCCCACCCCTGCTCCAGCCCCACTCTCTCCCTCACTACAGGGCCACTCCCCTTCCTTCTCCCCTCCCCTTCCACTACAACAGACTTGCCAGCTGGACACAGCTGTATCAGAAATTGGATTAGTATCTGCTGATATGCCTCCTTAAAAATTGGCTATCGGTAGTGGCCCCCAAAATCTCTATCAGTGCCCCCCTACTTCTAACATTTTTCATTATTCAACATCATGCTGCATGATCAACACAGATCCACTTCACTTTAACTTTGTCCCTTTGGTTTGCTCTCTCATGCAAGTATGTTTATTGAATGTTTAAAGTTGACTGTGTAGGGGCCAGCCTTCCAGAAGTTCTACGTATCTCTCAACCCCCTGTGACATTCAGTGCTCAGGTCCTATAAAAACTGAGGTATACATTTATGTTAAGAACATATTCTCTGGGTGTACAATAAACTGGTTAATTCATATATTGGAAAATTTACCTCTATGGTTTAATTTGCCATTGTTTTTATTCTAGGCCAACACTCCTCTCTGAGTTATCAACTTCTTATTCACCACTATTTGCATTTCCCTTGGAGTAGAAAATTAACCAGAATTTACTATACTAAATTAAGCCAAAGTTCTGTCATCTTTTTCAAAATGTGATGTGTTTGCAGGAGCAGAATTTTATGAAGGGAACTCAAAGGATCTTTTTATTGTTATGGGCTGTTTTGTTTACATATATATAACTTTCAATATAAGGTGATAATAACTAAAAGTGTTTCAAGAATCATTTTAATTTTTTTGTTTTGTTGGTCTCATATATAATGTTGAGTTCAATGAATGCCAGGTTGGAGAGTATGGGAGTTCTGTCAACTTCTCAAAGTGAAAAGTAAGGATTTAAATATATGCACATTTTATATTTATCACTGGCTACTTTCTTTTGTTGTTTCTTCCATTTTAGTGCTACATCCCAGCAGCAGAATTATTTTGGGAGTCACCTTGGTATCCAATTTAGTTTCTAAGCCAGGTGGTAGAAGAAGCATTCCTTCTCATTATTTCCAAAATGTTGTGCCCTTGAAACTTCTTCTGTTCAGAACTCTGGAACTAAGTTCAAAAGCATAAAACATCATCATTAATGCCAGTTTTATCCATTCTTTTCATTTCCCATGGTCACCTGGATTAACTTCAGAACTTGATTCTTGCATCCTTTCCTACTGTTGTCTGTTTGTCACTGTTGTTTTGTATTGACCTCATGCCTTGTGGGTCTAATGACTTACTAGAGTTAATGTTCAGCACAACTCCCAATAATATTTATTCTGAAAATGTATAATTTTATTTTGAAAATCTGAAAATATTCTTAAAGGTTTAAAGTTTTGATGGACCTTCATCTTTAACTTGACCACCATATTACAGCTTTAGCCTGCTGGCCAGCAGCCATTGACATTGCCAGATCTTTCTTCTTTATCCCTTTTTAAATTTGGATTAATTCATGTTTCAATTTAGCTTTACTGGTTTAATGAGATTATAGCTAAATCAGTCTTCAAAGATTTCTATGAATACTTGCTACAAGACCCAGCTAGCATATCACTTGGTTCTTTTCTCCTCTACTCTCTACTTAAAATTCCTTAAACTTGGGAGGCTAAAATTCAGTGTTTTCCCCTTGGGATCAAAATATGTAGCCAGGTGAGATTCCTTGTTCTCCTAGGAAAAGCAGGGAGATGCCAGTAAAAGCTTCTACTAGTTGTTGTGAGAGCCATTCTTATGCTATTCAGAGTCTTCTGTTGATGTCGTGTGGGCAGAGCCCTTGAGATCAGTGGGTTTCCAACACTAAAATTAAACCAGTAGTTCCTTCTTCTCAGGGCACTTGTCCCTAGAACTTCTTGTGACTTCAGAACTAAAAAAAGGATCAGTAACAACTTCTGCATTTACATTTAAAAGGTACATGGCACAATCTGTTTAAACAGTTTAGGGGAAAGCTTTTGCCCATTTGAATTGGGTAATTGCTACAGCTATTCTAAAACCATCTAACTTCCATAGTAAGACCAAGCAGATTTAAGAGGGGGGCACTTCTTGCCAGCATCCTCATAAAGAGCCTCTAGCTTTGAGTCTGAGCAAACTGCTAAAGGTGAACTAGATTGTCAGGTTTGCCTGCCATGGCAGGGGGTCGGACTTGATGATCTGCTCAGGTCCCTTCTGGCCCTACCAACTATGAAACTATGAAGAAAGGCCCCTCTTAATTTTGTCTCTGGGCTTTGGAATATTTTGCCTATGTCACTTGATCATCTATCTTTGTATCCATTCTTAAAAGGACTCTAGGACATTTCAGGTTCTGCAGGGTTTTCCTTATTTTTAAATGAGATTTGTACAATCTTATTTTTATGCAGTATTTGGGGATGCTGACTGTAGAAGGCTCTTAAAATAAGTGCATCTTAATGTGCTGTTCAGGCTTCTCATTAATCTGCTTGTCTTCACTCCTACCCAGAGGTAAAATATAAAGCTTGCAAGCGAGAAGTCTAGGATTAGATGAGAGAAAACTGGGACTTGGAATAGAGACATTGAGTACAAAGGACTCTCACCAATGTTAAAGGGAAATATAGCAGGCTGTTCAGAAAGTCTAGGCCCTTTGGTACCAGTTAATGAACCTGAAACAAAAACAGGTCCATTAAGAATTTGTGAAACAGTATTAGACTACCAAACTAAGATGCTGGAAAACTCTTGTCTAACATTTCTTCTCTGCTTGTGCAAATATGCATTATAGCACTCATATCCTAACTTAAATTATTAGAAAACTACTTGACTTTCCATTGAAAAACTACTTGTTTCCTACTTTCTTCTTATGATTCAGTGGCTCCTAGACAGATTAGGACTCCAGCTTCCTTGTATTGTCCCTTCTCTACCACTCTTTTTCTAGGAGCTTATACTCCTACAAGTTGCTCAAATGACTCCTGGCATTCTTAGCAAGACTGAGGCTGAAGGCCTCCCCTTGTATAGCAACAAGTTTAAGCTTAGAGTACAGCTTAACTAAAGCTGGAAACTTCTGTGTATGGATAGAAGTGAAGTAGTGAGAGGTAAAGTTTTAGTTACAGCTCAAGCTAACAATGCAATGAGCTAGCTGTTTACAACACCTATGTAGAATTGGGCAAGCTGCCTAGAGATGTTTTTTTTCAGGAAGTGCCTAATTGTTGTTTATAATAATGGTGCACACAAATCAGGTATTGGTACAGCATGTCACTAATTGGGTCCATAACTACCATTTTGTAAGTATTTGCTTGATTTGGACCTGACTGTGCAGTAGCTTTGCAGTCGCAATACACACTTAGTTGTATGCATGCCTTTTTGAACATCAGACCCTTAAGCTTGCTTTGCTACTTAATTCTGCAATACATAAAAGTGCCTCATGGGATTGTTATGAGAACTATTGTTTGAAAAAACTCTAAGATTTTCTGATATAAACTCAGAGCATTATTAATGCTCTAACCGAACTTTGCTTTACAGACTGTAGTTGAGTGTCTGTAGTGTATCTTTTATCTCCCTGTGCTCCTTCCTTCCAGACTTGTTTTCTTCTGCCCGGTCTTTTAACTGTAGATGGAGAAATGAATAATGACCGGAGGCTTTGGCAGACAGTCATTGCTGATACTCCTGGATCACATCTCAGTTGTTGCTTTAGGCTGTGCAGTACCTGTTCCTTTAAAGCAGCAGGACTGGTTGCATAATATACTTAGAGCAGGTTGTTGAGTCTGTTTCTGGCACTTCTGAGGCAGCAATGCAAGGAGCTGTTGCTGAGTCACAGGACTAGCCAAACATAGCTTGTATTTATTATTATGTTGTGTACAGTACTGTTACCACCGGGATTGAAAACATTGAGCAGAAGGGGCTCACTGAGTCAGTACTAGCTGAAAGATGCTCTGTGGTCTAGGAGTAGCTTTTGTGAAGTATTCTTTTTTAATTTAGTGAGAACTACACTCATAGCAGTGATACAGAGACTTTTTTTAGAGATTAAAAGTTTTATGTTTAAAATTTACCATAGCATATGCCATGTTCTTGCTATTTTGGGGCTACAGACATTAAAAAGCCTCTATTAGAGCAGCTGAGCTGACTAGAAGTACTTAAAACCTTTGCTGTGAAGGGATAGGCAATCCTGGCCAAGGAAGGGAACATGACTAGGTAGGTGAGGGATGCACAAACATCCATGTAACTTCTGTTTGGAAATCCACAGGGTTCACAAGTGATGTAAGGTAGCTGTGCAGGAAAATCATGACAGTTCTTGTGGGAGTGTGTGGATTCTTCTGAGAGTGTGATCTTCACTGGCAGCATGCACTTTCGGGGCCTCTAGTGGGAAATCAAACTCTCAATAGCTTTGAAATGTTCAAAGAGTCTTCTATAATTTTTTTTTGTCCTGTTCATCTGGCCCAGCTGTGCTTTGAGCTCAAATGTGACAAACATTTTAGGAGTTTCCTTTATGTGACATTGAGAAAGTGTTTTCACTGCATTCATCTCTTTATCACACATCCCTTTTAAAGCATTTTATTGGGGTAGCCAGAGACAACTGTAACAAGGTGTGGGGCCTGGGGCAAATCAGACTGTGTAGAACCCAGATGCGGTGGCAGGGGGAAAGGTGGCAAGCAGTTGGATGTGAAGCTGGCCCTGCTCTGCAGGGCCCCCCAAAGTGCAGGATCCAGGGCAGTTGCCTCCTTCCCGCTCCAAGATGGCCTTTCATTAGGGATGATACTGTACTGTCAAAGGTCAATAGTCCTCCCAAGCTCAGCGTGGTACTCTGATTAAGGCACATCAGTTACTGTACTGAAGAGACACCACGGGCATCTGGCTGCCTCGGATTCCCAGAACAAACGGCCAGCTCGCCACTTGTTGCTGGGTTGACAAAGGGAGCAATCTGTAGTGTTCACTTTTGGAGTAGTAGCAGGGCATCTTAGCTTCTCTGCCTCTATGGCTATGTCTCAGGAAGGCCTGGGCTCAACCTGGATACAGCTCCTCAATCTGCAATTTGCCCCCCACCTGTCTGTCTTGGCTTTAGTGGAAGTTGAATCAAGGCACTGGTGAGAGGGAGTCAGGAACACTATAGAAACACTACTTTTTCTTGCATGGAGATGTTCAGCTTTGACAAAGAGCAGTAGCAGAAAGTCCTAGGGAAGCCTGGCAGCCTACACTGGAGAAAAGCCATAGTAACAGATCCCTTTTTCACTGGAAACATTATAAACAATAAAATAAGTTTTCATGAAGTCTCCTGCTGAACACTTTTTTGACTCGTCGGCTCCTGATATAGAAAGTGTTTTTTTGTGGGATTGGATTAAACCAAAGAAGGAGGGTATGTGACAACATTTATCTGAAGCAAAGGAAGGCCTTTTGCAGGACAGCAAAGATGAAATATTATAATGGGTTTTACTTTACATGACTATAAATTCAAGTGGTTTTTGGAAAGCTCATTTGTCTTCTCTTCTCATTTTATTAATTTATTTTGCTTAGGAAATAGAGAATTTTATAGTTCCTTGGGGAAACAGAGCTCTCACAAAAGGTTTGTCTATGTTGCAGTTAGAGATGTGACGGCAGCATACGTCAGCACATCGGAGCTAGCTATATACTCAGTACTCAGCAGATCACCTACCAGTCACCAAGCCACTGGCCACAAGAGTAAACACGCAGGGTTCCAGGTAGGCTTGTACAACCCGCAAATCAGCCCGTGTTGCTGCTGCTGGTACTGATCTGGCTAGATCTTAAAGCTAGGGTTGGTACATCGAAAGATTCTGTACTCATATCTCCCAGTTGCAGTGTTGGCATCTCCAGAGAATGAACTCTTGGTATCACTGAAGTCAATAGGTGTTTTGCTACTAACTTTAAAAGAGTCAAGTTTTCTTTCCAACTGTCAACTGAACTGGTCTTTCTCAACCTCATCTATAAGAATGTCATTAAGTTCTTGTGCTATTAGCATCCATAAATGTTCAGATTTTAACCTTTGAATACAGATCCTCTCAAGCTTCCCTAACCGTGTGCAAAGATTCATCAAAAGTTATGGATATGTTAGAAAGCAAGATGATAGAATCCGTGTCGTTCATGACAAAAATGTAGCCAAATTTATCACTTCCGGCTTGCTAACAAATTGGAATTTTAAATAATATTTGTGCACAATAGAGCTGCAGCACTTATAACCTCCATACTACCATTAAAAAAAAGACCATTGATAATCAAATATATATGTTCCCTAATGGAATTGTCATTACTTTACTAAAATCCCAATCCTGTTTTGAGATCTGTGAGGAATTAATACAATTCTGCATAAGGCCTGGTTCTAAAGAATACAATAGAGAGCTGTGGGGAAGATCTGTTGAAAGGTACTAAATGTTTTGTACAGTTACATAAGTATATTTTCCAACACTGATCTGCTTATGCTTCTTGTCATTTTTGCCTCACTTCCTTGATTTTTTTTCTAATTTTGTCAAGTTTGTATCTTTAAAAGAATATTGTAACCATAGTAATAAAATCATCTAAAATGAAATGGACTCCTTTCCATGATTGTTTTTTCTATTTTTAGATGCTATGCTTCTATAATAAATAAGGAATCTACATTTTTTTACTGAAACAAATGATTTGCAGCAGCCGGAAGAGAAACAGAGAACAGCCATGAGCTGAAACTGAAATTTACCACATAAATCTTTCTGCAGTGCCTGAGAACCATTCCCCTGCAACCCAGCAATAATACAGAGATTTCAGGGATTAGGTTCAGATTAAATGTCAACAAGAACTGAGGTCTGGCAATGTGCCAGGGAGGTCATATGAGGAAAGTCGCAAACTTTTACAGTTAAATAGAAATGTGTTATACCCAATACCCTGAATACACTTCATATCTTTATGAATTGGATCAAAAAACAAATCCCATCACAAACAGTTTGTTTTTTAAAATTAAAATGGTGTTCTTGTGTTGTTATACAGTAATTAAGGTTTTATTGCCATTTTTCTAAACTCTTAATTTGGACATATTGCACTGGCGTACAAGTCTGTTTATAGTAGAAATACTTCATATAAAACCTCAGCTTAGGTTTCATACAGTTATTTAAAAAATTCAATTTAAAGTTGTGTATAAGAAAAATTATATTTTCTGAGTGCGTTCACATAAATTATTGGTTGCTACTTAAGACTACTTTAATATTTTTAAATTGAAATGCTGAAAGAGTCCATAATATATACAAATAGTATTTTTTTACATTAGAGGGGAAAATAAGTAGACATCAATTAGTTAGAAAAGTTCTTGCTCAATATATATCCAACGGCTGTTCCCTTCTTGGAGTTATTGAAAAATAACTATTCAAATACAGATGTTCCAGAATATCTATTTCTTATTTTTCTTATCTATTTCTTATTTTGTAAAAAGAATGATTTTTTTCTGGTTAAACTTAAACTAAACTAGAACCAGTGGTGTTTTACTTTTCAATAGAAACCACACATAGGGGCTGAAAGCAGCTGTCACCTTTGTGCTCTAATAAAAATTCGTATGGCAGCACAAAATGCAAGCAAACAGACCTCCACCCCACTTATTGTGTTGCAGATGCCCCAAATTGTGGTCACAACAATACATTTGTGTTCCTTTTTGTAGTAGATGTCTGCTTTATGCCAGGAGATTGGTAGGACTGGTTTATAGCAGGAGAGGGTAGATTAGAGCTGCCCGTGCTCTCCAGCTGCCCCAGGTAAGAACTCCTGAGGCTTCAGGGGTCCCATCTTGGGAATTCTAGGGACATGGAGGACCTGGCTCTCAGAGCACTTGCCTGGGTTTCCCCATTTGCAAAGGCATAGCCTGGGAATTCTGCAGCAGGAATACCCTGGCCTGCATGTCATGCTGCCAGGCCTGGAGTTGCGGCACACCTCTGTAAATTGGATAACTCCCTGGTAATTATGTTAGTGAAACTAAACAAAGTATGCATCAGGATGAACTCTTCCAGAAATATAAAGGACAGAAACATATAAATGTTAATAGGAATGCATTTTTTCACAGAACAACCACTCCCTTTCTGACCTCACAATCCTCATACCTAAGGGAAATCTACCAAACAACTTTAAAAGGCAAGTTTGGGGACAAAAACTCATAAACTGGCTGGACACTAAGAACCACAGGCTGAACACTGATATAAACTTTATGACATGCTGTAATCTGATTCCTAAAATTCCTGCTGTGTTCTGCAGTGATTAATGATCCTTCTCCCTTTTGATAGGTCCTGATCTTCTGGTAATTAAGCTTCTTTTCTTCTGCTAATTGGCTGTCTGCTAGCCTTCAGAATTTCTCCCCTCTCTAATTTCACATCTCTGCCCACTGTTTTTAACTGCTGTATGTGCTTTCCACCTCAGACCCAATGAAGAATGTCTTGCATTGGAAAGCTTGTCTAACTTTATCCCAACTATGCAGTTATTCTAATAAAAGTTATTAAAAAAATTCCTTGCATCTCAAAACAGTAGAGGCTAATTGTGCATCCTTTACTTATGCAAGCAACCCTTAATCACATGCATAATAGCTAGGGACCTACTGAATTCACAATTTAGCAATTTTTATGAAGACTGTGAAATTGGTAGGTCCCTGTGAAAAAGCCCAGTCCCCATGAAAAAGCATAAAATTGATGAGTGAGTAGAGGTGGTGGGGGGCAGAAGGGAACTGCAAACAGAAAACGGTGGGAAGACCTGGCATCCAGAAGCATGGCGGGAGGAGAGAAGGGAGAGAGATTTTTGTGGTGGACTATACTGGGTCCGTCCCGGTCTCTGGCTGAAGAGACCCAGAAGTCCACCCCACCCTCATTGTCATCTGTCAATTTCTGAGGGGCACTTCTGGGGCCCCTTGGCCAATCAGAGGCATGGGGGGCCTGCTGCACTCTGCCTCAAATGACGATTGGTGCTGTGCTTGGACTGTGAAAATGGGAGGCAGTTGTTCCCATGGCATTAGGTTGTCTAGTCAATGCTCTTGTCATAGCTTGATTTAAAAGCCATGTAGTCTTTCTGTTGTATTCGCTGGGGTTTAAATCTGCAGGGTACATTCAAAGCAATTGTACCAACTTAAAACGTGAGAAATGCAGTAGTGAGACCGGTTTTGTTTGTTTACAGGTTGTGTTACATAGAATGTAGTGGGTTGCCATACACAACATTATTTTAATTAATATTATGCTATAAATTATTCAGATACTTCAGAGACTATAGTGATAACATTTCAAAGAATTTTTAAAACATGACAGTTTGCATCTTTGGTTAAGTGAGTTTCTTAAAAGCAGTCATGCATCTACATAATACTTTTACAGGACATTTACACTGGTTTAAAATGGATAGTATGTTTATTATGAGAGTATGCTAATAGTGAATATCCATTTACATTATTGAGATGTAATTATGTGTTCTGGCCAATTTCAGTTGACAAACTTTATTTTAATATTTCTATGGTTCCTTTTTCTTTTAATGAGCTACTACACACTTCATTTACATTGTATTTTTAATTTTGATTTCCTGATTTATTTATTTATTTTTCCTGTTTGCTTGTCATTTTTTATAACAGTTTTTTATAACAGTCTATAGAGTCTGTAAGATTATAGAACTGACATGATGCACTATATCAGTTTGTTTGTTTCTGTTCCCTTACACTTTGTACTTGGAGCTTGTAACGGATTTTACTGCCCCTTACAGAATATTTTACAGAAAGTAGTCAGCACCTCCTAAAATAGGATCCCTTATATCAGTGATTTCGAGAGACCCCATTAAGGGTAAATGCTTTACTCCCCCATGCAGCACCCTGGCCTGCTCCAGCTACCTCAGCAATGTCTGTGGCTGCTCCTCTAGGGACAGCTTCTGTTTCTGCTTCCTTTCATGCCCCCAGGCAGCCCCTGTACATGGACCCTGCTCCCTACCCCCTAACACTTCCAGCAGCGTGCTGTGCTTTGTGCAGGCAGGCAGATGAAGCTGTGTGTCCAACTCATTCCTGCCACTCCTCTCATGCCCCCAGGGCCAGCAGTAGAGGATGCAGGGGTGATTGCTGGTGTGTGAGACCCTGCAGGAGCAGCCTTAGTAGCTGGCTGGGGTGCCCTTGCCCCTGAGGTACAGACCAGGGATCAGAAAGGGGCAAACAGTGGAAAGAGTGGGGCACGACAGGGTGAGAACCTTTCCCTGCTGCACTTAAGTGGTACCAGTTACTTCAATGAGGCTCAATTCTTTTAGACTAGGGACAGACATTACACACAAAGCGGTTTAAGTGATCAGAAACTGGTTTATACCTGTAACAGAACAGATTATCAGTGCACATAAACCAGTATCAAAATGGCTGAAACTGGTTTGAGATAAACCTGGTTGAATGTAGTATCAGACTTAACTAGTTTGGTTCAAATTGGTTTATGCAATGTCTGTCCCAGACCCCTTCCTGGTTTAACTTAAACCAGAGTCCTGCAGCATCCCAGATGCTTTGCAGTCCTGGGCTGTGCTTTCTGTTCCAGAGCAGGGCTGGCTCCACCCCTTTGCTCCCTGTCTGCAACTCTGGAAGAGACTGCAGGTACAGTAGTTTCTGCCTGGCTTCCCCTTGCTCCCCACCATCCATCCTCCCTCCCCCCCCCCCACTCCCTGCTCAACAGCACTGATTATAGCCAGCAAGTGGCATGCTAGCTAATGCTGAGAAGTAAGAGACAGGACAAAGACAGACAGGACAGTGTCCACTTAGGGCTTTTTGGAGCTAATTAACAGGTACCTGGTAATGTCCCTCCATTCCTTCCTTGGAAAAAGCTGTTTAAGAAGAGCTTGAACTAATGAATGGGAGAGGCTTTTGTTTTCTTGATGGGGTGCTAAATGTTGTGTTACTCCTTGTGTAACTTCCTGCTGCGTAAGTAAATTCTGTGCAACCTGAATTGGTTCCCCTGCTGGTTCCTTCACTGGTCAGAAGTCCAGGGGTGGGGGTTACAAGATAGTTCAGCCTAGCCAGGTTAGACTAACCTGCAAAGATTAAATCAATTCAGCATCAGGATTTTTGAATATCTTTTGCTAGCCTTAGGCTTGAGGCTCCCTCCACGTGTTTTCTGAATTTAGATCCATCTTAGTGATGTTCAAGTGAGGGCAGTGCAATTCAGAAAAGTGTGCCACCATTTTTAATCTAGGAGAAAAGCATGTTCTGGGTTTCAGAAGTTTGGAAGACACTGCCTTATTATAGTATAAACTCAAGTATTTTGTCCAATTTTTAAATGCCTAAAATGATGACCAGGTAATACTAGTAACTAGTATATATTATATACGCATGTCAAGCTAAGTGAAAACTGCATTTTATTAAATGTCATGGTACTTGAAATTATTCTCTTCACACTATTTGCTTTACACAGATACACAGATGTCCTTGGAGAATGATGAAGTGCTACTAAATGCCTGCTTGCAGCCATCTTGGTTAAATGGGTGTGCTTTCTGTATTCAGCTGCTGCTTATAGCTTGATGTTTGTACCTTAGTCTTTTGAAGGGTTAGAACATTTCTCTTATGAAAATAAAATTATTCATGGTGGCCTCCTCAACATGACAGTGGTTTTTAACTTGAAGTCTGCTTAGAATATAAACATTCAGTTGCAAATCATTTTTCCATATTAGAATGTATGCTTTCAGTTATGAACAAAGAATGAAAATTACTTGCTTAATTCAGATGGAGCTTTGTCAGTTCTGGAAATCCCAGAAAAGTTTACAGCTGAGTTTAAATACCTTTATTACAAAGTCTTCCACATAACAGTGCCTCCTTCCTTCCCTTTAGTAATCTGTGACCCAAGCTGATGATCTGAGTTAGGTAAATACTGGGGAAAATTTGGAGCACTCTTATTGTTAAAGAAATACCAATACGTTTTGATGGCATGCACAACTCTGTTTTTTTTTCTGACAACGTTTATGCAAACAGCTTTTATACTTTGCAGAAAGTACATATATTAAGAATATGTATTAACGTTTGTGCCGGAAGTGTTTTCACATTCATCGTGAAATGACTTTGGATTTCTGACATCCTATTTGAGAGCTATAGTATGAAGGTTTATACTACTTTTTAGGCTGGAAGGCTACTGAAACAGGATCTTAGGACTTAGATGAGCAATCTTAGGACTTAAAAATATAAATAATTTTGAATGAATAATTAAACCTGTCAAAAGTTGCCACTAGTTTGTCATGTTCTCTTGATGTTTCTGATGTCTTCCCCATCCTTATTCAAGCGCTTCACTTTCTCATACCAAGCATTCACTTCAGTCTTGAGGCAGACAGTGCCAAGTACTGATGTATTCTGTGGCTTTGAAATGGACGTTAAATATAGCAATAAGATGATAGTTACTTAACCATAGTAAGCAACTTTACTTTATGATGTATTTATTTCTGTCTCAAACTATTATTAAATATGGCTACCAGCTAGACCTGACTGATATTTTCTGTCATATAACAGGTTTTTTTATTCCTTTGGAAAAATTGAGTTCTGGAAAACTTGAAAAAGTATGTACAGCTTATCAAAAATTTCTGTTTCACATCTGAAAACTGAAAAATTCTATTTGAAAATTATGATGCAGAATGACAATTGATTTCCATGATTCACCTCTCTAAGCATGGAGACTAAGCTATATTGTGGGTTATGCAGTTTAATTAAGAACGAAAGAGCTTTACTGGCATACTGAGGAGATTGGGAACATAAGGCTTGCAAACCAGAATACTGATAGCTATGGCAGTATTTGCAGATCAAGTCATACCTTCCAGGGATCAGAGCCTGCAGTTTTCCCCAGGATTCCCCTGGAAGGGGAAGAGGACCTGGGTTGGGGCAGGAGGTTGGAGTGGATGGGGTTACCAGGCTGTGTGGCTCCCTGCCATGTGTTATGGGGCTCATGATTCTCAGGAGGCTTGAGTACTCTGGGGCCCTCCAGGACTCCCCAGGTCTTCCACCCCTCATATGCAGGGTGGAACCTTCAGGGCAGGGCTGGCTGCAGGAGTGCAGCACAGAGGGTGAGGAACAATTAATAGTTGATTGATTAATTCATTTTACATTGAATGTGAAATTGAAAACTGTTCTGTTCTAGTAAGTGCCCATTGTGCAGTAGCTTTGTAACCCCCTCCTCCTGCCACCCCCCTTCATCCCCAGGTAATTGACAGGTGTTTACTGTTACACGCACAACCACCAATCCACTACAAGCAGGGGACCACAAAACACCTTGCTGCAGACCCTAGTTACCTCTTAACCCAAATAAGCTTGGGACTCTGTCCAGGGTCCCTAACAGGGAAGTGAAACTGCCACACCGTAGTGGCTTTCTGCTTCCCCACTTCTGTAGACCATGTTCTCTGTAGGTAGTAGGTCTTTGGCCAGAAGAATCATGCTTGCATCCTAAAGCAGCCCCTTGTACAGCATGGCTTTGGGGGAGGGGTGAGTAGTAGTGCAGTTTGGGATGCCTGGAGGATTCACCAGACACTGGGCATGGAATAATCTGCCTCTGCACATAACACAAGAAACCCCTGCAGTGTCAGGCACACTCACTACAGCCAGAGAGGGATTTCCTTTATATTGAGTGTCCTAGGTTTAGGGTCACCAGCCAACAGATAGGAAGGGACAAATACAAGCACATAGGCATCCAAAGTATAACATCATACACTTAAAGGGCAAGTAAACAGGTATGGTCAGTACCACTGAAGTATATCCATTCAGGCTATAGAGTCCCCAGTCCACCTCCAGAGGTGTCCCTAAGAAGCAGCCTTTAGTCCAGAGTTGCTTTGTGCATGTCTGTAGGTTGGGGATCACATGCAGTGGGTCTGCAGCTCATCTACACTGTGCAGAGGCTCCTCTGTCCTTCCGTCCATCATACAGCAGGCACTGTGGCCTCCAGGTTTTCTGGCATGTAGCCAATGAGAGCTCAGAGGTCGCCAGGTCTTCCTCCTGCCCCCAAGGTTTTTTAAGGATTTGCAATCCAGCAGCAGGACTCTGCAGGGTTTCCCGCCTATTCCTCTTCCTGCTTCCAAGTGCGTCTGGGATTTGTAGTCCAGGGTCAGTCAGCAGGCCTCCACAAGGTTGCTCTCCTTCTGTCAGACACTTGTATCACATTTTCAGTGCAAACAATGCATTACATTACATAGTGCATACATTACACAAGGAAGACTGCTTCAAATTAGTACTTAATTTTCCCAGTGTGCTTTTGAAACATTCCAGGAAGTTAAAACTGGTTTAAAGACTTGTTGTAAACTCTTGGGGTTTAAAGTATATTTAGAACGTACTAAGCAGTATTTCTGTCTACCCCCAAACCTGGGGCATGCCCAGAAGCAATAAAACCAAAGGTGAAATAAACTCTCAAGACTAACCTAGGAGGTAGCATAACACCAAAGGGAAATAGAGAAAAATGTTTTTTGCTTTCCACTTGTCAGTGTGACAGTTACCTTTTTTTGCTACCTGTGTAAAAGAAGAATGGAGATATTTTTAAATAGCTATAGTTTGTGTGCAGACCAGATCAATGGTGATCAAATTTTTTGCTTGTTTATTATCTGTATGAAATGAGTTTAGGCATGTCTGGTCTCTATCCAGTTCCCAGTCTTTCATGTCATAAATCATGAGCCAGATTCTATTCCACATTTTAAGTGCATGTTTAGGTACACTCCTATTCCATTCTGCTCAAGTCCCTAAAAAACTGTTAATATAAAAGGTAATTGAGTCCTTCTCTTCCTCACTGCCTTTTTTGTGACAGTCTTAACAGTAAGATGCATTAATGGATTTTCAGGAGTCTTAACAGGGTGGAATAATATGGTGCTTATGACACCTGATAGGTGGAATAAGATCTGACCCTACATCATCACAACTGATGCTAATTAAAAGAATTGTAGGCAGCTTTATTGAGAAGATCAAGAAATGAATAAGCTGTGAAATGTGACATACCTTCTTTCAAGAGAAACTTTTTCCAAGGTGAGGTTGAGACACATTATTGAAACAATGTAAGGAGGTTTTCATTGCTTCTTACCTGTAAGCAGACAGAGAAATTTCAGTCCAATAACGTGTGCAGACACAACTTGACACCTAAAATTTTCAAATAATTTAAATAAATTGGTATTTTTATGTTAATATTATTTAAATTTGATTAAACATCTCTCATTAAAATAATTTTACTGTTAATAAAATATTTTAGGTACATGCTGCATATGAATAGGTATACATACTCCTATTTATAATCATCTCAGCATTGATATTACTTTAGAAATGAGTATATGATTTTATTGTATTATTGGGTTATACCTATGTGATATATTTAGGCATTTATAAACTACCTTTAGTATTTTTAGAGGTGGTTTACAATTAACAATGTCAACATGTCTCTCCATATGATCTTACCCCTCTTGGATTCGTGGTGCTACAGGGAGTCTCGTTTTACATGTGGGAAGTTAAAAATAATCTCAAATCCTTTCACGGTTCTCTAAGCATTTGAAAAATAGTTATTCAATACCCTACAGTCCTAGGGAATTAAAAACGATACCTGTCCTAAAGGAAATGTCTTATTTACCAGAACTTAGTGGAGTTCACTCTCCGGGATAATAAATCCTTTTCAGGACAAGCCAAATTATGAATCTCCAAGATTATATATGCATATATAAAGTACATAATTGTGTGTGTAGAAGAGATACTGTTGCTCTTTTGATATAAGTGATTAGCTAGAATTCAGAATATTTTAGTTTTCACTAGGAGGAGAAATTGGTAGTGGCGTTGGGCATTTCTTGATGCAGTTCTGTTTGTGTAGAATCTATAGTGTCTTTTATTCATAGTAGAAATCAAACGGCAGGAGATAATTTCTTGTTCACAGTGGACTTCCCCCTCCAGTACAACTTTGCCTAAAATTTTCCTCTGACATTTCCTTTGGAGCAACTTATAAATACATCTCTGATTGTGTTTTGGCTCCTATGCTTTATTCTGTGTGGTGTTTCAGCTACTTTTTGATGTGCCCAAACAGATGTGCAGTTACAGCCAAACCAGCATCTCATTCCTTTGTTAGTAAACATCAAGTAACCTCTTAGACCACATGGCCTAGCGACTGCACAGGTTTGTGCACATTTTTATCCTAAGCCATTACTTTATCTTTGTTTCCACTATCCTTCTCCATGGATTGAGACCTTGTAGTGGTGGAGAGGCTTGTGTGTCCCAATGATCCTCAGAGCCATGTTGTCTAGAAAGGTCACTCATGGCAAACAGGCCTATGGGGAGGTTCCAGACAAGCCATTGCCTAACCCCAAGTCTTTAATGTCTGATCAGGCAGAAGATGTCAGGATCTCAATGGCTGTAAAGACAGAAGAAGGCTGCAGGAAGATGGAAGTCTTCTGTCATCTAGGGTTCTTCCTTGCCATTGGGCCCAGTTTTCCACTTTAAGATTGTGTGGTTGCTGTTTTTGTGTGCACCAGCTTCATGTTATGTGCTGGCTTCTACCAGAGGAAACAGCACACTTTCTTGTACCAACTTCCAAAAGCCCTGCAGCAATGGACCAGTGGTGACAGAGGATTAGTAAATCCAGCAGTCTCCAGCCATTAATCTGCACACAGGTAGTGGTAGCCTAATAGTCATCTTGCATCTGAGTTAAGATGGGTGCAAATTGCCCATCGCTACCATGACTGAGAAGTCCTGTTTGGAATCCCCTCTGCTCACCCTACACAGGTAAGGGGCTAAAATAATTGCCCTACACCCAGGCTAGCTTAGATAATTGCATCCAGCAGAATCACTTTCTCTGGTTGAAAATATTATAAGAAGATAATGATTTTTGCTATGTGGACTGTTTGCACCTTGATGGATAATGAAGACAGTGATTGACCAGAAATAAGAACTGCCATCATCTCCAGGGAACTAATGAGATACAACATTGACGCTGCAGATCTGAGTGAGACCAAACAACTGGATGAAGGTCAGCTGAGGGAAAAGGGTAGCGCTATACCTTCTTCTGGGAGGAGAAACTGGCCCAGGACAGAGTCAACTTATAGCGCTCCCTGTTGGCATTAATGAACAACTACAACACTGTCTTAAACTCAGACCAGTATACCACTGTCATCTATGCATGTGCCCCAACATGTGATGTGGATGATGTTCAGTAACAATTGTACACCAGCCTTAACCACATGCTGACTAATACTCACAAGGAGGGCAAAATCATTCTCCTTGGTGACTTCAGTGCCAAAGTTGGACATGACCTAGAATTCTGGAGTGGTACCATGTGAGAGGGGCAGTCTAAAGGTCGGTCATGACATTGGCCCACCCACCTATCTAGGGCAATCTACCCTGCCTTGCCTGCCATGCGTTCAGTGTTTCCACTAAATAGGTATTTATGTGCAGGAGACTGTCCATTTGGTTGCCCTGATGTCAAGGGTGAAATGCATGGCTCTGAACCTCACCTTATACTGTATGCCATGCCTTACAGATGGTATCTGCATACTGGTGACAATTCTCTCAGCCCCTTACCAGGCCAAACTCAGTCCTGTGCTGAGCTTCTCTCATACTACCCCTAGTAGGGCCACACTCACTCTGCCCCTTTCATGGGCCTCAGTTACACTGTCCTACTCTAACTACCCTTCAAGACCACCCAGGCACCCTATTCTATGCAGCCCTTCAGGCTTCATTTGTTGCACTGTTGGTCCTGGCTCCTCACAGACCTTTAGGCCGCCCAATTCAGGCCCTACTCTGTCAGGGCATCAGGCCTGCTGCTCCACACACTGGGCTGATTACAGCCCTGGCCTCAGGTATCTCAAACTTAGCCTGTGGCTTGGTCAGGCCTCAAGTGTCTTTTGACATGCCTGGACCGCAGGCCTGCCTTCTCTACAGGGTAACCCACCAGGTTGTTGGGGCTGAGGCTTTACGGAGCCTCATTCTCATCTTTCACTAAGGAGGCACAGGTGTGGCATTTCCTGGAGACTGCCTTGCCACAGGCAGTCCCACCACACCATCCAACCCCAGCAGAGTATAGTTTCAGGTCTCACCCAGGCCCAGGAACCTCCTCCATCCCCACAGTTCCTACCCTGACCTCCAGGAGCTGCAGGCTGAGTGATGTTGCTTCTCTTGTGCCCTAGGTGTAATTGTCAATTCTGCTTATAGGTCCTGGGCTTATACTGAGGCTGGCCAGCCCTCCTCCAATCTGATGGCCCCCTTTCACTCATGTGACCATCTAATTGTGACAAACTGCAATTTTCAGTTACTCAGAGCCTGCCTGAAACCACCTAAAGTGGCAGGCACAACCTGTGCTCTGCCACATACCATTGGGAAGCAAGGAGTAGGGAAAGCCAACTCCAACAGCATATTTCTCCTGAGCAAATATACAGAGCACAGTCTTGTCATCACAACACCATCTTTAGAAGAATGACAAATAAAAGACCACCTGGAGACGCCCTTTCTCTAAGCACTGGCACATTCTTGACTATGTTGTTGTTAGATCCCATGATTGAATCACGAGCCATGGGAGGAACTGATGACTGCTAGACAGATCATCATCTTGTCAGATCCATTATGAACAACTGGCTTGATCTGAAACCCTGAATACAACCAAAAACAATTTGAAGGCCACCAAATCGCTTTGAAGACCTACAGCTCTGTAAGGATTCCCAACAGTGTCTCCATGAACAGCTCTCTGCCACAAATGAAGGTAACAGTGAGGATACTGGGCACATGGCCTTCACTGAATCCATTGGTTATAGCACCCATTGACACCAAGACTGATTTGATGAGAGCAATGCTGAGGTTCATGCCAGCACTCCTCAACCAGAAGAGAAGGCCTCATTCTGCTTGGCAAGATAACACCTCATCTCAGCAGAAGAAGGAAACGTATCAGTTTCTTAAAGCCAAAGCTCAGAGGAGGGTCAAGAAAATCAAAAGTCAGTGGTGATGAGATGCAGCCAAGGAAATTCAGTTCTGCTGACAAACATGACATGCATAGCTTTTTCCAGGCAATGAAAGCCATCTATGGCCCAACTTCCCATGGTCCTATGTTCTTGTGATCTGCAGAATGGATCAGTGGTCCTCAAAGACAAACCATCCACACTAGATGGAAACAGCACTTTGAAGCTCTTCTGGAGCATGAGTTGACTGTGATGGATATCACTACTGAGTGCATTCCCCAACACCCTGAAATGGGATCTCTCACCAACCCTCCTATCCTAGAAGAAATCTGATGTGCTATCAAGGAAACAAAGGACGATAAGGCTACTGGATAAGATGACATACCTGCTGAAGGCTGGTGGCAAGGAACTAGGTACTAAGACTTCACAAATTATTCTTCAAATTTGGAACAACAAAATGATCCCTGGGAACATGAAAAATGCCAACATCATGACTATCTTCAAGAAAGGAGATAAGTCTCTATTGGCACATCTACACTGCTCCCTTTGGCAACATAGCAGTGAAATTTAACAGCGTGCCATGCACATGGCACAGTGACTACCCATACTGTACCATTCTTTAGTATTTCCAAAAACAAGTACTAAAGCACAGCGATGTGTAGACGCACCTTGTGTATGGGAACTATTGAGGTATTGCCCTCCTTTCCACGGCAGGGATAATCCTCACCTGTATCCTCCTAAACTGTTTCCTACCTCCTGCTGGGGAAGTCCTGCCAAAATCTCAGTGTGGTTTAAAAAAATCCCAGAGGACGTTTGACATTATCTTTGTTGCCCACCAGGTCCAAGAAAAGTGTTTGGAACAACATCAGGACCTGTATATGGCCTTCATTGACCTTAGTAAAGCCTTTGATACCATCAATCATGAATCCTTGTGGAAAGTACTGACCAGATTTGGATGTCCTGAAAAGCACATCAAGCTCCTAAGCCTTTTCTAAGACCAGCTATGAAGCAGATCAGAGAGAGATCCCTTAGTCATCCAAGGTAGGGTCAAGCAAGGATGAGTCATCACCTCAATTCTGTCTTCCATTTTTTGACAGTCATCCTAGGTCCTATTAAGGACCTCCTTCCTTCTGGAATTGACATTTGAAGAGCTCTCCATCTGTTTGGCAGTCAATCTGGGACATTTTTGTATGAAAAACAAATTACTCAAAACAACCCTTGACCTTCAATATGCTGATGATTGTACCATCCTTGCATACACTGAGGAAAACCTTCAGACCACACTGTACCTTTTCAGAGAAGTGTACCAAACTTTGGACCTCTCTCCTAACATCAAGAAGACTATAGTACTGTATCAGCCTGCCCTGGATCATGAATGTGTGAGTGTGACCTCTCCTCCCCCTACAAATTACTGTCACAGGAAAGACCCTTGAGGTAGTTGAGCACTTCTCCTACCTCAGAGAGTGAACGTTGAGGAGATCCAACACAGAATCCATTGTATAAGTGCCTTCTTTGAGAAACTGCTTCAGTCTGTCTTTATTCATTACAGTATCCAGAAAGACACTAAGATTCAAGTCTACAATTTAGTCATCATCCCTACCCTGCTTTACAGATATGAAACACGAGTGACCTACAATTGTCATCTCAAAAAACCTGGAAAGGTATCACCAATGATGCCTCTGGAAAATACTCCACATCAAATAAGAAGTTTGCTGCACAAACGCCAACATCTTTGCTGAAGCTAATGTTAAATGTTACCAGAACTGAGCTGGTGGTGCTCAAGCACCAAGTTTGCTAGACTGGACACTGTTGATGCCTGATTCTAGATTCCTAAAACAAGTGCTCTCCTTCCAGCTAAATAATGGCCTGAGATTTTGTGGTGGCCAAAGGAAATGCTACAAGGACACACTGAAGGCATACCTTAGAAAATGGATGCTGATAGCAACAGACTGGAACTGACTGCCAACCAACTCCAATGCTACCACAACCTCAACCACGCAGCAACTCATTTCAAGGTCAAACATCTTGCCCTTGAAGCAGAGAAGAGAATGTGGAGAGAAGAAAAAGGGAGGAAGCTCAGACTGCAGCCTGGTCTCCCTTGCAGAAAGATCTGCAACTTCAGCAGGTGGATCTGTGGCTCAAGGTTTGGACTCTTTAGTCACCTCAAGACCCATCAGTGATCCGTACTAGAAATCATCCTCAAATTGAGGGATTGCTGATGATGATGTTTCCACTGTCACTGTACAAAGGGGCATTTAATAGTTCTCTTGTTTAGCATGAATGGAGGGTATCTGTCACACTTCAAGGTTTCAACATGCTGGTGTGATTTCCCAGCCACTAGTGCAACAATCTTATCAGCACTCATTTGAGATGATCTGCATAAGTCTTATACAGGGTCTTCATAAAGTCCTTCTGCACTTTTATACTTCAATAACTTAGGTTATAGGTATGATAGAAATATTCCGTAAACAACATTGAAAAGCAAATTTATTAAAGTTTTAGGACAACTAGAGTACACAATGCTAGATTTCATAAGTAATAACAAATTTATTCTTAAATAAGATGGAGCCCCGTGCCATTATGCTCTGAATGTACAACAGTTCCTAAATGACGTTTTCCCAGAGAATTGGATAGGCAGAGGTGGACCAATTGCTTGGCCCCCTCATTCACCTGACCCATTGCCTTTGGACTTCCTTTTATGGGGACATGTTAAAAGTATAGTTTATTTGCCAAAACCACATTCTTTGGTGGAACTTAGGGCTAGGATCACCAATGCAATTAGTGCAGTAACTCAAGAACAACTGGTAAATGTTTTCAAGGAGTTGGAAGATTGGATTGAGCAGTGTATCATGAGGGATGGTGGTTATATTGAAGTCTAGCACTGTGTACTCTAGTTGTCCTAAAACTTTAATTACTTTGCTTTTAAATGTCGTTTACAGATAGGTTGTAGGTATGACAGAAACAAAGTTATTGAAGTTTAAGAGTACACAAGAACTTTATAAAGACCCCATGTAGGTTCCCTGCTCAGGATTAATGCATCCATTCCAAACTCGGGATGAAAAAACCTTTATATCAGACTTTTATGTATTTCCATATCTGTGGACCTTTTATCCTTTCATTTGGAAAAGCACACAGCAGCCACATTCATATGAAAGTACAGGATAAATCTAGGTAGGCAAAGTATAATTGTACTATGTGCTTCATATTGGGACTTTAAGGTACTAATGCTATATACTACAGGACAGATCAACGGCTAGGTGATCAGGGCAGTATGCCACATCTACGGCCTCCCCCGTTCCACTATACTGCATGGGAGCCTGCCCTGTTCCTTCGGGCAGGTGCAGGAAGCAGAAGCCAGAGGACAAAAGGGAAGCTCAGACATCCAGTTGCTGTTTCAGCCAGAGCAATGGGGGAGCAGTTGCTTTGAAGGGAGTCCTGGGGTAACAAATTTAACCCATCTCAAGCTGACAGCTACCAAGCTGGCCATCGCTGATATAATGTAGCATTGCCTCAATACTGACCCAAAAAGGAGTGCCACCTACTGGATCATTAAAATAAAAGCAGGTTTTCTTTACATGACCCATTGGCTTTGTTTATTAAATGACTTTTGCTGTGTGTGTACACACTTCATAATCACTCAAAATTTCACAAGGCACTTTTGGTTTAGTTCAAACTCTTGGCAGGTGGATTGAAGCAACAGCCTTCAGAAACTTGAAGAACAGTTAGTTGAAGTCTATCTGACCAGTCACCTGGACACTTAAGAGTTTCCTTCACAGATGTTAGGATGTACTAAATCAAATAACAGCTTTTCAGAAAGTGTGACCATAACACAAAAACTGACGCAAAAATTGCACCAAGATGTACCATGTCAGGCAGCAGGGTCCTTAAGTTTGCCATACTGTTCCATGTGTGCTACCTCTTGAACTGCAAGCAGTGTAGCCATGGTGTAGTCACTTAGCAATGCAAATATGCTCAGCACTGTACATACAGGGCACGCTGCTTACAGTTCAGGAACTAGTGCATACCGTGCCACTGGGCATGTCTAAGGGCCCCCACCGCTTCTCTGGGAGAAGCTTGCAGTGTAGGCATGCTCTTCTATATCTTGCTCAGTGTGGAGGACAAAGTCAGGGAATATGAAATGTTCTTTTACCACTGGTGAATGACTCATCATTGTGGCCTTGAGGCATGTTGTTAGGACCAGCATGGAGAATCTTGCTGTATATTAGTTATCTAGTACCTCTCATGGATTACTGAAAAATTCTTGGGTTATCAGTTTTGGCACACTTTGGGTGTCTCTTAAGAAATGGGTTACCACATCTGATAAATATTCATGGAGTTAAAGCCAAACCTCCATGAAGGTATAAGAGAAATGTGTAATGATGAAAGAAGGATTGGGGATTTGATGTGCTCAGTAGAATAGAGATGATGGTAATGAGTCTGTAGTCATCAAACTGTTATTTGTACCATTACAAATGATCTCTTTTAAGGTGTTCTCTAGCCCAAAATGTCAGGATTTATCTCAAAAGCAGAGAGAAGGCTTTTCTATTTTCCATTTCTTATTTATGTGCCTTCCTCTAGATCTTTTACTAATCCAGGAATCAAATGCTTAGTATTTTTAGAAAGCTTGTGTTTGTTTTGATTTGTTTGCATTGAAATAAAACTGTTTGTAGTCTGTATTTTCCTCTTTCACTAGGTTAGCTGTCTTTCAAAAAGTCTGTCTTATACTTTTCTCACTTACATTTATATTGGTCAGAAACACACAGCTGAGATGTATAAAAACAAGAAGACTGGAATGAGCTACAGGAGCAAAATTGAGCCCTATATTAAAAAAAAATGTGTTCTGAACTAAAATCATGGGACATGTTCAAAGTAACCTTTAGTATAATAACAGGGAAATCTGGGTATTTTCCAAAGTGTACTTTAATGCAGAGAGGTGTTGGGGAAATTCTCAGATAAAGAGGTGGGGGTGGGGCATGATGTTTCATAGATTTCATAGACATCAGGGCTGGAAGAGACCTCGGAAGATCGAGTCCAGCCCCCTGACCAAGGGGCAGGAAGTCAGCTGGTGTCATAGGATCCCAGCAAGATAAGCATCTAAATTTCTCTTGAAGGCATTCAGTGTAGGTGTTGGAACCACCTCCGATGGCAGGCTGTTCCAGACCTTCCAGATGTTGACATAGTGGGGCAAAGTAACAGTAGCTGGCAATGCCCTTTACCGGTTGTCAGGCATTATTCAGTGCAGTACATCTTAAAGCAGCTTTGTGGATGCTCTGACATGCTATGAGTGGCAGATTACCATCCCCTCTTGGATTGCAGGAGGCATAAAAAAAAAGTATTTTAGCCATCTTGTCTTGTCACCCTATTTCAGATGCATTCATTCCTTCATAATATTAAACATTTTATGATACTTGTGTACTTCTTTTACTTGTGGGGGGGAGGCAAGCAAAGTGCCTCTCAAAATGTACTGTTCCAACAAATGCTCACTGATATTTGTTGTGATTCCCTGCAGCACCATTTCTGTAAAATAGAGCTTGTTATAAAACTGTCTGGCACTGAAGAATGTACAAGATTTTATTCAGCTTTCTGTCAAAGCACTTATGTTTCCCATTTTAGGGTGAGATGGAGACTAACAGATAAATGAAGGTGATAAATTAAACTAAAAAACCTCTCTTACTTATTTGTTTTTATTCCCCTTTTTCAGCCCATACAGGAAGGGATTTCCTAAAATTAGCACACACTCCTACCAAAGGGTATATGAATAGGGGAGTTGGGAGATGTTGCATGGTGTGGGTAAGACTAGTGCATACAGTTCTGACATCCATGTTTAAAGAAAAGTTGAAAAATTGAAGATCCAGAAAATAGCTAAAAATGATTCAGTCTGGAAAAGAATGTCTTATAGTGAGAGCCTTAAAGAGCTCACTCTGTTTCACTTAGCAGATAGAAGACTGAGAGGTAGCTTTACAATACCACACACCTTCACAGGGTACTAGGAGCTTTTCATTTTAGTGGAGAAAGGCATAAAAAAAACTGGCTGAAAGATAAAGCGACACAAATTCAAATAGGAAATAATTACACATTGTTAACACTAAAGATAATTAATCTTTAGAATCAACTACCTCGATTCTCCACCTCGATGTTTTAAAATCATCTGACAATGTATTGGCTAATCCAAGTAAAATAGCTGTATTTCACTGCTAGATCAAGTGCTCCTTGTGCATGGGCCTGAAGTTATAATATGCTGAGGATGCTTATTCCTCATTGATTTCAATATGAGATTAAATAATTCATTACTTCCTTGGATCTGAACCTTTATCCTGGTTCTTACAGGGATGATATGATCTTAATCCTGGTTTGTAAACTATTGGGATCCTTAGATAAAAGGTTTGATAGAAGTTCAAAGTTTTGTTTGTAAGCTGTGGTTTGATTCAGTCCAAATTACATTTTGTGGCTGATAGGTTAAAGGGTACAGGATCTGTATGGTGCTCTGATTTGCTGTAATTTTCCATGTATATTGACTTCATAGTTGTATTGCTGCTTCATTATCATGCCCTGCAAGATTTTTCTGGTTGGTGACAGGTGGTTGGAAATAAGTGAAATTTTTTTTTGTACTGATTTTTAATAAAAGTTTATAAAAGGGTGAGAGAAATCCATCTAAACCAAGTGAATAAAAATGCCCTGTAGTCAACAAATATCCAAGCTGCAAAGGCATCAAAATATGCGGTTTTATTTGTCATGCATAAATGGCTCTAATCACATGTGTGGGAAGGAGTGTTGCCAGACTAGCAGGCGCAGAATTTTTTGTAAATTTCATGCTTATGCACATATAGTTTTGCCTTAGGAGATTCAACAGAAAGTAGCTTTAGGTTCACCTGTGTAGATTCAACACATCCACATATCTCACATCTCATCCCACCTTTTGAAATAATAATGGCATAATGCACAGACTGCAGTTTTCTATGGTGGCTTGCATTGTTTCTGGGTAATATCAGTCACTTTGACCACTTCCCTGAAATAGTAGTGGGTGTGGTACAATGTCAAGTTCATGTTTATACTTCTTTCCTGGCTACTACTCACTTGGAAACAGTCCTGAGAAAGCGGCCCTCCTCCCATGTCAAATTCAGATGGCTGTTCATCAGACCTTATGTAGCTCAACATCATCAGCTCCTGGCTGATCAGTATTGCTCCTGTTGTAGCAGTACCTGTCACCACTGTAGGTTGCAAAACCAATAGTCAAGCAACAGGTGGGGCTCTAACTGTTGCTATGCTCTGTGCTCAGCAGTCATGCCTGGATCTTGTAATTAGTTTATATGGTGATACCAAACAATGTTAGACGCCACTTGCTCTGTGTAGGATAAAGCATTTTTTTTGTGCAGTCACAACCACAGGCTGCTATTCCTTAAATCTCCAGTAATCCTGGCCCACTACCTTTTGGTCTCCATGTAGCTACTGATGGGTATCTGTTCCCCTTATCGTGGCCAGAGTTATTTGGTGATTTCTAACATGTCAGTGCAAGTCCATTTTCAGTAATTCCAATCGTGACCTGAGATTTGGGCCCATAAACAGCATTGCTGGTTTCTCATTATAGCATGTACTACATTCTGGTATGCTAGCAAAAGGTGGCTCATCTTCTGCTGTACTGACCCTGCCTCTTCTTTCATGAAGAGCAAGGCATTTTTAAAAGACCATACAAATCGCCAACCCATTTCTGGTTGGGTGGTATCGTGCAGAAGTGATATGCTGAATGCCATTTTTATTCATGAACTGTTCAAAATCATCTCAACTGAACTGTGGGCCATTATCAGTTACAAGCTGTTCTGGCAATCCTGTTTTTGCAAAGAGACTTTGCAGTTTTTTCTACGACCTGTTCTGCTGTAATAGTTTTCATACAGAAAACTCCTAGCAATTTGGTTTGAGCATCTACCACCACTAGATACAGCCTCTCTAAAAATAGTCCTGAAAAATCAATATCAAACCATTGCTGGGAATCAACAGCCACTCTGATGGGTGTAATGGCTTGTTTGGACATCTTCTGTACCTGTTGGCATTCTCTACATTCCTTAACAAGATGTTCTGTTTGTTGGTTAGTACCTTGCCACCAAGAAATACTTCTTGCTAGTGCCTTCATTTTTTATAACTCCTATGTGCCCTACATGCAACTCTTTTAAAATTTGCTAAATATAATATGAATCCCCCCCACATGACACATCTTTGATGTCTAGTAAGTTGATCTTTGTGTGCATAATAGACTTATAAATTAGGATTGTCTGTATATTTCCAAACTTTCAGGCTGGCTTCATACACATGTGCAAGCATGGGATCTTCATGGTTTCTTGCACAATCACACCACAGGTCAATGGTGCATGTTTCAGTTTAAATACATTAACAACTTCAGTGGATTTTGTTTCTACTGCAGAAGGCTCCTTCAAAGGTAACTCGGAGTTCATCAGCATTTCCATATGCTTTTGTTCTTTTGTATTCAATGTTGTAAGTATAACTGGCTTAAAAAGAGGACCACCATCACATACTTTCCATGTTTTGTTCCAGATGCACTTTTTTGTTAGGATAGAGAATTGAGACTAAGGGCTGGTGATCTGTGACTGATGGAAACTTTCTCGCTTGTAGATATTGGTTACATTTCTTTACTCCCCTCACCAAACTTAAAGTCTCTTTGTCCATACATAATTCCATTCTGCTGCTATAAGTGAGCATAGTGCAAACACTATGGGGTGTTCAGTACCATCCGCCATGGTATATGGTACAAAAGCCCCAGTACCATGTAAGGATGCATCCAGGCACCAGCTCAGAACTAATGTTCAGTGTGAGGTAATACTTGTCTGTTAGACTTGTTCTTTTTTTTCCTGGATAAGCTTAGGAATGGAAAATAATACATTCTTACAAGGAAATGCTCCATTTTTATATAACTGTGTGTTTATGCACACACACATACATACATATATAAGTACCTAATTCAAGTAGCCTGGTGTATGTAAACCCTGTTGGCATTTGTTCGAAATTGATGGTAAATAAATAAAACACATTACAAATGAGTTTCACATCTAGCTGTGGTAAGGGTTTTTTACAACGCAAAGCATACATCTAAACCTGAGTTTAAGTTCAGTCTGTTTAAATAAAATATTAAAATAATTTTAGAAATCATATGACTATAGTAACCCCCCCCAAAAGAAAATCCAGTCTCAAAATTTCCAAAAATTGTCTGACTTGCTATTTTGATGATGCACCTACATTTCCACCTGAAGAGCAAAATTAGATCAAAATCAGTTTTTCTTGGAAAGGATTGTGATGTTAATTTCACCAGTTAAACTGTTTTTCTGAGTCTGTGCCATGAAACTGGGTGTATAGATTTTGACATGTAAAGTTAATCAGAGATAGAGATTCAGGGGGAAATGTGCTCACTGGAAATGTTTCGGTAAAACCCAAACAGCAAACAGAAGATACATGTGTAGTAGGCAGTGGCTCTGTGTTAAGGCAAGTAAATCTTATCATTGTGGGACTGAGTGCTTTATTCAGATAGAAATGGACCATTTTATTCCATCCAAACAAAATATGTTTTGGAATGGTAATGAAGGACCGGGAAAAATGGAATAATTGATTAACACCTCCTCCAATATGTGTGTATTGGATAAATGGGGTTTGGATCTAAATGTTTCTGCTTTGGGATTAGAATCTGAGAAGATTTTACCAATAAAAAATGAAATGAGAATACAGTCTTAGAAGGGACCTCCCGGGCCATTGAGTCCATTTCCCGTATTGCAGGCACAAAATCATACAATCTCATTCATAAACTGATCAAGCTCCAGAATATTTAGGCACCATATTTTCTATGCATAACCTGTAGGCAGCAGCTATATCCAAGTAGTAAATCACTGCCAGGGACAATATATGATAAATCAGATTAAGGAATGGAAAAAAAGTATGATATCCTCAGCATCCATAAAATACCTTGCCACACCTGAGCAACAATATGTTTTTTCAAGAGCAAACTTCAATAGGTCCTGGTCACAGAACTCTAGTAGTTTCATTTGGTGATTTCTCAGTAATAGGCTAGGCTGTTTCTTAAGGAATCAAAAAACATTTATCAAGTCTTCTGTTCCTATAAACATGAAATTTTACTCTCCGTAACCATTTCATAATACTGCTTTTTAGCTTCGTGCAGCCTTATTTAACTATTGGCTTTGTACCAAAGCATTTTAATCCCAGGCTCTCAGATGGTTTTATAACAGGTAATGTAATAGTGGTCCACCAGACCACACAGAATGGTAATTTACTGGCTCGTGTCATTTGATATTGCTTTGTTGTAGAATTATCTAAATGTATGTTGAGGCTTTAATATTCTATATGCTTTTCTCTCGTTATGAATGGTGTTGGGTATGTGCTATTGTTTTATACACTGCTTTTTAAAGATCTTTTTGATTATCAGATCTTCACAGACCTTTTCTGAGCTTGTCCCAAATTCTCTAGTTTCAAGTCATTTAGTCTGTGTCACAGTCCTTAGATTGACATCTTTTAGATGAGTTCACTATGCTTTTTGTTGTGCTACAAAAACTACAATGAATGTATGATGGGTTGGCTTTTGGACTGATCTAGTCTTCAACTCTATTGTAACATGCTCTTACCTCACTCTATTTTTATCTTAATTTATATTTAAATATTATAAATGTCTTTTTTTCTAATTAACCTGCCAACTTTTTCTGAAATGGTACACATTTGCAATTATAAAACTTGTTGGCACATGTTTTAGGAGGGAAAATTAAAAGTTACTTCTTTTAAGTCTGTCTTCTGTGGGAATTTGGAGAGGCTGTCAATAAATTAATTACATAGTTTTAATTTTGCCCAAAGCGCTATTTATCCAGAGTTTATAATTCTTTGCTGATGTTTTGATGATGGTAGTGGGGGTGGAAAGAATTAGAAGGTGGACAACATGGATTATAGGATTGTTACGATTGGGTAAGTTTGATTTTTACTGTGCAAAGATTTATAATCATTGCAACTAAAATATTAAGTTGCACTGTAAACTGTGATTCTTTTCAGGTACAGCTGTGAAAGATAACACAGCCATGAATCTATTTCTGAAAAAATGTATTGAACTGCATATTAAGCACCCTCACAAAAAGTATCCGGAACATGAAACAGATTGCTTGCTCCTTTGCCTTTCTCAGGCCATTTCAATTTGTTTGGTGCTCTGTGCTGCCTTTCTGCAGCATTTCAATTTAGCTTTTGTACATGCAGCAACTCAACTTTTTGTTTAATTTGTTAGTAACTTTTGGGCTTGATCTTGCTTGTCTGTGAGAGTATATAGTAGCTAGGTTAAAAATAAAAAAGGAGTTAGATCACAATTATGTTGTAAGGTTTTTCCCTGTTCCATGTTACTTTCTTTAGCCTGTGTTTCGGTAACAAAAGATAGGCAACAGTAACTAATGTCATTGCTGTGTGTAAAAAGAAAATTACTGTTATGTACCTATCACCATCAAAATATTTCGGCTGCTGTTCAGTATATTAGTTTAATGGAAATTTATTCAAGTTATCATCCTTTTTTGGGTCTTGTGTGGAAGCTCATCTTTATATGTCTGTCTTTCAGATTGCTCTTTGCATCTTGTATGGGACCAAGCATTTTGGTAGTGTGTAAAAATAATAGTCTGCTGAGAACTAGGTTTGTGTAGTCAAAAAGATGGATCTGTTTTGGGAAGGTACTTTCTTATACTTGTTAGTGTGTTTTGGTGATGCAACTTTGTGAAATTTGTTTAGATGCTGGTAGCTTGACTTTGTGCACAAACTGCTTCTTCCTTCTGGGGAAAAAACCAGAAAAGGTGAAAATTTATTTTAATATCCTTTTGAAACTTCTAAAGCCAAATTCTGCTCTGAAATTTCTATACAAAAACTCCTGTTAATCAGTGAGTTGCACATGTCATCCTGTGCCTGTTTTTCTTTTTTTTAGAAAACTACGTTAATACTGTTTGAGAGGAGAGTTAGTCAGTACAGAAGGAATGATAGAAGAGAGGCTAATAGGTATTTGAAGTTTATGTCCAACCAGACCTTTCACAAAGTCAGTAAAGGATAATTTGAAGTATAAGAACAAAAGAACTGCAGGACTGCACAATCTGTGTTCCTTTCATTGTCTTTTTCAATGGCTGAACTTTTAAAGTAGTGTAAGAGACAGTCCCTTTCTTGTCATTGCTGAGAAAAGAACAGGTAAATTGCATAATCATAATAAAATGTCTCCAGACATGAAGTGAAGAATGTAAAATATTTGTAGATGGCAGATATCTTTATCTAGGCATCTTCTTGATATCCTGTTGTGACTAGGCTACAGTATAGGTATCTTTAAATTAGCTAAGTTAGGTAATGATAGCAGTCTAATGACAGAATGTAGCTCAATCTATGCTAATAAAGTATAAGAGTATCTAAAAGGCATATGCAGCAAAATCAGGAAGGCAAGGACACAATTTAAGATGCAACTGGCAAGGGATATAAAAGATATAAAAAAAAAAAAAAAAAAGGGGGGATTCTTTAAATACTAGCAAAATGCCCGTCATGAATGATGGGTGATGTGGGGGGGGGTGGAGACCAGCTTCTGGCCCTCTGCCCTCCTCTCACTGCTCCCAGTCAAGCTCTGCTCCCTCCTACTTGCTGCTGCTTTAGGTCTTGCCCCTCACCCCACCGCTCTGCTGCCACTCCGGGTCTGGTCCTGTCCTGCTCCCCGCCTCCCTCCCATCGCCGCTTTAGGTCATGCCCCACTCCCCCTGCTGCTCTAGATCCAGCCCCACTCCACCCCCTCTCCCTGCCACTCTGCACACGAGGGAGAGTGGCACATGGCTGTGTGGGGGTGGGGTAGTGCGTGGCTGCAGGGCATAGCACGGGGAGAGGCCAAGGCATGGGGAGCACTTGACAGCTGCATTGTATGTGGAGCGACACTTGGGTAAGGTGCAGAGCATGCATGGAGGGTGCTAAGGGGTGGCATGTGGCCACCCCTTGAGGGGTGTTTCATGGGGAGTGGCAACAGCTCAGGGACCTGGGTGTGGCACAGGGTGCACGGCGGCATGGCACGTGGCTTAGGAAGATAGCATGTGGCAATGGAGTGTGGTGCAGAGAGTGTCCACAGCAGGGGTAGCACCTACTGGCTGCGACCATGTGGTGTGGGGAGCAGCCCCAGTGTGTGGCATTGGGTGGGGGAGAAGTGTTGCATGGAGAATGGCTGCAGCGTGGGGAGTGCCTGCTGGCTGCAGCCGCATTGCTCAGGGAGCAGACCTGGGGTGTGGCGCAGAACGTGGCTGGGGAGAGTAGCATGTGGCTGCAGGATGCTCCACACAGAGTGGGCTTGGGAGGCATGCCCCATGCTACAGCCAGTGGCTGCTGCCTCCCCTCCCTCTCCTCAGTTGCATACCACTCCACCCTCCCTCCCCTCCCTGCACTCAGCTCCCTGCACAGCACTCTGCAGCTAAGCATCTGCACGCCATGCCCACCTGAGCATCACGCCCCCCCAGGCCCCTCAGCCACAGACGATGGGCAGTCCCAGGGTGGCGTGGCACTCTCGGGCATGGTGCTGCAGCCAGCAGGCACTGCCTCCTCCCCTCAAAGCTGCCTGTGGCCATGCATCACTGCCCTACTGTGCGGCTCGCAACTGATGGGCACTCCCCATGAGGTGGTATGCAGCCACAGGGTACCGCACAGGGATCAGGTTTGAGGGGTGCGCCCCACCCTATGGGGGCAGACACTACCCTTCCCTGTGTGGCACCCTGCAACCATACCCCATGCTCTGCCCTTATGCTGTGTGCCCCCTGTGCCTACAGCCAGCAGGTGCTGCCGTGCAGGGTGGGGCATGGCATGTGGATACAAGGTGCCACGCATGGAGCAGGCCCATGGCCAGGTGCTGCAGCCAGCGGGCACTTCCTGCTCCCCCCTGCCCACTCCCCTCAGTTCCCTGCGGCCATGTGCCCTACCTCCCCTCCTCCCCCCCCAGCCCACAGCTGGTGGGCAGTCCCTGCGCAGGGGTGTGGGGCAGGCTGCACAGGGAGCAGGCAGAGGGTCATGCCCTGCCCCCAGCTGTGTGCTGCAGCTGATGGGCGTTGCCCACACCCCCTGCACACACCCCACGTGGCACCCTACAGCTGCATGTCCTGTCCCCGCCCGACATGGTTGCAAGCCACACACCCCCATGCCCTGCAGCAGGAAGCACAGCCTGGCACTGACTGCCTCCGCCTCTGCCTGTACGTCTGCTTCTCAGTAAGGCTCCTGGCTGTACATGCACAGTTGGTCCGGACACGCAGCCTAAAGTGGTTAGGCTTTTATTATGTTAGAATGGCAAAAGAAGACGAAAGGAAGTATAGGTCACTTACTAAATGCAGGCAACCTAGTTGCAGACGATGTAAGAAAACTGAAGTATTGAATGTCTTTTTTACTTCAGGGAAGAGGTACTTTCAAGTTGGCAGAGCCAGAGGGGGTACAGCCTAGGAATTTGCTGAGGTAATTTTGGATCCTTTGGCTACTCACCTTGAGCACGCCGTGGCAAAGTCATAGATCATTAGAAAAGGGTAAATACGGTGCCTATTTTTATGAAAGGAAAGGAGGAGGATCTGGAGAATTATAAACCAATCAGTCTGAGCTCAGTACCTGGAAAAATCATGGAGCAGGTCCTAAAGTAAACTGTTTCAAACCACTTAGAGGAGAACTAGGTGATTAGGAACTGTCAGCCTGGATTCACCATGAGCAAGTCAGACCTGACCAACTTGATTTCTTTCTATGACAAGGTGACCGGCTCTGTAAATTGGGGGTTAGTAGTAGATGTGATATACCTTGACTTTGGCAAGGCTTTTGACACTTCCATAAAATTAATAAGCTAAGGAAATACAAGCCACGTGAAAGTAGTGTACGGTAGATACATAACAGGTTGGATCATTTTGTTTAGTAAGTAGTCATCAATGACTTCATGTCTAGCTGAGAGGAGGTTTCAAGTGGGGTTCCTACAGGGTCTGCGCTCTGTCTGATATTGTTTAATATTCTCCTGAATGATTTGAATGATGTGTTTGAGGATATGCATGCCTAGCAGATTTGTGAATGATGTTCAGTTTGTTGAAGTAACAGACACACTAGAGGGG
>JAGPOW010000261.1:195754032-195779270 GCA_030014935.1 Caiman crocodilus
GGGAAGTTGTTCTTGCTCCTACCTTGGGCATCTTTAAGAGTAGATTGGATAGGTACTTGGCTGGGGTCCTGTGACCCTGGCACTCATTCCTGCCACTGGTGGGGGGGTCAGACTAGATGTTTTAGGCCCCTTCTGACCCTAGATACTATGATACTACTATGATACTAAGCTCAGATGAGCTTTAGTTAAAGTGCTCCTGCCGCCATTTTTCAGGGTGGGGACACTGATACATGTGACATTCCTGGCACTTTAATTAGACCAGCTGTCAGAGCTGTTGTAATTAACACCTCCTCCCCTTCCCAGAGCACATTTATAAATGCCCTGTATTTTTAAATTGTGGGCAGAGCGGGATTAGGAATCTTGAAAGACTGAAGAGACCATTTTGAAATTCTTCGGTGCTTATGCTTCATTTAAAAATACTTTCACAAGATTATCCATTCTAGGTAACTGTTTCTAATTTCAAGATGAATCATTTTGCTAATAGTGCTTGTTGTTTTACTTACAAATATTTGTGAAATAAATGTTGGTTAAGAAATTCTATCCCCTCCCTGAATGAAGACGGAAGATAAGGACAATTTAAGAACACAGTGTTTTTGTAAGGACTTGAGTTTTTGACTGAGGATCAGGTATGCCTAAGCCCAATTCTTTGTTTTTTCAGCTCTGCCATATGATTAAATGTTTGAATATTGTAGTTGTCAACAGCTTCTTGTATTCTCACTTGATACAGTTGAGCAGAAGTTTTGACATTCAGCTGAAATGTTTGAGGAGCCATCAACCAGCAATTCTGTTTCTAGAGTAAACCCTGTCTTGGTGCTTGAAATCTAAATGGCTTAATATTTTTAAGCTCTCATAATGTTTCCTATGAAAGCCTGCAATAAAGTTTTCAATTGTCTACATGCCAACCTTCCTATTTGGCCAGAAACAACAATGACTTGAAACTGCAAGCTGGGCTTCTATCCATTTTTCTTGAGTTTCTCTGGTTCCTTCCCGGGTCCTTACCAATACGGAAAATAGTCAAAGGGCTGTAATTTCTTGAGCAAGTCAGTTCTCTCAGATATGTTGGCATTCTTCTAAGTAGCCCTGCTCCAGTTCTGAATTATAGAGCTTAACAGCTAACCACAGATTTTCTAACATCCTTAGGAGAATCAGGGTATTGCTTCTTTGGGTTGGCGCTGCTACAGGTAGAACATCCATCTTTTGGCAAGTATTGATGAAAACAGGTTCTAAAGACAAATGACCCATTAACCTTACCTCTGCTCTGAGATCAAAAGGTAAAACATGGTACCAATGGTACTTGAAACATACTATCTTAAGTAGACATGAAGACTTGAGGCTAAGTTACTAGATACCACTGAATTAGATCTAGCCTATATTACAAAGTTTTTGCCAATATACTTGTGTCAGGAGTATGAGAAAAATTGCCCCCTTTGCCTAACATTGTTACACTAGCAAAACCTCTGGTGTAGATACAGCTATGCCAACTAAAGGGTTGTTTTGTGGGCTTAATTTATGATCTTTGGAGTGGAGAGGTGTTTCTATGCCACGTGTTATTAAATACTGTATCTCTACTAAAGGGAGCATAGCTGTAGTGACAGAAGGTCTTCCAGGGTAAAGGAGTGCCAGGAAACTAAGGGGAAATCAAATGAGGAAGCAGAAGTAAGCAGTTTGTGGAGGTGAACAGGCACATTGGATACCAGAATCCTATATAGTGAAATACCATACAGTACAACGAAAAGGAGTAAGCTGAAAAGGACAGTGTTTTTGCTGAGCTCTCTGAGAAACCAGTTTAATTTTCCTCTCTGGTCACTAACTAGTTTCTGCAGCAACAAGACAGATTTTGTGTTAGAGTCCCATCAACAACCCAAAAGGAAAGAGTCAGTAAAGGAATCTCCTTCAGCCACATTTATCCAGCGAGGGAAGTCATTTGATGCAAGTCATTCGATCAAGAACGTGAATGGGTTTGTATTGAGCCTCATTTTGTGGGCAAAAGACAGCAAAACCTTATGGAGAACTTAAAAATGTAAGGTAATCCAGGAAAACCAGCTGTTAAATTCCACTCTGGGTTCAAACTGCCTTAGGAATGGGTAATCCTCACTTTTTAGCATGATATCAAATCCTCACTAGTGGTTGTTTTGATACATGATACAGTAGTGCTATTCCTAGAAGTTGAACGCAAAAAATAGCTCAGTTGAGTGAGGAACACTTGGCAGTGTTCTCTGTCTTCTGGGAAATGGAGACTATAAAATTAGCTAGTTTAGTGAGTTGGTGAAAGGTACTTGCACATTGATGGTGATTAAACTAAATCTTTTTGGTGCCTTCTGATTTCGATTTATGCAAAAGAAAGAACCATGTCCCTACTTTAAAGCCAAGCTCTTGAAAAGAAACATATTGGTTACACTTTGAAGTAAGGACCAGAGGGAGATTTAAAGTCCACTCTTGCTTAGAAATGGAATGTAGTTGCACAACACTAGGAGCAGTCCTGGGAGGAAATTATGACTCAGGCGCAGCTCTATCCTGGCTGTCTCTTGGCTTCAAGGTGTATTTTCCAATCTCATGCAGAGACTCACTACTCACTGCCACATACAAACAAACAGCAAACTCTGGTCCCTTGCACAGCTGATTTAGGAAAAGTGACAATGATGGACTAAAAATGTAAATGTGTTTGAACATATATGTATTTGGGGGCAGGAGTTAATTTTCAAGAGGATTTTAATTTTTTTAAATGTTTTGTTGTTGTTTGCGTAAGTTACTTAAAGGCGCAAGTGGGAATATGCTTTTCCAAAATGTGATTAAAAATACTAAGAATGAGATGGATTCACAGTATGTAATGCATAATAAAAAAAAGCAATTTTAGGGAATGAAGATATTTAAATATCCTTGATGATGATGATTATTATTATTATTATTTTCTTTTATAATCTAGTATGCCTGGTGTCTGTCATCTCATGAAGTAAACTTGATCTTACGAAAGCTTAAGCTATATCTATTTAGTCTGTAAGGTGCACGTCTTCCTGCCTTCTGCCTGACTTTACACTAACCATGGGTACACTGTCTCAGATATTAACAAATCATAGTACTACTATGTAAATTTAAGCATCAACAGTAATGGAAATAGAAATTTGGATCAACTTTGTGAAACACCTAAGATGTAGGAATATGATTCTTCTTATGTTTTTTGTCATCTTTCTGCTGTTCATGGTTTGACTGGTTACCAGTCCTCTGTCTTGTATGATGAGAAATCCTGTGCTTGTAGTCTTGGATTCTTGCTGTTAATTTTTTTTTTTTTTTTGCATTCCAGGATTATTAAATTCATGTAAAAACATGAGTGAGTGATTCAGAAAATGAGCCTCTGTGGGTGGCTGGATCAGTGTGTCTTTAGGAAAACAAAAGATTAAAAGTTAAGTTGATAGTTTTATCTATCAGCTAGGGGAGCTGAAGTTCTTGGCATTGGAGGCAAGTCTTCGTTGTTCTTGATGTGAGATGGAGGACTTGAGTGTCTGTGCTCGTTCAAATCATAGCTTCTCTTCCAAATTTTGTCTGGCAGTGTTCTGCAAATATCCTTCTGCTAGGAGCTAGACTAAGTCAACCAAAATATTTCACAGCACTTGCCAAACTTTCATTAGTTGGCAGCAATTGTCAGTCACTGTTAACCTGGACTGCTTCTGTTTAGTAGCCTGGAGGTGAAAAGTTTATTATCCTGGCACTGTCCAATTTGCACTCTGTTGTTAGTTTTTTTTTTACCAGGAGGGCTTAGTGGACTGGTTCACATCGTCAGTCTGGGTCTTGGTGTCTGCCTTGTATTAGGCATGGGGAATGAGCAACAGTGAGATGCTTGTAAAGCATTAATAAAAATATTTACTTTGAGAAAGGCCAAGGTTACAAATGACAGTGAGCCAGACTCTGTTCTCATTGAGCCCGTGATTTAATGTGGTTGCATGTGTGCGGACCTGAATTTGGTTGGTCCTGTCTGTGGTGAGGAAAGAGGTAGAGTTGAGCAATGAAGGGAAAGGTAAGAAGTGTCTCATAAAGCTCTTTCTAAAAAGTGCTGTTACGGCACTCGGTGCCTATGCTTTAAGTGTTCCAGTCTCTCGTAGGCTTACAGACTTACTTTAGTTGTGAGTATTTTTAAAGGCAATATTGGCATGGGAAGTTTTATTTTTTGCTTCATGAAAGTCTCTTGGCTGCTGCTGCTTCCTTATTGTCTCTTACATAGAGAAATTTGGAGGCAGAAGACTTAGAAGAGAACAGCATGGATAAAAAGATAGTGGGCTTCCATGGGCTGTAGACTTGAGGGTTGCAATCAATTCATTCTGTCTTCACAAAAATGTAGGCTGGTGAGTTCTTCCCTCTTTTTTATTGTGGCTTATTTGCAAGCATCACTATAGCCAAGGCATTGAGTTCTATATGAAAAGATCTTTTTTCTTTGCTTTTGAAAGCATTTGATTATGGGGATTGTTTTAGGAAAGGAAGTTCCAGAGATTTCTGATTGGTTTCTTCTACCTAAAACAAAACCAGGTCAGACGAGAAGAAATACACAGACAAGCAATCTTCTGTCAAGTAACTGCCCTTTTTGGCACATTTTGTTCTTAACTGGGAGAAGTTATTTCATTACTAACTGTGTTAACTCTAACCAACCTTTACATGTAAAATTAATTGGGGGGGGTTTGTACAAAGGATTGTAGAGTTTTAAATTGCTGTAAGGTGTAGGCGCTAAACAGTAAAAAGAATGATCATGAGAAGAAACTGGCAAGGGGTGTACCTCATGTACCATTTTTGCTGTTCTTTCTACTCAAAGGGAGAAGAATAAATTTTGGTTGATTTTAAGCAATGATTTTGTTGTTTTATTTCATGTGTTATTTCTCTTTCCTGTTCAGTTATTTGCCTGTGGGCCCATAGGAACTCTGATATGTGTATGATATTTTGACTTATACGAAGTTTGTTTTCTCTAATTTTTCATTTCAGGGCTTGTCCTCATCCTTTTTTAAACTGTAGAAAACTGAATTCACATAGCACTAGAAAAGAGCCTTAACTGTAACCCCTGACTTACACTACTATTCAGACCTTGAGGTTTAATCAGCAGTAACAGACAGAGAAACTAATGCAGATACTGGAGTCAGGGTTCTGGTTGGGATTGCCCCAAAATGCCAAACTGCTAGACTCTGGTCCAAAATTTTGATGCATCAGAATTAAAAGGTTGGTTTTCCTTTTTGAAACCGTCTCTACAAATCAGTGTCTTTTTATGATGGTCCCTGACAATTAAGTGTTTTTACTACAAATTATTCACAATATCTAAGGAAAAAACATTATATAAAATTACAGCGTAAAAAAGAAATCAAGGAAGAGTGTTTTCCTGAGGAACCCCTTGCATACTCATTTGTAAGTACAATAAAGAATTATTTAATTTAAAACAATACATTTTAAATTTAAAAATCTCTCCTTTCACTTCTGCATAATATACCATTTGTTCAGTATGTTACAGCTATGAACTGACAAGAATTCGCAGGTATACATCTTTTACTTTTTAATGTATATAAATGAAAAATAACTGAGTAATAAAATGCATCTCCGAGAAGAACCTGTTTTTATTGGCATTATTTTACTTGGGGGGGTTCTGTATTAGGGCTTTAAGTATCTCTCTAGTCTAGTTGTTTGGTACTTAATGGAAAGGTTTGTGTCTCATAGCTCATGTCTTAACATGAGGAAAAACTAAACCATAAAACAGGGCGTGAATAGCTGTGATCTTCCATTTGTTTGCTGTCTTCTTTCCAGTGTGCCAAACTTTTTATAATGAAATTTCAATTTTAAATCATCAAACTGGACTTAGAACTGCAGTGCTAAACCCATTGCAAAGCACATATTGCACCATAAGACAGTTCAATCATCAGAGCTGATCAAAAACTTTCTGGCAAATCAAAGATTTGTCAGAAAATGTCAGTTTGTTGAGCTTAAAATGTTTATCTGAAATACTTCAGACCTGAGAAATATTTACCAAATCCAAGGCATGGTTCTTCCACAACTGTGTCTTGAACTGTGCCAAGAGTCCACTGCCAGGAGTAGTACTCTTGGAAGATTGTCTCAGGACCAGGAACCTGGATCTTCTGCTCCAGAACTGGGGCCCCAGTGCTTCCAGGGTCTACATCTCTGGGCCTAGACCTCTCTGGTAAACTGGCCAGAACCAGACACTTCATACCTCCAGTCCCCTGCTCCAGAGTAGGACCCCAAGATTCCAGTGTCTATGGGCACATCTACACAAGACACTGACTGCACAGTAGCTGAATAATACTTTGCAGTAGCACATCAGGGCACCAACGGAACTAACACGCTTCTGTGCGGTATAATTAGGCTACTGAGCGGTAGCATCACTTAAAAGGCATTCGCCGCTGCTACTGAACAGTAACCCCGGTTACTACACATTTCTTTAGTACTTGATTACATAAGTACTAAATAAATGAGCAGTAACCACCGCGCAGTATCGTCTCGTGTAGATGTGCCCGGTGTTTACAAAACTGCAAGCTACGACAAGGTTTCCAAATTTTCTGTCATGGAAGTAGGAACCTCAAGGCTTGGGAGCCTCCCCTCTAACTAGAGACACAGACACAGGATCTCAGACAGCTACTTACTGGAATTGTTAAAAATGTCATTGAGTAGCAGAAAGACATGAGGAGGTGTTCCTCAGAAATGTTTTGGTACTCTTAAAACAATGTATCTGAATTTTTTTTGGATTATGGAAAATGTTTAAAGTTATAACATTTTGGTTTTGGTTGCATTTGAACAAAAACCTTAGGGGGGAGGGGGAATCCCATAATAAGATTTCATGCTTCTCTTTAAACTTAGATATTTTCTCCCACATAATTTCTTTAAACAGCTACTTTTATCACAGCAAAAGAGAAATAATGGGAAAGTAAAGTTTTGATCTAGTGATACTTTTGTTGCTAGTCAGAAATGATCCTACTTGTATCCAGATGAGTATATAAGGAGTGAATCAGAATGGTGACATATAATATTGTTATTAAATCAGAATTACGGAATAAGGGACCACTAAAGGACTGCATTAAAATGGGCAAGGCAAGTAAATTGAGAACTGGGTTTGCCTTTCTGATTATGAACAGGCTAGATGAGTGACCTGCAGGGGGCTAACACTGCAGGAAGTGGTTTCAGGAGTGCAGTAGGTGTCCCATCTGAATTACAGCTGTTAGAGCATCCTGGGAGAGAGCGAAGTTGGCACCTTTGGATGAGACCACTAAGATCTTGACCACTTGTGGTCAGCTTAATAATATATTTAGAAAGTTTGAGCGTGTTGAAGTACCAATGGCCCAGTAAAACTTCTAACTCCCAGCACTACAGTTTATCTAAATTGCCCCTGAAGTTGCAAATCGTGGTGGTTTTGTTGTTTTTTTTTCTAATCACTTTTTGTCATAAATTGTTGTGTAGATTTGCTAAATGCAGTTAAATAGTTCCCATGATTTACAAGTGACTATATTCCAGTAGTGGTATCCTTATAGGTTCCACTGAACTACTGTATTCTTACACTTAGAATGTGAGATTTAATCCAATAAATTTTGGTATATAAAACCTTAGGTAAAAGGTTCATAGAAGAATCAAGTATCATTATGCTATCCTTAACTCTTTTGTTTAAATAATTGAAAGCAGACTCTGAATTTATTTCCTATTTAATTTATGTCAATGTCTTTTCATATTTTTAACATTTTAAAGATAGGATTTTAATGGTCAATCTTGACTATTATAAAATAAAACATCAGAACAAATATAAAAGGTAAATAATCAAGCCCTTTTCTATATAGAACCAGGTTCTTAGAAAGGTTTTTGTGTGAATAACTGTGCACAACAGTGAACCTACTGAGTTAATTGTGATAGCTCAACTGGGGAAATACTGACACATGTAAGTTGTCAAAGGATCGGTCTCCAGATTTCGAAAGGCCTCATAGATAGGTTTATCCATTGTATGATACTGAACAGATTGGCTAAGGTTATTTCAGAGTCTTCTTTGAGATCTGGTTCAGGTCGGGTAAGGTCCCAGATGACTGGAAAATGGCAAATGTAGTGCCCATCTTTAAGAAAGAGGAGGAAGAGGATTTGGGGAATGACTCATCACTCAGTCAGTCTGACCTCAGTACCAGGATGGTATGCCTGACCAACCTGATTTCTTTCTATGACATTATGGCAGGGGAGAAAGAGCAGTGTATGTGATATACTTTGATACTATGGATTCCTGTTTGAAATCTCAGGGCGCTCGTGCATGATGGAACTCTGCTCCAGTGCGTGCTAATTAGCATGTGTGAGAGTAGACTTGATTAATTGAGTTTGCTGCAAGTCTCCTGGAGCGTGCTAATTAGCATGCTTCAGCAGAATCCATGTCACGTGTATTCAGCGTCCCCACATTTCAAAATGGTGGTAGGGGTGCTTTAACTAAAGCTTGCTTAATAAGCTTTTGTTAAAGTGCCCCCACTGCCATTTTGAAGTTTGGGACACTGAATACACATGACTCTGTGAGCGCTTCAATTAGAGCAGCTCTCAGAGCCACTTTAACTAAAGCACCCACCCTCATCCACCCTGGAGCATGTGTATAGACACCCTCCATATTTGTCTTGTAAATATATTGTAAATATTTATCTTGGTTTATTTACCAAATGTAAATGTTTGTACATGTAACAGTGATAATATTGGATTGCACACCATGGCATCCAGATTGAGACTCATTGAATATTAGACAAACACTTGGCTGCTTTAGTGAGGGATGATCTTGCCTTGATCAGGGGATAGGACCAGTTGACCTCCTGAGGTTCCTTCCAGATCTAGACTTCTATGATCATAGGTCAGACAAAGTTGCAGTGAAAAAGTATATAAAAAGTCTAGGGTTTTTCAGTTATTACTGTTCATGAACAGGGACCTACCTAATTCACAAGGGCAGAATATGGGCCTGGGCAGCCCCCCAGATTTTGCAGGTAGGCTGTAGGCCCAAGCAGCCATTGCACAAGCAGAGTGTGGTGGGCCCCCGCCACCTCCAGTTGACCCAGTGGCCCCACCCCTTTCTGCTGATGGGGGGCTGTCTGTCATGTGGTCCTGTCCTTCCCCACTGATTGGCTACAAGGGATGTCAGTCATGTAGCCCTGCCCTCACCACTAATTGGAGCTGGTCTGGCCAGGCTGCAACCCTGCACCCCATGCCCGAGATAGTTGGGTATAGTGGTAGAGTGATCAGTGTGGTGCTATAGCTTCAGAGATGGTATTTCAAGCCTTGCTCTGGATTCAGGAAGAAGTCTAACCCTACTCATCTGGTTGTATATGGTGGGTGTACAACCTTTTGGGCTGGAGAGTAAGAGGCAGACAAGTATGAATGCTAGCAACATCACTACCTAACATGCTGTTGACTAAGGTTGCTGGCTTGCTTTAACTAAAGTATGGCCAATGAGTCCTCTAGGTTTAAGCAGACCCTGCCTGACCTGTTCTGGATTGTAATCACAAGGGTTTTGTCCTGGTGGAAAAAGTACAAGTGCAAATAATGCATTTATATGCATAAGGTAAGGTATGTGTATAATATAACTAAATGTTATTTCCCCCATTACTTAATTTCACAATCTCTGCTTGACATTTAGGAACAAGTCTCATTGTAATACATGCTAGCCAATATAAAATAATATCCAAGTTAAATTGGTATGAGAGATCTGGTTTCATTGACTTGAGTAGGTATTACTGAGACTGCGTCTATATTTAGCAAAGTACATATGCATGGTGACCTTTTATATGCTATCAGTGAAATCTAGTGCTGTGATGGTTTGATTATTTCTATTAAATAACTTTCCAAGTTAATTTGAACATATTTATTTTTATAAGTATGGTAATAATGTCCAATTCATAACATTAATTAAAAATTGACATTTACATTCTACCTATCAGAGACAAATTATGTTGCAAAGGTAAGCAATCTGACTTCTCTGAAGCACCAAGAAATTCTGCTTCCTTATTGACTTCAATAGGAGCCAGTGATGTGCAGAACCTCTAGAAATTGGTTTATTTTTGTTCTGTTTCCTAAATGCGTGTTTGAACATCCAGGTTGAAAAACGTATATAGCTTGTCCAAGGCCTTGTCTTTATGTGCAAATTAATTTGGAATAACATAAGGAATAAATCTGAAGTGGAATAGTTCTTCCAGGTAGATTTCATGTGTAGAAACTTTCATTTCAGAATGTGTTATCCATATATGTGGTTCATCCATAAAAACCCATGTGTAAACAAAAACAAAATGAAAGGGGATAAATGAGGACTTGTCCACATGTGAAAAATTGCTCAGCACAGTTAGTACAATGTTAGTACAATGTTAGCAACGTAGGTGTGACTCACAAGGTAAACCCAGAAATTTCATGTAGGAATTCATAGTGTTAAAAACATATTCTGACCTATTATGGCCTTTGTGAGCTCTTTGCAACAGAAAAATTGTTCTATTAGTCAGAAAAATGAGTGGAAACTTAAGACCTGGCATTTCTGGATGGCTACCTTGAGTCTAAAAGGGTTAAGAATCACTGGGCTAAGCAAATCCATTGAAGTATTGGAACCAGTGTTTATAAAGATAAATTAAATTCAGCTCTAGTGCAGTGGGCATGTACACTGAAACCAAACCTAAACACTTAATACAACACTTAGATTGGGCTTCATTGGTGTAGGTGAGATGATAATATTTTCTCGTACACAGCTTGTCCCCAAATAAAATGCATGTCCTTTTTTTTTTTTTTTTTTGAAAGCCAAAATGAAGACAAAACATCATTCCTTCAAACAGTTGCTACTATATGAAAGTGTAGTACTATATAGCATAGTACAAGTATAGTACTATATTTTGTAGCATATAACTCATCCCCTGTAATTAGGGTATCCTAACCCCTGTTACTGAGTGCATGGTGAAGGCTCCAGTGAAGTGGGCTTCAGAGCTGTGAGCTGGCTTGCAGAGGCAGGCCACAGGTACAGACTGCAGAGAAACAGGCTCCAGATTACTACAGCTTTTAATTAGTAAAGAGGGACTAACTCCTGTGTCCCATTAAGGAAGGGGAGCCGGTGACTGGAAGGAGCAGAGCCAGTCTGAGGTTATTAGATTGAAGGGTCCTAGAGAGGGCCTATTACAATCCTTTGTGTTTTGTATAGGTCCCAGCCCAATAGATATGTCCAGAAAATACCTTTCAGATCCCACCTACAGATGGAACAGCTAGGGCAGGGGTTTTCAAACTTTTTTAAGAACTGTTGTTCCCCACCCCCTGTGTCAAAGTTTCAGCTCATTTTTATTTATTATTTTTCTTGGGGTTTTTTTGCGGGGGGGGGCAGATCAAGGTTTCCCCCAGTGAGGGAGGGAGTAGGAGTAGGGCTGGGACAGGCACTACACACCTGAGGCAGGGCACGAGATGGAATTGCAAGTGGCTCATCTAGGGGATGTGGCTCCCAACACTGCGCACACCACTGGAGGGCACAGGGGGTATGTGCCCCCAGGTCTGCACATGGGGTGAGAGTGGGCTGCTGCTGCGGGGGGGGGTGGAGATTGAGGCCCCCACAGTGGGGAAGGGAGTGGAGCTGGGGCAGGGGCTGCTCAGCTGGAGAGAAGCGTAGGACTGAGCCACATAGGGGTGGTGAGGAGGGCAGGGGGGATAAGTCTGTGATGAAGCAGAGTGGCAAAGAAGAGCTTTGCTGCACTGTACTTGTAAAAAAAAAAAAAAAAAAAAAATACTAGGCTGGGATGATAAACAAAGGAACACAACCTGGCTTAGCCAAGGGTGGACCAGAAGATAAAGCAGAACCTTGCCTCTCTTTAGAGGCATACACCTTAAAGGAGAGCTGAAGACCAGATGAGCAGCCAAAACCTAGAGACTGCTCTCACAGTAAAAGACTGTTTGAATAGACCAACCTGGGAGGGTAAAAGCAAGACACCTAAGTGCTGCTTCAAACATGCTCTTATGGGTTAGGGACAGACATTGCACACAAACCAGTTTAAGTCATCAGAAACTTTTAAACCTATAACAGAACATAAATTCAGTGCACATAAACCAGTTTCAAAATGGCTGAAATTGGTTTAAGATAAACCTGGTTGAATGTAGTATATCAGACTTAACTGATTTGGGTCACACCATTTTATGCAACTTCCATCCCAGACCCCTTCCTGGTTTAAGTTAAATCAGAGTCCCCCAGCATCTCAGATGCTTTGCAGCCCTGGGCTGGCTGGGTTGGACTGGCTTTGTGCTCCAGAGAACACCTCTCTGCTCCCTAGCTGGCACAGCAGGGTCTGCCTGGCTTCTCCCTGTACCACACCCATCACTACTCGCCTCCCTCCCTCTCTCCCATTTCCCACAGCACAGACCCCAACCCTACAGACCCTAGATGTATCGTATGCTAAGTAATGTTGCGAGGTATTTGTGTGTGTGTGTCTCCAGTTTCACTGGGACAGGCAGACAGGACAGTGTCCATTTAGGGCTTTTTGGAGCTAATCAGCAGGGCAGCTGGTAATGTCCCTCTGTTCCTTCCTTGGAAAAAGCTATTTCAGAATAGTTTGAACTAGCGAAAGAGGTTTTTGTTTTCTTGATGGGCTGCTAAATGCTGTGTTATCAGCTCTCTGCTGCTTCCTCCACCTGTCAGGTTTGCTGCACACAGTATGAAGAAGCAGGGAGAGGGAGATTGAAAAGCTCAGTATCATGAACAGATGCATGCACTGCACCCCCTGCTCCCTCTTTGCCTAAGAGTGCTAGCCTGGGACTGGGGTCTGGCAACTCTCCCGACTCTTGAGCCATGAGTGGGGAAAAGCCTGGGACTGTGCTGGCAGGGCGAGGGTTTAAAGCCCTCCCTAATCAGAGCATCCTGCTAGGGCCTGGCCATGCCCCCAACTCAGCTCAGTACTGTAGAAGGGAGGGAAGGGCTGCTCTAGTGCCCCCTGCTTCATTTCCTCAGTTCAAAGGGAATGTCTTTTCAGTTGCAAACTGGTTCATCCTAGGCAGATTAGACTAACTTGCAAAGATTGAATCAATTCAGGCTCAGGATTTTTGACTGTCGATCCCTGGCCACATAGTCATAAAAAAAAAAAATTATAATAACATTGAAGAATTGCACAGAAATTGACCATCCAACCTCCAGCACAGCCAAGACTTATGTAGACATCTTTGGGTCTTGACATATTCTGATGTACAGTCTTTGATCTAAATGGTTGTTTCAGTATCTTCACGCTATGTTTCTGCAACATAATTAAGCATCAATTTTAAGCATATGCATAGTTCTACTGATTTAGTGGGACTTTTCACAAAGTTCTGAATTGGAATTTGAGAGAAGAATCTTTTGCAACAGCTTTGCAAGACTTTTGACTTACTTTTTTTAACATCAATATCATCTTGTCTTTTGTATATCTTGCTTATGCTAGAGATTGGTACTTCCTTTTATTATGCATTACTTCCTGTCAATGAACTTACAAAGGCAGCTAGACATTTCTGTTTTGTTTTTTCATATATATCTATAGCCACTGCATGCATTGAATAAGTTTTGGTAAAATTGTTCTGGTAAAAAGGGAGAAGAAACCCTATTGTGTTATAATGTCTATGGGGAAAAACCCTTATGCATATTAATGCAATGATAAGAGATGTATACATAGTAGGATAAATGTCAGTAAGTGCAAATTTGTGACTGAACATAGAATCTAAAGTTTATCTCAAAGTACATATTAATTATAATAAGTAATACAATATAATCTAGCTTGTAGATGAGGGACTTGAGCATTCTAATTTGTTAGAAAATATATTATAGGTAAAATCTCTTGACTTAAATAGAAAAAGAACCGGGCCTTCTATTTCAGGACTCGCTTTCTCCTAGGAGTTACCTTTTTGTGCAAACCCTATATAAACAGGTATCTTCTTGTTACTATGGATATGGATGTATCTTTTGTTTGAGCAGAAGTAACGAAGAAGGTAAGGTGTGGGTTTAGTTAGAAATGGGACATTTTGATGTATAGGAATTGTTTTAATATTGTATAACATTGTCAGGCTTTCATTTTGCAAGTCAAAGCCCGGGGTAGTTTAGAACAGTGAATTTTTATCCAAACCCTCCAGAGAGAGTTATTTAATTATTGAATAATTGGATAATTATTCTGACCAGAATCTCCAGCTAAAAGCACTCCTGAACTTTGGTTATATATAACTGGAGAGTTGCATGTCCAGATCCAAAATGAAATTCAAGTTCTGAATCCAAAAGCCAGAGAAATATAATTTCTGGGGTTTAAAACTTGTAAAGAGGTCAAAGGAAATGGGTACCTTGCCCATTATAATGTTCTCATTTAGAGAAGATGATTTTAATAAATGTTTTCCATAATAAACAAAGCCCTTTCCTCCTCTTCTGTCCTCTCTCCATTTAAGAATTTCCTGAATTCCCCTTGCTTTTTTTTAGGAGACTGACATTTATATTCCAGCTAAACTATTTGCACTTAAGGGGGAGAAAAGATATTTATATATCATATGCTTGAGCTAAAACCTATCTAAGTCAATAGAAATAGTCTCACTTACTTTCATGGTCTTTTGTTCAGGCTTTTATCTTGCTATTATTAGCACTTCCTTAATGCTTATAAAGTAATCTCAAATCTTGATGGAGGATCTGGTATAATTTCTCTCTAGACCTTTGTTAGAATTTCCACTGTTAACAGTTGTATCATGAAAATAAAGGGAAGGAAAACTGAAGAGGGTGACATATTTTGTTTGAGCTACCACTATAACTTTTTAAAAATATACTCACTAATAACTTATACATAGTTAATATGTATTTGGGAGCCAATGCAGATATTTTACTTTTTGTTTAATAACAGTATTATTAATTTGATATATGAAAGATAGAAAGCTAACCTCCATCCCCCCCCCCAAATGACTGAGGTCAACTGTCAGGGACTCCCTGATTGAGAGCATTGGGTTGCATGTGGGGAGTCCAGGAGTGGCAGGTATGTACAAACAGTGGGACGCATGTAGCTGGTCTGAACCTGGACAAGCTTCCCGGGCTCCAACCCTCCCCCGGCCTGGTCTGGCCCAGCCCGGCCTCCTGGGGCCCCACTTGCCCCTTCCCCGCTCCCTTCCTCACCATGGGGGCCTCTGTCTGCTCCCCCGTTTCCACAGACTGACCTGCTGGGCAGTAGATCCTGAATTACCCTTTACTTCAAAAAGTGATCTTCACCTTAAAAAGGTTGGAGACCACTGAGAGAGATTTTATTTAAATACTTATAGAGGGGTTATGTCATCCAATCAAGTTTGGAATTATACCAATTAAGCTGGTATAAGTTAGATTGCTGCAGGTGTTGCTTGTCAGCAGCTTATCCTAAGGTAGTCATTTACTGAAGACAAGCAAGCTGTTATCTAGTGTCTTTCTGCCTATTGGTAAGACCCTATAATAGTGCCTAATACATGCTGCTATCCTAAAATTATTGTTTTGTCTCTTCTCTCCAGATTCCAATATAATTGCATTAGGGTACTATGCTCTTACTAGTGTAAGTTATACAGGTATAGATGTATTGTCTATCTCAGGCCTTTTGTCTCCTAGGTTAGTACCCTGGCTACCAGATAGTTCTTTCATGTTAGCTTTCTGAAATTCTTAGTCATACTGAACAATGTTTTACTCGCCAAATAGATTTCTGTGGCTCTTCTTGCTGAATGGGCATTAGTGGAAGAATCAGTGGGCCAAATATGTGTATCAACTTGGAACATTAACAGACAAAACCATTAAAAATACCTAATTAACATGGTTGGAGCCAGGAACTTACACTTGTGAACACATCACCTAGACTCATAAGCTAGGAACAGACAGTCTAAAAGCCTAAGCCTGAATTGATTCAATCTTTGGAGGTTAGTCTAACTTGGCTAGGCTGGACCAGTTTGCATATGTGTGGACAGTCCCTCTGGACTGAGAAAATGCAGGCACAGGCTAGAAGCCAGGAGATGCTACAGCAGCTCTCCCTTCCCTTCAACAGTGCTGAGTTGAGGGGGGCATGGCCAGGCCACAGCAGGATGCTCTGATTAGAGAGGGGTCCCCCCTTCACTGTGAGGGAGCCAGGAGGGAATTGATAATTCTTAGCACCCCGTCAAGAAAACAAAAGCCTCTCTCATTAGTTCAAGCTCTTCTTAAACAACTTTTTCCAAAAGAAGGAATGCAGAGACATTATCAGCGGACCTGTCAATTAGCTCCAAGAAGCCCTAAGCAGCCACTGTTTTGTCTGCCTTTGTTCTGTCCGTCTTACACAGACACCTCTAAATATTAGCTAGCATGCCACATGCTGACTACAGTTCATACTGTGGGAGAGAGAAGGGGAGGAATCCCTGCTTGAGCAGGGAGTGGCAGGGGAAATCCAGGCAGAGGGGCAGCGCCAGCCGTGCTCTGGAGCAGAGAGCCCAGCCCAGGGCTGCAAAGCATCTGGGATGTCGGGGGACACTGATTTAAGTTAAACCAGGAAGCAGCCTGGGACAGACATTTCATAAGCCAGTTTGACCCAAATTAGAGAAGTCTGATGCTACATTCAACCAGGTTTATGTCAAACCAGTTTCAGCCATTTTCAAACTGATTTATGTACACTGAACATCTGCTCTGTTACAGGTTTAAATCAGTTTCTGATCACTTAAACCATATTACTGATTCATTTAAATCACAGAAAAATGTGGGTTTGGGGTTACTTTTTTTTAACTGAAAATTGGGGATTTTTTTTAAATCGGAGTAAAACGGAATCCCTGCTTTCACCCAACACTTACAAAGTTATACATATTGAACATCCTTGTTTTCCAATACATCATATTACAGAAACAACTACATATAAAAATAGACAATATATTAAACCCTTAAAAATGTATATCAGCTTCCACAAAGAACAAACCCTTACAGAAATCTCTTTCTTCATATGGAACCCCATGAAAATCTCCTATCTCAGTAACTACCTGGAACTCTCTGTCCCTCCCATCCATCCTTTCAGTCCTTCAGTCTCTCCTTGTTGGTTTAATAAAACAAGTGCATCCAGCCCTTTTTTCTCTGCCTCTTCCTTTCCAATCTCTTTCTGGTCCTGATCAATGTAGTATTTCAGTTCATGTAACCCAAGCTTCAGGCCCTCTTTTTCAGTGAAATACAACCCCTTAACCACCCAGAGATTTCTTACTTTTCCATAAACTATTTTTAACACATGCTAATAGATTCCTTAATAACATTTCCTCTGGTCCCTTTATTATGAGTCCGTATAGTACCGTCTCCTGTGCTAATAACAGGTTTATTTTGGTGACACTCAAAGTAGCGGGCCCTTTCCCACACCCCCTTTGCATATGTACACTCCCAAAACACATCCCACTGTGTTGTCTTTCTTCTGCCTCTCCCTTGTCCATCTTGAACTCATCAAGCCCTACTCTTCTCACCAGCAACATATTTCTTACAACCATCCATGGTAGGTCAGTATATTTGCCTTTTAGCTGTTTACCTGTCCTCTGCTCCCCACACCTTCTTCACTTGTCCTTCTGTGAAGTTTCTCACTGGTGCCATCTTTCTCTCTCCCTTATCACTTTAGTCAATTTCTTATATTTCTTCAGGGCCTCCAACCCAACCTTCCCTATTTTATACCTCTGCAAGAATCCTTCCATCCTGATATAACGAATTAGTTGCCATACCCACAGACTCTTCAAAGAGGTCTGATATGTCCTCCATTTCCTCAAAATTGCAGCTGCATGAAATTGGGCGATACACACTGCTTTCCCCCTCTCCCTCTGTTACTGCCTTACATGTTGCATTTAAATATTTTGCATAGACAAGCAGTCCCAAGTCTGGCAACCCCACCCCATCTCTCTTGCTTTGTACAGTTCAGTTCTAGCCAACTTTTTTCTTTTTGACATTCCAGAAGAACACGCACATTTCCCTACAAATTTTGCTGCCGCACAGGTGAAAATACAATTCCCGTATATTGAATATTTGGCAGTAGCACAGCCAGCCTTAAACACTGCCACCTTTGTAGCAAAGAACGGTGTCCTTCCGAACCATAACCAAAGTAAGTATTTGCCACAGCTTTGCCATCACCTTTTCCCATGCTGTATTACCTTTTCCCTCAGCATCCATCAGGATCCCAAGCACTCTTATCTCTTTCTCTCTTATTTGAAGGCCCAAGTTCAAGTCCTTCCAGTTCCCCAGTCCCATTATAGTGCTTTTCAATGCATTTAGTATAATCCCCATTGCTCTGATGTATGCTTTAGCACCCTTTCTATTGAAAGTCTATAACTACTATGTTTATATCATCCATGTATATTATGCATTTTACCTCTCCCCTCTTGGCATCTTTACTCTGCTTATGACCTAGTCTTCTCTTATTCTTTGTGCTAAAGGTTCCATGCTGCACACAAGTAGGAATGGCAACAGGGGGCACCCTTGCCTCACCCCTTTGTGTATTTTAAATGCCCTGCTTAGATGTCCGTTAATTTGATCTTGACTCTCCGCTTCTCTATACAATAAACTTATCCAAGATATAAATTACTCTGGGAACCCCATTTTTCTTAGCACTACAAATATGTAATAATGATCCACTCTGTTATATGCATTTTCTAAATCTAAGTTTGTTATAAATGTATTTGTTTTCCTCTCTTGGATGTAGGACAGTGTACCTCTGACCACTCTGATTGCTTTGGAGATTGTTCTGATACCATGAATACTTGGTCTTCATGTATTATCTTCTGAGAAATTTTCCTCATACTCTTCAAGACAGGGGAGAAGGTACTTCTGGAAAACTAGAGATTGATTATGCTCCTTAATATGGACTCTAACTTAATGGACTTAATGGCCAAGATGCTGGCTTTGAGTAAGTTCACAGCACCTCTTGTAAAATCTTTCCCTGCCTCTCCTATTTCCAATATTTCCTCAAAAACTTCCTCCATTATTTCCCTCCCTACCCATGCCCAAATCTTCTCATAAAATTCCACAGGCAGTCCATCAGTTCTTAGTGATTTTCCTCTTGTAAAGGTTTTAAAACACTCCTCTACTTCCTTTACGCTTTTCATTCATCTTCTTTGTTTCCTCCTACTCTACTTTCTCTTCAGTCTCTTCCAAGAAATACTTCTTCTTCCTTTTTGTTTCCTTCTTCTGGCATAGCTTCTCATAAAAATCTTTGTCACCTTCAACACTACTTCCTGCTTTTCCACCCAGGCACCATCTTCTTGCCCCATTGCTTTAAACTCTCCTTTTGCTGCCTTCACTCTGGCCAAAAAAATATTGGGACCACTTATCATTTTTCCACGCAGAATGCTTGTTAGAACATTTTCTTTCACCCTTCTTTTAAACCAGATTTTTAACTCTTGCCTTGTTTCTTCTAGCTCTTCTTATACCTGTCTTCCTTCTGCAGCTTCCTTTAGCAACTCCTGTATATTTCTTTGCAGCTCTCCTAGCTCTTTTGTTCTTCTCCCATGCATCTTCAGCTTTCCTTTCTGAAGATTCTCCTTCACCATCATCCACAATTCTCTGGTACTCCAGAAATATTTCTTCAGTATTTGCTGCCCCTCATACTTTCTTGTGTACTTTTGACATATCTCTTTATCTTGTAACAGCCACATATTTAGTTTCCAGTCTCTTCCTTCTCATGTGGCCCTTACCAACACTCATTTCCACCTTCAGCATCTAGTCATCTCTAAAAGCCACATGTATGGTTTCTTTCTTTCTTATCCCTATTTCTTTTGATGCAAAAGCAAAATCAATTCTTGATTGTTTCTTTCCACTGGAGGTCTGTTCTACTGAAAACTTTCTCCCCTGCCCACACATCTCTTAGCAACTTTTCTTTTATTATATTTCTTTAATAGTCTGGATGAGCTGTCTAAAGCTCCATTTCCTCCTTCCCCTGTTCTGTCGCCCACTTCGATTATACAATTGAAATCTCCCACTATTATGCATGATCTCCCTCCAACCACGTAAACCACTAAATTTGTAAGCAGCACATTCCTTTCCTCCCTCTCTGGTGGTGGATATGCATTGAAAATTTTTAGTTCGGTTTCCCTGACTGATAGTATCATTTGTTGCAATCTGCCACTGATGACATCTACCTGCTTTGCTCTCAGCTCCTGGATCTTGATAATATTGCTACCCCTGCCATTTTGTTCTCATTTGTCTCTGACCCCAAGGTGGTTCCCATCTCCACCTTCCTTCAAAGTGTTTATAATCCTTCTCCCCCGATATACCACATACTTGTAGTCAGATTATGTCCACCCTTGGTTCAACACTGATTCAATCTGTTCTCATCTTTTCCTTGTTAAGATGCTCCTGATGTTAAATAAAACTATTTTTCAATGCCATTTATGCTTGTTTTAAAATGAGTGTGCCTGTCTCTTTAAGGTTCATCTATACTTGCTTTGACCCTGAATGCACCTGTTCTTTTAAGGTACATCTGTGCAACTGCTTGGGATGATTGACTCCTCCCTCTCCCTCACTCACATTCCTGTAGCCTTTGCAAGCAGCTGGATCACTCTCACATTTAGGAAGATTTGTACATTCCCATCTCCCCACCATTCCCCACCTTTTGGGCTCCACCCTGGGCTGAAGACAGAGGCATTAGTGCAGCAAACTGCTCTCCATCTCTTCCTCTTACTCACCTCCCTCATTATCAGGTTTCTCCTTCCTGGTCTTCAACCCCTGCATTTTCTTTTTCTTTTTTTTTTCTGACCTGTCTTTCTGGTTCTTTCTCTTGCTGCATTTTCACTTCTGTTGTCTGTAGGGTGTCTTTCTTCCCCACCCCCACCTCCATGTCTAAACTGTTTGCTGTTCCTGCCTTTCCTTCCATTCCACTTCCTATTTTCTCCTGCCATTGCCTCAATCACAGAAATTTTGCCTCCCCACTTCTCTGTTTGACTCTCCTGTAGAGTGTTTTTCTACCATTTCTGCCTCAATGTCCAACCCCTACTCACCTTCTCTCCTTCTCCAGGTTTTGCTGATCCTCAGGGGGTCAGACTATATTTGCAAAGGCTTTGGGCCACCTATGATACAAGTGTCCTTCTCCCTTACAGTGTATTTGAGGGACTCCTGGCACTCAGTTGCCCTGTCCCATCCTTTCATATCTATAGCCCACCATAAGGGGACAGTGTGTAGACAGGTGCCCCGCCTTTGTGCATTTGCTTCAATGTTTTGGTTGCCTGTGGTACATTATAAAACCGTAATATGTCCTAGTCTGGATCACTGACGAGAGGTGCAGCAACCGAACTGGGCTCTACTCATCTGTTGTTACACTACTTGTGCCCTTCAAGACTCCATCCAGATACCATATTTGTCCCGTACTTTCTCTATCAACATTACCCTTTGGATGTACTTTTCCATCCATCTTTTGCCTCTAGTAGATCCAAGTCCATTTGGACTAGAATCACTTTTTCTTTTGACTTCTCCCCTGCTTTGAACTTTTATCCCTCTTAATTCCTCCCTCCCACGTTTTTCTGCATATTTCTTCCAAAAGTTCTCATACCCTTCTTCATCCTAGTAAGTCAGTTCCCAAGTCTTTTGGTCCAAGAAAGAAATCAGGCTGGTGAGATATTCCACTTTCACCTCCAAAATCTCAAACAGTAACTTTTCCAGGAAATCATCTCTGTTCAATGTCAATCCCATCTGCCTCCTATTGCCAATTACAGTTGTCTTTAGCCATATCCTCTGCTGCTCTCTAGATTCTCTCTGTGCCTTTTCCATGTTTTCCTGCCATGTCACTCCAGATGGGACAGCCTGCTGTCATGCTCTTGCTTCTCACCCAATATACCTTCTCCCGCTGCATCTGCTTTCATCTGCTTCTGTCTTCCTTCTGGTGTCATGACTACTGCTGTTGTCCACCTTCCTCTACTCTCCATCTGTCTCTTCATTTACACTTGTCAACTCCTTTTCCATCTCATGCTTACTTATCACCACTGCCATTGTTTTGAGCTTTGAATCTCTTTCCTCCACCCCTTACATCCCCACACTCTGTTCATCCCTTTCTCTACCTTTAATGCATTGCATCAGGCTTTGAATGCTAATGGGAGGCTACCTCAAGGATTTTTTTTTTTTAAAGAAAATGTTTGGTGTCCCAAGTCAAATTGGCCAAATCAATTCCAAATCCATGAGTCATTCAAGAACCAAATGCAGCCCTACTACAGGCAAACATCCTCCACCCCCGCTTGGGGCTTCATATGCTTCCAGATCCTTTGGTGGGCATCCTATGTGCAGGGCCAAGCCCAATGACTTGGGTTTCAGATGCCCTCGAGTTGTCAGTTGTCCCCAAGTTGTCACCTTAGTAGTCATTTTGGGATTTTATTGAAAAATGTATTTCCATATAGATAGATATGAAAGGACTACAGTCTTGAACTGGCTAATAGCTCACTGCATACTCCCAGTGAGGACATGGAGATACAGAGAGGGAAGAGGGATTAGCCCCAACTACCCCAGGAAAAACTGCCATGATGAAAGCAAGACCATTGACCACCTCCTATGGCACTGCCCCTACACCAAGGCTGTGGAAAAAGATAAGCTGGCTCTGCTAAGAGGTGACAAAGGTCAGGCTGATGGCAAGGGAGACGGCATAATACAGGCATTGAACAGCAGGGGTCCCTGATAACCCATTTCAACCAGTTTGTGTCCTGTGTCAGGAGTGCCCTGTGGCAATGCAGGAACCTTCTGATGTACAGATACATGGAGCTCAAGGAAATAGAATATTAAAATGTTTCTGAGCGGACTTCAATCCTACTACCATAAAGCAGTGGGAGAGGATGGATAAGATGCAGCCAACTCCACCTAGAAAAGAGACTTGGCACAGGCTCTTCAAAGACCCCCTGGGAGGGAAAGAGGACAGGGAGAATGAAAAGTACAATGATGCAACTGGACCCGGAGACAGCGGGGAAGACAGCAACATGATCAGCACCAGTGGAAGTGACAGCAACGTTGACAGCGACAAGAACAATGAATGAACTGAGAATGTAAACTTGAAATTGGGGCTTGATCTAAGGGACTGGGATTGGGTTAGGGAAGGTCAGAAGGTGGGTACGTGGGGGTGCAGGGGAGCATGTGTGTTTTTTGAAACAGGTGTGCAGTTTCTTAATGTGGTTAAAGATGTGTGATGGAAAGTTTTATGCTATATGATATCTACATATAGTTACCTTTTCCCACACTCTCTTGGCATAGGGGCAGCACCATAGGAGGTGGTTTTGATGGTCTTGCTTTCAACTTGACAGTTTTCCCTGGGGCAGTTGGGACTAGTCCCTCACTCCTCTCTCAATCTCTACATCCTCACTGGGAGTACACAGTGAGGTATTAGCCAGTTCAAGTCTCTGTGGTCCTTTCATAGGTCCTTGTGGAAGATCCAGTTCCAGACAGCTTGGCAGTTGTCTTTGGGGAGCAGCTTCATGTTCGATAGCATGTCTCTGTCTCTGCCTGCATTCTGTATCTTTCTGTGGTTGGTCATAGTCACCAGACTTTCCTTCTGTAGCCTGTACTCACTCCAGAACTCATTCAGCAAGGGTATTCTATGGTACACGGTCTCCCTTTGGCTGTTGTGTATACCCCCAATGGTCTCAGGGGGTGACCTGCAAAATACTTGGCAAGATGAGCTGTTTTGGTTACTTGCAGCTCTGGCTCATGTACTGTGCCTGCAGGATCAGGTGGATGTCTGCCATTCCACTCCCTTGTTCTGTTTCTTTTTATATAGGTTTTTTCTTGCTACCTTCTTCATTCTGGATCCCCAGAAAAAAATACACATGGCTCTCTGGATTCTGTGGATGATACACTTTGGAGGAGGGAACACCAGTAAGGCATACAGAAGCACTGGTAGCAACACCGCCTTCATGAGCACCATGTGCCCAGCCATGGAGGGGTGGCGCACGTGCCACAGACTCAACCTCTGCTTCACTTTGGCCACCTCTTTCTCCCAGGCCCTTCTTCCACTCAACTCTGGGTCAAACTCCACCCTGAGGATCTGGACCCTGCTCATGAGGGCCTGAGACCCACAGGGGCTCCAGGTCCCCAAGCTCACCCATGACATGGCAGGTGCTTTGTTCACATTGAGCTTGGCCCCCACTGTGGTTATGGTGTACAAAGATACATCCAGGATGTATGCTAGTACACATTAAGTACAATTGTCCTCACCACCAACTCTTTTTCAAGTAGTGATGAGGTGGGACATTGCTCTATCACAGGAAGTGATTCTTCTGCCCTGTTCAGGACTGTTGAGGTCTCACTGGAGTACTCTGTCCAGTTTTGGTCTCAGCACTTCAAAGAAAACATGACAAATTAAAGAGACTCCAGAAAAGAGGAACAAAAGTTATTGGATGAAACATGTGTGACACTCTTTCTACTGTACCTGTGTGACAACCTCTCTGTAGTGCTTATTTGCATGCCAGCATTGATACGCAAGGTTGGATTATAGGGGCTGTGTCCCTTATCTGCATATCCTCTATTGGTGTGCACATGCAAGGGAGTGAAAAACTTTTGTGCTTGTTTTGACTGTGATAACATGTTTTAACTGCTTTTATTTTGAATGTAAGAGGCTGGGGAAGTCAGGTTTGTATGCACTAACCCTGCCTTCTAAAATTGTAAAGTTCAAACAAGGAGTGATGCTGTAAAAGGAAGTTAAGTAATTGTAGCTGAGTCGTCAGTGCTCACCTTTGTGAAAACTCAGGAAAAGAAGAAGAGACTCCAGACAGGGAGAATGAGGGGGAGGATTACAATTACAATACTTACCTGGCACAGGAAATACTGTGACCACTAAGGTGGTTTTCCTAGTAAGGGGGGATAACCACTGTTCTGGCACAGGATAGTACCTGCGTATGTAATGTATAGTTAACCTCCCGCTTTCATTTCCAGTGGGAAGATCTTGTCTTTACGCCCACTTTATGGAAATACGAGACTCCTCCCTAGCTTGCTTCTGTGGCCATGCAGGTGAGAGCATGTGAAACTCGGGGGTATCCAAACCCCAAGCCTCCAGGCTTGGGCTTACATGTAGGATGCCTGACAAATAATTTGGAAGCATCTGAAGCCGCAGGTGGGGGTGGAGGATGTTTGCCGGTAGTGGGGCCACATATGGCTCGAGTGATTCACAGATTTGGAATTAATTTGGCTGTGTTGGCTTGGAACACGAAAAAATTTCCATTAAAAAAAATTAATACAATGATGAGTGGAAGGACTGGGGAAAGGATATGTGGGCAGCAAGATAGGCCTTATGAGGAACGTCTGAGGGACCTGAACCTGTTCAGCCTCAGTAAACGGAGGCTGAGGGGGGACCTGGTGGCTG
>JAGPOW010000261.1:195785649-195806457 GCA_030014935.1 Caiman crocodilus
GGGGTCCTGTGACCCCAGCACTCGTTCCTGCCATTGGCGGGGGGTCAGACTAGATGGCCTGCTCTAGGCCCCTTCTGACCCTAGACACTATGATACTATAATACTACCCAGGCAAGCTCTGCTGCACATATCACCTGTCCCCCGCACCCCACCCCCTTCACCCACAGCAAGCTTCTGGGATCTAGCACCCAGGTAGCCCCCACCTCCACAGACACGTGCATACATGCACATGCCTCCACGAACACACCCCAGAGAGCAGGAACATGTGATCCCAGCTTGTGCCATCCCTCCCACTCCTGACCACTGCTTCTCACCTGCTTGTAGCCCCATAGGGAGTTTTGGTGAGTTGTTGCTGGGCTGAGGCAGGAGCTGACCTGGCCCATGACAGCTCATCAAAACTCCCCCTGTGGCCCTCAAGCCCAAATAATTGCTTTCCCCTACTGTATAGTCTACTTGCCCTTCTCAGGCACATTTGTTTTTTTTTTCCCTGGCTCCTCATCAGAGTTTATAATGCCACCGCAGTAGTCTCTTTTAAATCCCTCTTCATCTTCTGGTGTGATTTCTACAAATCATTCTCATCCAGCACTGAGAAACAAGTAGTGAGCTGAAACTTCTGCCTTTATTTTATACTCTGTTTGTTCTGTTGTTCCTCATCTCAACCCTGCTTCCACACCCACACTTTTGTCTCATCCACCCTGTCTGAGACCTAGATTGTAAATTGTCTAGGGTGTGACCTATCATCTCTGTTACATGTTTGCACAAGAGAGTGAATCCCTGATCCTTAGATGGTTGCTACTGTATAGAAAAATACTGTTAATTAATGTATACTTGGGAAAGTACCTTAATAAAAGAGGCAAAGTAATTGAGGGGACCTCTTCTTTGGAATTGAAGGGAAGGGAAATGAGGAGGGGAAAATGGGAGCTGCTATAAGGCAGATGAGGTAGGAGGAGAGCCACTGAAAGGTTCCTATTGATTTTGATAGGCATTATATCAGGCCTTATATGGCTTGTCTAAAGTCAGACAGGATGCTTGCATCAGAGCCAGGAATGTAACCTAAATTCTTAGAATCTTATTCTGATGCTTAATGATAGACATTTGTTTGGCGGGGGGATTGCTCCCTGTGGGTGTGTTCTCTTTCCTTCCCCTCCCTGTTTCATTTTACATTCTTTGTGTTCTCTATGAATTATTCTGTTTCCATGTTTTCTCCCATTTTCCTTTGTATCATTCTGTAGTCTTTCCTCTCCTTCACCCACAACCCTAAGTTTTGTATACACGGGCAATAGTAAAATGAATGTCGTGATCACACAGTGTACTAACGGATACTAAAGAAAAGACACAGGGAAAAATAACATAAACTACTTGAACATCCTGCTTAATGCAGCATGGATTTCTTTTTGTTGGTCAAGAGATATGAACATGGCAGTAGAAGTCTGGCAGCAACTAGTACAGTGATGTGCCACCAGTATCTGACCCCATGAACCACATGTTTTTCTTGCAATTAATACTGCTTTCACTGATGGCAGGAGTGCATAAATTATGTAACTAGAAGTGTTTTAATGTGATTTTTCCTAACTTGATAAAGAGACTGTCTTCTAGAAATATAGCTGTTTAATGGAGTCAGCAGTCAGATGCTCTGTGTAGCCACTTATGGTTTCATTTACTTTTTTGTAGAAGGGAGAGGATGTGGGAAATGTCTAAAATTTTAATCAATCTTGGAAGATAGAAGCCAGGTCTATATGTGAAACCCACCAACCTAGGTCTGTTGGTGTTCAGGCTCATGAACCTTATTGTTGAGTTTCCTTAACACATAAGGCATTTTTAAACAAGCAAGTGCTGCAGTACTGGGCACTTTGAAAAGCACCCAGTGCTTCAACACTTGCCATTGTGTAAGTGGCAAAATGCATGTCAGTGCTGAGAAAATGATGGTGGTGCACTTTTGAACTACAAAACCTCAGAGGTGCTTTAGTTCAAAAGCACACCACTGCCATTTTCTGTATGTTGACACACATTTCGCCACTTATACAACTGCACACATCGCAGTTTGTCTCGGCTCATGTGCAGAGCAGATTCGATTAATTGATTTAATCAAGTGTGCTCCCAAGCAGCGGATTTCTAATGCTTCATTGGGAAAAAAAGTATGTGTATAAATGCCCATAGGGTTTACCTGATTTGCCTCTGTGACACACCCAAGGAATGTAGTCTGTACATTCATGCCCATTTAGAGCACAGCATATCCCAGAAATGAGGCAATGGGTACATGCATGCATTTGTAGTACCTCATCTACAATCATGTGGCTTTTTTTAAGCTGTGTGATTGTAGATTGCGTCTGACTTGTGCATGCATTCACTTTTGCCAGAAGCCATATCAGAAACCCAGTCTAAGTCAGTCAGTAGACAGATATACATGCCCTGCAAAGTGCTCTAAAAATTACTGGAGCATTCCAAACATAACCCAAAATGAAACAGCAACTTCTTTATAGCACTTCTGGTTATACATGTGTTCACCTATAGCAAAACAGGGATCCCTGGGGCAGGAGAGGAGGAATCCTTACATGCTTTTCTGTCTCCAGTCTGCTGGTTCTAGTGGGGCAGGGCAGAGGGATGGCACAGGGCCTCCAGCCTTTCAGTTCCAGCAGGTGGGCACTCCGCTGTCTTTGGCCATCAATTTAGTCTAAGAGGAAGGCCTGGGCTGCAGCAGAGGTTGGCAGTTATTTGGGTAGAGGGCCACTTAGGGAGTTTTGGTGAACTGCTGCGGGCCAAGTCGGCACCCCTCCCCCTCCACAACAGCTCACCAAAACTCCCTAAGTGGCCCTGTTCCTCTCTGGTCTGGGTGGCTAGGGTGAGGCCATGGGCACATGGGGAGCCACATTCGGGAGCAGGATGGACAGGTGGGGCCACGGCTGGGATCGCAGAGCCATACAGTGGAGGGCCCAGGCCTGAGGCAGAGTCAGAATCCACTCCTTGCCCGGTCCTGCAATGGGTGCTAGTTCCTCAAGCAGAGGCATACATGGAGCAGATTGCATCTCTTCCTTTGGCCCTGCCCCTGTATGGTCACTGCCCTGAGATCCTGGGGTCTCCAGGGAGACTGGCTGGGACCTGCGCAGACAGAGGGTGCGTGGCCAGATGGTTGGAGTGGGGCCACATATAGGCAGGGAGCTGCGTCTGGGTTCAAGGCTGGCAGGTGAGGTTGGAGCCGGACATTAGGACAATGACAATGCAAGGCTGGGGTCCAGGGCCCAGGGCAGAGCCTTGATCCATTCCTGGCATGCCTCTGCTTGTGGAACCAGTGCCTATCACAGGGACATGTGGGCAGTGGATTGTGGCTCCTCCCTGAGCCCTGCCCCCATGCTAACACTGCCCCATGATCCCATCATTGTTCACCTGTCCCGCTCCCAGATACCACTCCTTGCCTGCCCACTCGCAACCCCATTCCATCTGCCCAGCTGCATGCCCTGTCTGTGTGAGTCCCACTGGTAGGTAAAATTAGAATTGGAAGGAACCCCAGGAGGTCATCTAGTCCAACCTTTAGGTGGGCTGGGATGCCTGGACAGCTTGACTGGGTCTGGCAGTAGCAGCCAGAAGGACCACTGGTGTGGGGAAGTGAGTCTGGCTGCTGCACTGTCTCAGCCCTTCTGCTTACCCAGGGGTGGTGGCACTTGCCACATGCATCATGGCTCAAGCTGTCCCCATGCCTAAACTGGCTGAGGATGAGGGATCCATCATAGGCTAGACAAAATCCCTTGGCAGGCCAGTTTTTTGCCTATGTTTAAGCTAGAGAGAATGATTCTTTGCATGACTCTCTAGTTTGAGCACTGGGAATCAGGAAGCTTTGTGCACAGACGAGCACTTGTTGGCTGACTGCCCTGGTCTCCACCCTGGGAGCTGTAGGGTAAGCAGAGCCTCATTGCATCTCCTGGCTGGGGAGCACACCACAACATGCAGTTGCGGTGATTTTTAATGCACTCTAGCATGGTATTGTGATTTGAAATTATTTGAACTTTAAGTAGTTTAAAATAGATTGGAATTTGGGGTATATATAGAAGTTGCTTTTTTTACCATTTAAAGCACTTTATTGCCATGTCTGCCATGACTATTGAAACGCACAGCTTTACAGCACTTTAAAAAGCACAGTGCTTTAAATTAACCCTTGTTAAATGAGGTAATAAGGTATTAAATTTGAAGCTCTGTATTTTATAGTGCTTTAGCAACCTACACTGCTTTAAAGAACTTCTGTATACTGGTCAAATTTCTGGCAATTCCTCCAGCATCTGATGGGCTTTGTGAGCTGCTTCCTGGCCCTGTGGCAGATCCCAGCAAGGAGGGGTGGGAGAGAGAAGGACCACACACATGCACAGCTCCTGAGACTCTGCTTGGCTTGGGGCCGGACTCCTGGAGCTGGGTTGCCAGCTTCCAGCACAGGCAGGGAGGCACAGGTAGGATGAGAGGCTGCATGACAGCTTCTTATCCCAGCTCTGCCTTCTTCACTGGTCTGCTGCTGTCCACAGTCTCCTGCAGAACCAAGAGGCTGCAGAGGATCACCTATCTCCTAGCTTGGAAAATGCAGGGAGATTCAGAGGCCCTCCTCACCAAACACAGCACTTCTGTCGTGTTTAAGAGAGCTGTTGAGTAGCACAAACAAGTTATCAATAATGCTGTAATTTAATGACTTTACACAAAGTGATTAAAATTACAGCATTATCATAATCAAACAGACGAGCAGTTCCTGTGCAGGTGAGCTCATGCCTACATGTAATGACAGAGGCAAGGCAACAGGTAGCACTACTATCACCTTTACTTTAAGGTGTCCAGTGCCTCCAGGAGCCTACAGCTGGCTGTCATGGGGATTGGGAGCAGTCTGGGAGCTTCTACACCCCCAGAGTCCATGACACTGGGTACTGGGGACCCTCTCCATAGGAGGGGTTACCTGGCCAGGGCCCCCGCCCCATCGCTGGCTCAGTTGCTGGCTCTGGCTATTGTCAGGAAGCAGCTGGTAGGTGGGGGTTTGTGGCTCTGACCTCCATGCAGTGAGGCTTGTGCTGGCATCTGGGGGGTGCTGGGAATGTGCCCCACAGTGGTGAATCTGGAATCCCATCCCCAGTCCCAGTGCTGCTAGTTGTCAGGTGGACTGGGCACTGAAACAGGAAGTACTCTAAATTACAGCATTGTAAAATGTGCACAGAACACTTGTGTACACACTTCAAATATATGTCAGTCCATGGACTTCATGTGCTTAGGGAGAAAAAACTTCTTTATTTCATACCTGTGTTTTCATGTTGTGATGCATTAAGGTCTTAAGCATAACCAGTATTAGCTCCATGTTTATAACTTTTTTATTTTTCATTTTTCCATGTATCAAATTCTCCCCATTTACAATAAGCATTTATTCTACAGTAAGCCAAAAGCTTTGGTAGTGTGGCTGCCGCGCGTCGAACATCTTATCTCGGGCCTCCTTGCCCTGAAGATTTGTAGATATCTGGCTGGCCGTTGCAGGAAGCCTTGGAGCAGGTCTCTTTCCACACTGGGGTCTGCCCCTTTCTCGCCACCCACTCCAGTGGGTGGGGCTTCCGCCCGGGCGGTTGCCCTCTTCGGCTACCTGCAGTCGAGATCTTCTGCAAGGCTCCTCCACCCCTTTGACCTTGCCCTTACCCTGCCCGGCGGTTCTGGTGTTCTCGTCGTTGCTCTCTATGGCCACCACTGATGGGGAAGGCTTTCCTCCCTATCTACTCCCGTGCTGCAGCCCCTTCTTACCCGGGATAACACAAACGAAGGAAAACTCTAACGAACTTAAACACCGCTATTCACCTAACGGGGTCTTGGCCCCTACATTGAGCCGCTACCCACAACTCCGCTTGCTAGCCCTCACTCTCCGGGCCAGCTACCCACCGTTCTTTATCTAACTCCCCTGGGAGCGACACCCTCTCAGGATTCTCCCTGCTGTAGATTCCTCTATCCAGCTCCCTCTGGTCCGGACGTTCCCTTTCCCACCTGGATCTGCCTCTGGTTGCAGTCCTCTCTCTGGGTCTTCTACGGGCCACGAGTCCCTCCACGCATCTGCGGCTCGCTCCCCACTTTTCCCCGGCTCACCCGTTCTGGTCGTGCCGCTCTCTGGCCCCTGTCCCTCTCGGGTATCTTCATAGCCTCTGAGTAGCACATCTTCCACTGGTCCCGGTGCTCCACGTCCTCCGGGCTCTCTTCCCTGGCCGGCGTATGTGCCAGCAGCTGGCTCTGGTGTCCCGTGCCTTCCTGGCTTGCTCTTTGGCCCGGGGCACATGTTGGCAGCTGGCTCCAGCAAGCCGCACCTCCCAGGCTCGATCTCCCACCCGGAGCATGCACTGGCAGCCGGCCCTGCTGCTCCGCGCCTCCAGCTGCCTCCGCCGCGGCCCACTCCCAGCAGCCACGTGCCTCCCTAGTTCCCTGCCATGGCCTCTTCTTTTATCTTTGCCAGCTGGAGCCCCGTGCTGATGTCACCCGCCATTTGCAGGTGTTTAACGCCGTCGTCCCAGCCACGTGCGGGTTTCTCTGGCGATCCTGTGGTGAGTAACTGACATTTTTCTTTTCTCTTCTTTTGCCCTCTGTCGCTCGCTTCTTCCTCCACGGCTCCTTCGGGGAGCTTCGGAGTGCCCTCGGGACTTCTCCCTCTGTGACAGGTAGGAAGACCTTTATTTGTATTTTTTTTAAATATTACTTTGAAGAAGATGGCAAACATGAAGCATCTCAAATGATCAGAATACAAGGAATGGAATACAAGTTATTCCAAGAAAATACTTTTGTAGTAAACTCTTGTTCATTGTAAATGCACCAAGAAACTTAAAATCAGAACACTCAAAGAAAAGCGCCTTAATTTTGCTTTACAGCAAGAAAACTTGAGCATTTTGCAAAAGCAACCTGTAATTCTCTCTCCTTTCAAAACTCCCTGTTGAATGACCTCATAGCAGTCATACTGAAAACCAAGGTGACAATTTTCACCCAGACTCTGCACAGGAAGCAGTTTATAGCCATAACCAAACAAGTTCATGGCTGCAGACAGAATAAAAATGGCCAATCAGGTGAAAATCTGAACCCTTGTTACATGAGGAATCTGATGAAGACGTTTCAAAATAGACCATTTTCTGTAAATTGTGTCTGCGCTGCCTGCCAATCTTGAGCTGTTTTCAGAATGGGAATAGGAAAGAGAGCAGAAGAAGTTTGGTCTGTGGGTTTTCAGTCCCCACTGGAGGGTGGGGCCAGTGTATTGGAGTCCCAGTTCGCCCACCTCACCCTTCACTATAGAGGTTCCATAGCCAGCACTGAACTCCCTCTGCTCACTTTCTCCCCTCCCATTCTGAAATAGGGGAGGAAGCAGGGGCCATTGCTAGGGGAAACTGGCTACAGGCTGCCAGTCAACAGCTAGATTCTAAGGATGTGTGAAATTTCAGCAGCCAGGGTTTTTTTGGAGGTGTTTTGGCCCCAAAACACCAAATCTGAAATGAAATGGAAGACTCCAAAACATCTCCAAAATTAAATCCGAAATGTTTCAGATGTTTTGGAACATTTCAGAAGCAGGCTTGCGGGGAAACAAACTCAGAAGAGGAAGGGGGAAAAGTGGGGGAAGGACTGCTCTAATGTTGACAATTGTAGCTGGCCAGTGTCTGTGATCTGTCCCTGAGGTCCCTTCCAATCCCAGTGCTCTGGGGGATGGATGAAAAAACAGCATATAAGGCTGTGTGTGAAGCCTTATTTCTGTCCCTTTTGTGCGCTGTCTGTCCAGAAGCAGCAGTGTGTGAAAGGTACTGTGGCTGGCTGCAGTGACTGGCTTCCTAGTCAGTCTTTTGCCAGTCTCTTTTTGGAAAGGATTGGATATACAACTTTCCAGTATGTTAGATAGAAGATATAGTAAGCAGATATATTAGAAAATATAGTGAAGACATAGTAAAATAAGCAGATAGAAAGAAGATATATCTAGTATAGTAAAACAAGTGGATAGAAGAAGATATATTGCATAGAGAAGATGTACTGCATACACACATTTTCCAGCACAGCAAACATTATGAAATGTGCTGGAAAGGCAGGTGCCAGGTCTTACGTTAGGGGAGTGAGAGGGGGCAGAGGGAGAGCTCTAAGTTTCCCACCCTACCCCCCTCCCCAAAGTTAGACGCACCTTCTTCCCTAGCAGCCATGAGACTTCTGCTGCTAGTAGCAGCAAGGAAGTAGGAGCAGTGTCTGCACCTGCCCCACCTCCACTAACACCAGCAGTAATAATAATGCCAGCACCACCAACATAACAGTTTCCTTCACCCCAATTTCAGTTTCCAGCATGAGTCTCCCCAAGCCAGAGGAAGAGCTGGATCTGGAACCAGGGGAGCTCAGTGCCATAGCCAGGGAAATTCTGGGGAAGGAGGGGGAATCTAAGTTTCTGCTCCATGGCCCTCAAAGTTTCCCTACAGCCAGGTCTCCTTCTCTGGAAGACACTGCAGAGGAAGTTGTGGGAGCATGGGGATCAGCTTCCCTTGCTGTGCCTCTGCCTGCTGAGGAAGGGGATAAGGCAAAATCTGTTCCTGCACCCCAGAAACGAGGGGGTAGTGCAGAGTGGGATCATTTTGAGGTGGCAGATGATCCCCAGTATGCTATCTGCCTGTACTGCCAATGCAAGACCAGCCAGAACAAGGACAAGAAACACTTCAGCACCATGGGGATGCTGATGCATATCAGGAGGCACCACCCCCTTGTCCTTGCTCCTCCTCAGCCTAACACCAGTGAGAGCATCCCCCTTTCACTCCAAAACCCCCATCTCCTAGAAGCAGAGGCAGATCACCCTAGACTAGTAAGGGAAGGACAGGGACAAAGAGGGGCATTTTCCCACGGCAAGTGAGGTTACCCAGAGCATTGGGAAGATGCTTGTTCTGGATGGCCAGTCCTTCTCCTTAGTTGAGTGGCCAGGGTTCAGGTGTCTTATGATGCTCATGGCCCCATCATTTGGTGTGCCTGCACATACCACCTTCAGCAGGGCAGTGGTGCCCTCCCTGTATAAGGGTGTACTTGAGGGAAGAGCTGCACAAGGCAGGTGCATAGGTAGCCTTACATTTCACCTTGGACATTGGAAGCAGCCGGGGTGGAGATCATGCCTATCTCTCCCTCATAGGGCACTGGTGTGATCAGTTACGCCATCAGTGGGCTCTTCACACACAGGTGAAGGATGAGTCCCACATGGCAACAGAGATCATGGGGACCATGAACCTCTTGATGCAGGAGTAGATCACTGAGCAGGGCAAGCTCATCTGTGGGTTCATGGTCACCAGCAACGAGGCCAATATGGTCAAGGCAGACCGTGATACAAAATTTGTTGGCATCCACCATAGAGCACACAAGTTCCTTATAGTCAGGGATGTCTTGGAGGAGGACAAGCATGGGCAACTGGTGCCATCTTAGTCAAGGGGGGCATGCGTTTTCCCTCCCCCCTGGCAACCAGCCAGCTACTAGAGGGTGGTCCCCCCAGGCTGATCTAGTTGATGAGAGGAGGAAGGTCCCCCATGGCCAACTGCAAGATGGCCGATCTCTGTGGCTAATTATTGCATCTGCTTCTGTAAGTGGCCATGGCCGCTTCTGGGAGCTGCATGATGCTCCACTCCCCAACCGGCACTTCCAGGGGAGCACCAGCGTTCCTGCCCACCCCCACTGCCTGTCACCTAAGTGGTGAGTGCAGCCAGTCAGGGGGTGCACCAGCGCTCTCAGGGAGTGCACATGCACCCCCATGATTTTCCTACAAGTCACCACTGGGGACAGGGCTGCTGGTGAGGGCACCATCACAACCAGCCAGCTCATTTCAAGATGCTGCAGGACAAATGGGCAGAGTTGAGCATCCTGCAGCACAAAATCATGCAGGATGTGGAGACTTGGTGGAACTCCATATATCTGATGCTCAAAAGGCTGGTTGAGCAACAGAAAGCCATCCATGAGATGGCCTTGGAATCAGTGGCCCCCTTAACAAAGTTGGGTGGGATACCATCTCCCAGATCTTTGTGGTCTTCAAGCTGTTCCTCAAGGCCACTGACAGCCTCAGTGCTGGCAATGCCCTCCTTAGCTAGGTGATCTCCATAGTGACAGAGCTTCAGAACCAAATGGAGAAGTTCCAGGGGATCAATGTTCCTGGTTGGAGCAAGTCGCTGTCACTAGAGGTGCAGGTACTGGTGAAGTGGTTGAAAGAGAACATCAAGAAACGACTGGATCTGTTGCAGTCCAGTATGGTCCGTGTGCTGGCGGCCATGTGCGTCCCAAGGATAAAGGGGAGCATGTGCTCCAGCAAAACCCTGGATCACTGGACGGAGGTGCTGATGAACAGGGTCAAGGAGGCAACAAGGTAGAGGTGGGAGAATGTCGAAGAGGGGGAATCTTCTGTCCCGTGCCAGCACTCCATCTACCAGCCAGTCTCCTCCACCACAGGTACTGCCAGTGTGGCCCAGGGGCCTAGCTTCCATGTTGGGGCCCAGAGACACCAGACCCCAGCATTGGGCAGGTAGCACCAAGGCCTCAGTGGCTAGCTATCTCACTAAGGACGTGGAGCCACTGCTTTACAACTCCTTGGCTTACTGGGCAAGCTGCAGCCAGATGTGACAGGATCTAGCCACAAGCAATCTAGGAGGTTGATGAAATGAAGTTCATAGGCTTGTCTGTGAAAAGTGGTTTGTATATTCCCTTTGAGGATCAAGCCTGAGAGATTGGAGACAGAGTGGCTTTCCTATGAGAAATGTGCCCCCACAGTTAGTTGGGTATTCTTGTCTGTAATAGATTGGATTAGTATTTTGGTAGGTTTCGCATTTTTTGTCATGGCATGGTCTAGATCCATTTGGTGTTTTTTGGGCTGTAGGAAGTTTGCTTCTGGTGATAAGGATAGCGAGGTTCGGTGCTTGTTTGAATTTATAAACCACTTTTCACAGCCGGGCCTATGAACTCCACTTCATCAACCTCCTGGATACAAAAACTCATGGACTCCATATAGACATTGGCTTTATAACACACTACAACCTGCATGACATCTGACTCCCCAGATACCTCTCCACTTTTACCTGCTACATCCCTCTTCCCTACTCCCCCCCACCCCCCCAGCCTGTCCCTCACCCCCTGACACCTCAATTTACATTTTTACTGACTAGCTTTTTTCCTGTATTTCATGCCAGCCTCTGGCTTCTTCACTATTCGTTCCATCCAGGAAGAGCACACGCATACAAACTAGATGCTTCCTCAGCCCGATGAAGGTTTTTAAAACCTGAAAGTTTTCTAAGGTATATTTCTCCAACTATTCAGATGGTCTAATAAAAGATATCAGAGGTACCCTCAACTGGTCCATTCTGGGCCCAGGACCCAAAAGGGGGTCAAAGAGCCAGGGGCCCACCGTGAGAAATGCCCAGAGCAAGAGGCTCGGGGTTCTGACTGGCCTGAAGGCAGGGCCAGAGCCTAAGGGGGACCCAAAGGTCCCAGAGAAGGGAGCACAGCTGGAGGGGTGAAGGATGTAATCTGCAAGGCATGGACAGGGCAGGTAAGGGCAGATACGGACCTGCGGAGTGGATGTCACCCCAAGACACCTAAATGGACAGCTTCCCATCTTGGAAGCATCTTAATCAGTTTTCTATCAAGGCATAGCAGGAAAAAGAGGGGCAGGCTGTTGGCCTAGAAACAGATGGGTGAGCAGAGATCTAACCAACACTGGGAAGGCCCCCTGTTACAGGCTACCATCCTTACTGATTTTGTCCCGCTACACCTTAACACACACACACAGTCTCACATCATGAGTTTTGCTTTGAACAGTTTCAGGTGCAGTTTCATAGAAACCCCTGGACCTGTTTCCTTGAAACCTGGAAGGCTTCGTGCCCTCAAAGGGCTACCATCCCTGCAGTTTTCATCTGAATCAGACAAGAAATGACAAAGTTAAAGGCATTTCAGTGATTCCCTATTATGGCCTATAGCCAAATCACCACAACAGCATTGAAATACTGAGACAGATTCGGCTGAATCAAAATCGAACAGCGATCCAAAACAAATTACTGTCCGCCGAAATGAAACATAGCCGTTTTGCATAGCCCTATGTTACCAGATCTGCCCATCACTTTGGGGTGTGTTCATTTATTAGGGATACATTTCTAGGGTCTTTCAATCTAATCAATTGCTGCTTGTGCTGCTTGTGTACTTGCGTTTCTGTACAGAGCTGTATCTCTCCCTTCTGCAAGTCCTCATCCCCAATACAGCTGTCTTGTAGGAGTCAGTTTCAATGGGGCTGGGTTCCTCCAGTCACCAAATCAGTCATATACACAAACACACAGATTAACGTGACACGCCTGACCCAGCCAGGTTGATCAGCATGGACAGGCTGACACCCTCGTATGCCAAGAATCAGTTCATCAGAGCAACAATAAACTGCAGTTAGACACAAGCACACAGGTAAACAGAATACCTTTGAATCCAGCTACATGTTCAGCTGACACCTTCATGGGCCATCATTCAGTTCTTTAGGGCACATCTGAGCCAAACTGGGTCAATCAGCCTGTACAAGCTGATCCCCTTATGTGTTTCAAACTCAGCATATCCCAATCTTTAGCCTCTTGACAAGCAGACCCCACAGAATTTTTGGGCTTCACAGGGATCTGTAGCTTAGGTAAAAGAAGCATTGCTGCAGAGCAAGTAGGGAAGGAGAAGTAGAGAAGGAAAAATATACTCAGTTACTACCAGTTTGACTATAAAAGTTATTTATTGCAAAATATATGAAATATATAATGGTACTAGTAGTAATAGACATGCAAAGGAAAATAAACACAAACAATTCCAATACTACCCTGGTTTCACTAAATATTTGGGGAAACTTAGCTTAAGCTTAACTAATACAATTCAGGTTAAAAAATCTATGCCTAGAGAGAGCAAGAGCTGGGATCTCACCAGTCCAAGGCACTCAGGTTCCAATGCTGACAGGTAAAGTTCTTAACACAGTCCTTGAAGGGAGACGATCTGTTTCTTCCAGGTTCTCAGGAACAACAGCGGATGGTGTCAGAGAGATTTCTCCTCTTGAAGCACACACTTTGCTGCTTTTTTTTTTATAGATTTTTATACCCTCAGTTCAGCTTCTTCAAAGCATTCTTAATAATGTAAATAATTGTCTTTTCTGTTGACAAGGGGTTATCTGGATTGGAACATCTCAAAAAACTGCTCAATAACCAGGAAGAGCATAAGGTTAAGGAGCAACCAGACACTTAGGAGCCAGCTTGCAAGTCCTATGGATAGCGGATATACTGTATAGGATAACTCATTGTTTCTTCATAAAAAAATAGATAGCTTGCAGCATCCGGGTTTTGGATTTTTACCTGTTGTGAATAAACCTCAGCTTAGCATGACTTTTCCAGATCTTACTGTAGTCTTTTAACAGATTTAAAGCAATTATTGGAGTGTTCATACCCTTTTGTGGAGAGGACTTCCACCAGTCATCCTGGGAAAAGTATGACAGCATTTGTGGTCAGGGCTCCAACAGGCTGGATGCTGGGATGAACCCTTAACCATTGTTCAAATGTTGCCTGTACCCCCTCTGACTTGGTCTTTTGTCTCAGCATTCCCTAACCCGTCAATCAAGCTTAAATAGGCCTCCCATAGTGGGACTGCAGAATGTACGGCCCGAGATGCCTATTAAACTTTACTTCTGCTTAGTTCTGGTTAGATGAGGGTGGGGGGAGAGGGGAGGGAAGGTCCTTTGTAAATCCAGATTAGAATTCATCTGATAAATGCTGAGCTGGGTGCGTGTAAACGTCGATTGATTATCATTTGGAGCACAGATTCCTCATCATGCAGTGCTCCCCTGCTTCTCTGATCCCAGAATTCACTGTGGTCTTTGCTTCAGGCTTTCTGTTCTCCATCTTCCATGTAAATGAATTGTCATCTGGTTCCATCTTGCATGAAAGTGAGAGACCTAAGGCAGTTGTTTCACTCTTGTCACCCTTATCTGGAGGGCCTTTAGGTCTGTCTCCCACTGCATCTTCATTGTCTTTCGTAATCGGTTCTTGTTCAGGTAGAGAATGGGATGGGGGGAATTCTTTGCGAGTCAGACAGGCTGTGTCCTGTATCAGGGTTCCCCAAGAACATGGAACAGAGAGGTAACACCTACTAGATTCTCCCCCACTCTCCCCCCACCCCCCGAGCCAACAGCGAACTTCTGTTTGGTCCAGGGGTCATTGCATCTCAGAACGCTTCTTGTCAAATTAATCCTATTTGCTAGCAATTAAGGTGGCTTATTATAATGCTGTAACAGATGTATAATCAGTTAATTATAAAATATGTATAATAATTATACGTATTATAAGAATAGGGTAGGAAAAAAGAAGGACAAAGGTTCAGAGCCACATAGATTTGTGGTGTTTTCTTGAGAGAGTAGAGAAATTGTCAGAGTGAGCTTTTTAGTTCTCAGCATTTGTGGATAATGGGAATTGGCACGCTGAACTATGGTACATATGAATTGTGAAAACACGAAGACAAAATCAAGTTTATCTTATGCAGCCCTAGTAATGTAGATAGATCAATCAAAATGGTATGAGCGATTTCTCTCTTCAAACCATTGACGAAACTTGACTTTTTAAAAACTTTTTCACATGTCCAAGTTTGCGGATAACACAAAACTGTGGGGAGAAGTGGACACACCGGAGGGCAGGGAACAACTACAAGCAGACCTAGACAGGTTGGATATGTGAGCAGAAAACAACAGAATGCAATTCGACAAGGAGAAATGCAGAGTGCTGCACCTAGGGAGGAAAAATGTCCAGCATACCTACTGCCTAGGAAATGACCTGCTTGGTGGCACAGAAGCGGAAAGGATCTTGGAGTCCTAGTGGACTCCAAGATGAACATGAGTCATCAGTGTGATGAAGTCATCAGAAAAGCTAACAGCAATTTAGCATGCATCAGCAGATGCATGAGGAACAGAACCAAGGAGGTGATAATTCCCCTCTGTCGGGCGCTGGTCAGACCGCAGTTGGAATTCTGCATTCAGTTTTGGGCACCGCACTTCAAGAGGGATGTGGATAACCTGGAGAGGGTTCAGAGAAGGGCCACATGCATGGTTAAGGGCTTGCAGGCCAAGCCCTATAAGGAGAGACTGGAGCACCTGGACCTCTTCAGCCTCCGCAAGAGAAGATTGAGAGACAACCTTGTGGCTGCCTATAAGTTCATCGTGGGAGCAAAGAAGGGAATTGGTGAGGTTTTACTCACCAAGGTGCCCTTGGGGGTTGTGGCAGAAATGCCACCGTTGGTGCCCCTCTCCAGAGACCTCTCTCTGCCAGCCTGAGAGGCTGGTGTTGAATCCCTCAGGGCAAGGATCTCCCTCCCTGGTCTGTATGACAAAAGCCTGGGGCCTGGGAGGTGGATGCTCTGGTCACCTGGGCAGGGAGAAAAGCCTGGCCCTGCGCAGGGGCCCAGGTAGCCAGGGATGCTTGGAAGATTGGTCGGCTTGTGGCCAGTATTGGCAGCTTCGATTGGACCAGGCTGCTGAGGTCAGAGAGGGGATAAAAGGTCCTGGTCCAGGAAAAAAGGCAGCCCTTAGCCATGTGATCATCCAGGTGGATCTGAAACTGGCTCTTTCCTCATCACCGCTTGCTCCAAGAGTAGCCTGCCTCCAGAGGGAAACTCCAACCACCTCTGGATGATGCGAGTGAGTAAGCTGTTTGAGATCAGACTAGATATTTAGCTTCAGTAACTCAGATGCATGTTTAAATGGCTACCTCAGCCACCCTGGTCTGCTCTGTGGGATTCCTTTGATATTCCTCTAATATTTCTATGATACTGCTCTATCTTTTACCCTGTTTCCACTCTACCCGCCTGTAATCAATAAAGTTCTTTGTGACTGGTGTAGGGGACTTATTGAGGGGTGGGTCTGAATTATGCCGAGGAGGCCCCTTACGTCTGTGGACTAAGGGAGGCTTTCCTAATAAGCCCCTGACTTGGGGAAGTGTCCAAGTGCCTGTATTGGGTCTAGTACCCATTGGACGATCAGGCCTGTGTTCTCCAAGTTGCACAGAGCCAAAATTGAGTCCAGAGCCTTGGATAGTGGCAGCGGGAACCCCAGGCTAGCGGGTGTGCTCCAGGGAAGGGGATGGCCAGACGTGAGGCACCCCAAGGGAGGCACTCGAAGCCTGGGAGGTGGGCGGGCGCAGGGAGGTGGGTGGCTCAACACAGGAGTGCCCCCTACTGGCCACCACAGGAGTTACAAGAAATAATGGCCATAAACTAGCAGAGAACATACTTAGACTAGACATTAGAAAGAATTTCTTCACAGTTAGAGTGGCCAAGGTCTGGAATGGGCTCCCAAGGGAGGTGGTGTTCTCTCCTACCCTGGGGGTCTTCAAGAGGAGGTTAGATAGGCATCTAGCTGGGGTCATCTAAACCCAGCACTCTTTCCTGCCTGTGCAGGGGGTCAGACTCAATGATCTATTGAGGTCCCTTCCGACCCCTAACATCTTTGAATCTGTGATTGTGCAACTATTATCGCATATAAGGGATGCAACAAGGAGGCAAAGATGCAGAAAGCATTGCGGTCTTAACCATACTGAGAGGCTAGTGTTAGATGTTGGAGATGTACAATTTGTCTCTCAGAAATAGGTTTGCATTCATGTTCTTTCCCCCTCAACACCAATATACTGTCACATACCTCCTGAAGCCTTCCTCTTTCTTCACGTTTTAATGCTGTCACCACCTTTGAAGTTGGTAGGAGTTTGCATGCTGAAAGATGGTAGGATTAGGCCATACATTGATAAACCTTCTCTGCTTTACACAATGGATCATTAAACCAAGATGAAATGATTGGTGGAAACAAAAAGAGGTGAGAGGTTAGATGAGAGAGGAACTATTAAAAACCCTCATTCTAAAAAGTAGTTGAGGACTGCCATTATGTCTCTGGCAAGTCGATTAGTTAATTCTCAGCATTGGTGGATAGAACGGAATTAGGACTTTAAACTATGGTAATGCATGAGTTATGAAAACACAAATTACAAAACCAAGTTAATCGTATGCAACCTTAGTAGTGCACACAGATAAATCAAAATGATACAAATGATTTGTGTTCAAATGGGCAAAAATTGATTATTAAGACTTTATACTTTGTTTTCACAAGTATTACTGTTTCTTTTCCTGCCTCCTTTAATGCACTAGGCCTGAAGCAAATAGCCATTTGCATAACATAAATGCATGCATATTTTATAACAGCTAGTTGGTAGCTGGTTTATGACAAGGTTAATGGAGTATGCAGTTTTTAAAACAATTTGATAAAAACACTTTTTAAAATTGATGTGTCGAAGAGGATACTCATATAAAACTTTCTGAAACTTAAGCCTCATTCTTGCTAGAATAATTGGATTTTTCTGTTGAAAAATTAATTTTTGGTTAAGCTTCAGAAATGACAGTGTGGACTTTATCTGTCTATACATGAAAAAACTTCAGTCCCCTTTGGTGCCATATCACATTGAAAACACGTGGCTGGTTTCACTCTTGCTAAGACTGCTTCTACATCTACACATTAATACATTGCAGCTTTAGGGATAATCACTTTGCTTCCAAAAAGAAGATGGACAGATTTTCACCCATTCTGCCTCGTACTCCACTAAAATTTGTCCTGCCTGTAGATATTCATCAGATAACCTAAATTATCGTCCTTGTCCTACAGCATTATATTCGAATGAAAGATTTTTTTTCAAAATGTTCCCTAAACTGTAACTAGAGATGATCTCTAAACACAGATTTTAGATTTGGACACCCTAAGATTTGAGAATATTGGGTCCAGGGTTCTAGTACAATTGGTTATCAAAACAGGGAACATGGAAAATGCAGGGGCACTTTCAATTTTTGAACGTCTTGGTATACAAAGGTGTGAAAAATCACAACTCATCTCTTTTCCTGTAACCAAATCTTCTCCATGTATTCCTCCAGTGCTGTCTACACATTTCTAGATATTTGCCACAAGTAAAAGTCTCTTGAGGCCTTAGATATGAAAAATGACTTCTCAGTAGTTAGAATGTTTTAAAATCAAACTGCTATATCTCTGAAGCTTTGTGTAAGAAAAGCAGGCAACTTAAAGCTGAATTAATCCTGCTATTCAAATCTAAACCTCTGGAACAGTTCAAAACAAATGCCAAGAAAAGTCTGTAAAGTAATACTCCTCTCCATTAAAAAAAGTGATATTTGCAGTTCAAAGCATATTGATTTCTGCTTTACTGAACTGACAGGCACAGTACACACAAGGTACATGGATAAAAATGGTCTTTGTTAATGAAGTTTAGGCATGCACCTCATGCTTGACGTTTGGAAAATCTTTTGTTTTAATCCACTTGATAATCTTGATGCTGAAAAATCAACACCTGCAAGAAAAGGGTTTAAAATCTAGTATCCTACTGTTTTTCTTTATTAGCTAGTTATAAAGAACTGCTGGGTAATTTAACCTACACCTAATATGGACTTCATTGTGCATTAACATGGTAAAAAAAGTCTCCTGTTGAAATATAAAATGAAAGCGAATGTGTCCTGAGTTGATAGAATAGAAGTAAAACAAGCAAGAATTTTATATCAAAGCTCTTGTCTCAATGAGTGTCCCATATATCAGAACATGTATACAATGCTCCATGGTGGTCTTAAAATATATAAGAGGATAACCAACTAAATTTAAGCCCTTTGATTTTTTTTTTCCTTTTACATCATCATCCTTAGTGTGCATCCCAATCCATATTCAGCAAGATACTTATGCCGTAAGGTATGGATCACCTTTCTGATGTTAGTTTTAAGTCACTGGCTTTGTAAAGAGTTCTTTAAATACAATTTTTCTGAGCACAACATACCTTTGTTATATGGTTTCCTCTTCTGGAAGAACTGCCCAGGAAAATGTTGGGCATATGCCTTTTACAGCAATGTGACATACAAAGATGATGGCTTTTAAGATTTTGGTTAGTTAATTTTAAGATTTTGGTGGTGGAAGGGATTTGCCCTTCTATTTATCTGTATGTTATAAGTTCATATTTTTGTCTTCCGTGAAAGTAGAGGTGCATTGATACATTGTTTGCATATTGGATAGGTACCAATAAAAGGAAAATTACCGTTATTGCTCATTGGCTTTTTTGGCCAATGTAGCCGCTAATGTCACTGATTAAAAACCCGTTTCCCAACTTAAAGGATTTTTCAAGGTCCCATTTTTCATTAATTTTTTTGTAACTTTTTATTAATAACTTTTTAAAATTATGTTCAGAGCCATTGTGATGACTTTTATTTACCCAAAGAATGTGGAAAAAATGGATGTCTGTTAAATTTTTAGTCCTTCACCTTTTTCATGGAATGTGAGAGTTCAGTGTATGCATCTCTGAGAATCTCAGGAAATCCTCCAGGGCTGGAGACAGAAATTACACATAAACCAGTATAAGTGATCAGGAACTGGTTCAAATCTGTAACAAAACAGAAGTTCAGTGTACATAAACTGTTTTCAAAATGGCTAAAACCAGTTTAAGATAAACCTGGATAGTTGTAGTATGAGTTTTAACTGGTTTAGGTTAAATCAGTTTATTGAATTTGTGTCCCAGATCCCCTCCAGATTGAAATTAACCCCGTCTCCCAGCATCCCAGAATGCTTTGCACCTCTCTCACAAACCTCCCCAGACAGCCTAGCCTTGGTGCAAGCGGTCTGTTCCAGCTAAGCAGGGAAGCATGCTCTGGCACCCCTTGGTTTATGGCTTGGACCACTGCACACATGTGGCTGCATTTCTGGAATCAAAAGTGAATGTCTGCTCACTTCCTTATTGGTTCAATCTACGTAGTTCAGATTAACCTGTGAAGATTGAATCAATTCAGCTGTAGACTTTTTGACTGTCTTTATTTAGCCCAACAGAACAATGAAAGACCACAAATTGCAGTCTTGCCATTTCTGAAGCTAAAAACAAGCAGTAAATAAAATTGTTTAAAACTACAAACAAAACTCTCTTCAGGTCTTCAATTAATAAGGGAAAAGAAATGGGCAAAACAATTAATATTCAAAAATTAAATAACCTTTCAAGTTATCTGTGAAGCATTGCTTCCAGCTTCATTAATGTTTGGTCACAAGCTGTTAATGATTTACTAATTGTATGTATGAAGGCACTCACAGCCTCTTCCTGGATTATAGAGTGTCTTTTGTACAAACTTCTAGGAACATTTGTAAGTAGGCAGCGAGATGGGTTAAATCCTGTTCTTTGTTCCTGTGTTTGGAAGTGTGTTTGATAGAAATGCCTTTCAACTGTTTCCTGTTTGTTTATGCAGCAAGCCAAAGCACCATGGCAGTGAGGTAGGTTGTAAGGATTTATGTATACAAACACACCAAATTAATTTTTCTGATGAAATCATAATGGAAACTTTTGCCTTGTTGACCTAGAATTGTCCCCTTTTTTGAGGGTGCAGATCATCTAACCAGTCTGTAGAAGTACTCATGTACCACCTGGGCAGCGTTGCTATACATTGCATGCTGAACACTCTATGTAAGAACTGCAGTCTTATCAGCAGGGATCCACGTTTTCCGTTTCCCATGGAAAAGCAAAAAAAATGTATTTTCCCTTTTAACCAGAAAAAAGTGCACATTTTTAATTTTCATAGATTTCATAGACATTAGGGCTGGAAGGGACCTCGGAAGATCATCGAGTCCAGCCCCCTGCCCGCAGGGCAGGAAGCCAGCTGGGGTCATAGGATCCCAGCAAGATAAGCATCCACTTTGCTCTTGAAGGTGTTCAATGTAGGCGCTTGAACCACCTCCGGTGGCAGGCTGTTCCAGACCTTGGGGGCTCGGACAGTAAAGAAATTCTTCCTTAT
>JAGPOW010000261.1:195806557-195823002 GCA_030014935.1 Caiman crocodilus
TGCACGTGGCTCTTCTCTGGATTCTCTCAAGCTTCTCCACATCCTTTTTGAATTGTGGAGCCCAAAACTGGATGCAGTACTCCAGCTGCGGCCTTGCTAAGGCCGAGTACAAGGGGAGAATGATGTCTCGGGATTTTGCTTGAGAAGCATCTATGGGTGCAAGCCAGCATTTTGATCACTTTACTAGCTACAGCATCGCACTGCAGGCTCATGTTCATCTTGTGGTCAATGATGACCCCCCAAGTCTCTTTCTTCCTTAGTGCTAGCCAACGTAGCACTGCCGAGCCTATAAGGATGCTGCGGGTTTTTCTTCCCAAGGTGGAGAACCTTGCATTTATCGGCATTGAACACCATCAGATTCTTATCCGCCCACTTGCTGAGCCTGTCCAGGTCAGCCTGGATCATCCGCCTGTCTTCTGGTGTGGATGCTCTTTGCCCCAAAGTTTGGTATCATCAGCAAACTTGGCCAGTCAGCTTCTGACTCCAGCGTCCACATCATTAATGAAGATGTTGAACAGTATGGGTCCAAGGACAAAGCCTTGCGGGACCCCACTGGTCACAGGACACCATGATGAGTGACTTCCATCAATTGCTACTCTCTGGGTCCGACCACGGAGCCAATTTTCCAGCCATTTTAATAGAGAAATGTGGATTTTTTTGTGTTTGCAGAGAGCTCTGTGCAGGCTGGCAGAGCTCCTGCTCCCCTCAGCCCCTTACAAGATGGAAAAGGAGTGGTGAGGCAGATGAAGCCATGTGCATGTGTACACTCACACATGCAGAAGGCTTCCAGGCATCCTGGAAAGCAGCTTCTGTAGGTAAGTCTGGTGGAGTGGGGGAAGATTGAGTCCCCATAGGAAGGGAGAGAGTAAGTTGGGCAGGGCTTGAGCTGGGACTGCTGCCAAGCCCAGGTGATGCAGGGTTTTGGGGCCAGAATGCATGACCACAGGGCCCCAAAGGGGAGTGAGATGGAGCCATGGGGGGGGCTTGTCTGGGGGAGCAGGGCTGGCTCCTTCACTTTGTGTACTCCTAGTTGGGGCAGGCAGGGGTATACGTCCCCCAGATCTGTGCATGGGGCAGGGGGGAGCTTCCTGATGTGGGTTTGGGCTGCCTACCCTGCAACCATCCCTCTGGGGCCCAGAGGGAGGGACCTGATGTGGCAGGACAGAGAGGGGTGGAAAAGCTTGCTGCTGCTGCAAGCCTCATGCTGCCCTGGTGAAGCACACCCTGCCCATTCAGCAGCAGCAGGGATGTGGCATGGACTTGTGCCCCTTGCTGCTGCTGGGTGAGCAGGTGGTGCTTCACTTGGGCAGTACAGAGCTCCTAGCAGTGGCAGTGAGCTTCCCTGCCCAGCCCCGCTCTGCTCCACTGGGCTGCAGAGGCCCTGTGGGGAGGGCGGCAGGGTGCAGAGCCCTGACCCTACAGCGGGCAGCCCACTCCCCCCCCTGCCCCCCCGGCTCCACTCTGTCCATGCTGCCTGTAGGGGAGGGGGAGACAAGCTCCATGCTTTGGTCCATGGCAGCAGCCGCCACCTCATGCATGTGGCGGCCAGGACTCAGGCACTGCTGTGGGGGAAAGGGGGCTGTGAATCTGGGTCCCTGGCCCCATAGCCCTTGCAGGTGGGAGGTGGGGCTGTGGGTGGGGTATGAGGGGCCTGGACCTATATCCATCCTGGTGAGCAAAGCTCTGATTTTCCGTGATTAAAAAAGCAAAATTTATAGGTACTTAGAATTTATTTTATTATAGTAATTGAGGCGCTGGCAGGCTTCCAAATTGTTTTAAGATTATAAATATATCAATAAAACATTGTGTTCAATTGATACCTATATATATAAATATTAGTGGTGTTTCATTTTAATCACAGACTTGGAGGGGTTAATCAGAAAAATTGCCTTTTTTTTTAAATTGGAGAATTTGCAATTTTTAAACAGAGAAAACTAGGACCCCTGCTTATCAGCAGTCTGCTATTGTGATAAAAAAAAATATTTCTGTCCCTCTGAACTAGCATTGTTTGTCTTCCAATTCTGCTCACTGAAATCCAAATGCTTCCAAAAATCCACATGAGGAAACTGGAGCTGAGATTACAACAACAGTTTATCAAGTGTATTATCTGCATGTAGTAATTTTCAGGCTTTTACATTGTAGAAAAGCAGCTGAAACTCAGGGAGCTTTTTTTTTCAGTACAGAGGTATACATTTTGTATATGATAGTTTGATCCATACAGATGTAGAGCCATCTGTAACTCAGAGCTTCACAGAGTATAGTAGTGACAAGATAAAACAAGGCAATGTTAAAGCTAAATTATAAAATAAGTGCCCTATTGTGAAGAGTACATGTTTGGATTATTGCCACTTCTCTCTCTGAATAGGAAAGAAATAGAATAGACAGTACTACTGACAGATATGCAAATTAGAGAGTACATTGCCATTTTGCCAAATCAGGTGCCTCCAAATAAGAGACTAAAAATGTTTGTGTGTGAGGTATATCATGTTTATGAAGCTATTATTTACCATGCTGTATTATTCCCTCAGCAACTGAAGAATTTAGTAATTCAAAAATTATCTCAGTGGGGAATTAATGGTTGAGCTCTCTTCAGAGACTGCTCCCCTGATCTGTTCTATGCTGCTTGTGATGACATGGGGATTTTTGTTGTATTTTTGTGAGGATACCTTTTGACCAGACACTGGACAAATGCATTTTTTTTTCAGTTGTCCAAAAATAATTTAAATAAAGAGAAAATTGTACGCTTATACAAGTATCATCTAATACAAGCTTCTGTGCAAATGTATTCCACTGTAGCTGCCAGTGAACAGAACTCTCACAAAAAATATCTCCAAAATGCTAATTTTATTTCTCTATGGAATTTTAAAAGTATATTTCAAGAACATACAGTTAATAGTAAGTACTGCCCACAGGCTATCTTGTCATTTTTTCATAAATTGCAGCTGGAATGTACACTTCATACTTTCAGAAAGTAAAGACCAATGTAAAAGTAGTTTTTCTAGAGGGAGTTTACAGAACAAAATGTTCAGATGGTACGTCAAAGGATCCTTTACCACAAAGCCAAGGTGGCCCCCAAGAAAAATAAATGTGCCATAGCTGATGCCAAAAAAAAAAAAAAAGTAAGGGATCATGTCTTGGAACACCAAATCAAATAACTGGAACTTTCCCCTTCCCTTCCTGAGTTTCCAGTTACCAAACCGCAAGAACTCTATGTCAAAAAGAACTTTCACAACTTGAGAATGGAGGACATTAATTTTAGCGTAGGAGTTATTGGGCTTCATCGCTGAATGAGGTTCTCTAGTCTTTGTAATGAAGTAAGTCAGACTGGAGGATCATTAAGGTCTCTTCTGGCCTTATACATCTAAGGATATTGAAACCAAAAAGTCCCTACTGAACTTCTCCAGTTAAGTGTTCCTGTATTTGTTGATTAGGTGTTTGTTTTAATAAGCATTTCTCCATTACAGCTCAGGTGTCCTTCTTGATTTAGTCTGTAATTAATTCTTGTATTTATGTAATCACAACGTGGAAATGTGTCCTGGAAGTTACTAGAATTGGCACACCTAAGCATTTAAAAAGTATGATTCAGACTCCAAAAAGTCATGAGATTATTTTAAAGATTATACAATTTAAATGGTACTGCTTTGCTTTCACCATCTTTAGTTTTTGAGCACTTATGGCAAACTGTCTTCCCAAAATATAAATGAGTGTGACAGCGATGAGTTCTTTAGTTTCAAAATTTCAAGTTAAGTAAGAGTAAGTTTCCATATTGTCTTTTCAGAGAGGATTGAGTTTACTGTTTCCTAATCTGTTCTGTGTCTTTAGTTCTTTTCTCTCATTGCTCTCCTGCATTGTTTCCCTTTTGACCTCCTTCAGAGGCTTTTTATCCTACCCGCTCCCCCATTTGCCTCCTATCTTCCAGTCATCAGACACGTGTACATGATTTACTATATTCCCTGTAGACCCCTTACTCTTCAAGAATATCATGTACCTCCCTTCCCAAGTTTATTCTTCATTCCTCTCCCCTTGAAACCGCCTCATCTCTTCCTTACCATTTCCACATTCCTATGTTTACCTTCATTTTCCTTATGCTCACCTCCTTTCCTGACTATTCTTTCCCTATGCATCTTCAGTCTCTGGCCTCCACATAGTTCTTTGTATAGCTCCTTCTCTCCCTTCTTAATACCATATTTCCCTGCTGCCCCAGTCTCTTCCCTTCCTCTGACATCTGCTAGCATCGCAGGAGTCTTCTATGTGATTCTCAAATCTTCACCCTTCTTTCCTTGTTCCTTTACATTTCTCAAATTCTTCCTTTCCCATCAGGCTTTTTAGATAGAAAGAAACAGTGAGAATTGGCTTGAGATCTCCCTGTAGTTAAGAGGTCTATGTCATATGCAGAATCTTCAGGGAAATAGCAGACAACCTGTCTGAGTTCACTCCATCTCACTGGCAGTCAAGGTAACAGTTTTCATAAGGATAAGAATTCCTGTGAAAGCTTTAAAAAAGGCTAATATCATGAATCTTGCAATTATATAATTCTATAAGAATCTCATTTGACCTCTTGAGGCCCCTTCCAGCCCTACTTTTGTATAATGCTATGAAAGTTGACAACACTTTAATTGGACAGTGCCTTTCCTTTAAAGTTCTCAAGGAACTGTAGGAATGAGCAAGGTCATCTTTTCTAACATAACAGTTGTTTTGAGAATAATATAATATTTCTGTGTGGGGCCCTCTCACCTTGTGTCCTTCAAAGGGCTTGGACTAGCTAACGACTGGAAGTCCCTTCCCAACCCTACTTCTCTATTCTGTGATTCAGTCAGACATGACCAAGTGGGATTTCATTTGTGGAAAAGAAGACTGGGACACCCAGAAGCTTGATAATCTCTCTCCCAGCTCTACATTTGGTCCAATAAAAGATATGCTCCCCTTCCCCCAAATCTTTTATCCCATATATTTCCTGGACTATCATACCTGTAACAATAGTATAAATAGTGATCCCTAAATGTCTCAAGGAATGAGGGGCCAAAGCACAGAGATCTCCTAGACAATATGGAGGAACCGCGCTGTCACTGTACATTTATTCTACAAAGAGGGAAATGTCAATCTAACACTTCCTCAGACTCATCCTCCATTCATAATATGGTCTCCTAGAACCTTTTTGTTTTAAAGCCTATCATAGATTATTGTGATGCATTCGTGGCATTGAACCTACTTTACTATAAATCATTGCATTGCCAACAGCAAATAATATACTTAACCAAGATAGGCTTGTCAGGCAAAATGGCTTCCTGTAATACAAAGTCAAGACGTCTTGTGTATGGTTGAATAAATAAAAATTACCTTGATACTTAAACATACTTCAAAACAAGGCTCTGCAAGATGATGGGTATTAGGAATGCCTGTGCATTTCTCCATCATGAAACCGAAAATAAAACTTGGGAGCTAATAACAGGTGCTGAGCTGTGGTAAATTTTAAAATATATTTAAATATCACTAACTTAAAAGAGAATGAAGTTACTTAGTACTTTCCAGCCCCAAGAGTTGAGTAATAATTTACAGTAGGGGTTGGCAACCTACAGACCATGAGCCTTGGAGCTGGGGCACCAGTGGCATTTTATGGTGGGGAGCTTCAACCATGATGCCCCATGCAGCAGCTGAATAATAGGGAACTTCCTTGTGCTGCATCACAGCTGGGCCACAGGGAGAAGCAGCAGTGGCAGTAGCCAGGTCCCAGCACTTGAGCCATTGCTAGGAGACATTACAGTGTCAGGCCATACAATTAAATATTGAGAGAACTGTCCATTCATTTTCAATCAGAAGAATAATGATTGTGAATCTCCTTCAGTGTTACTTTGTGACGTTACTTCTACTCTCTGTTCTTCAGTTTTTTGATCTGTCAAGTGGATGTAATAATAATGTATGTTTTCATGCTTAATGTGCATCTTTGAGCTGTTTTATCTCCAAGAGTTGTATGTGGAGAGGACATTGTGCATAGACCTGACTCCTCCCAGGTTAGATGGTAGCTTAGCAGTCTCTGCCATTTCTGGATCTACTTTGTGCTTGAAAGTTTGTCTAACATCTCTCCAAACTATTCAGTCAGTAAAGGATGTCACCTTGCCTTGCAGTTGTAGCCTCTTGCTTGAGTGCCTTTGTGTGTTAGAGGAGGAATTTGGTCTGTTTGGTTTGTCTATGTTTAACCAAATTTGTTAAATTGAATTAGTTGATCACCATTTGTTAGGATGTCAAAGAGTACCAGTAGTAGCTTGCACAATGGTCAAATGGGCAAAAAGACGTGTGCTGCTAGACTGGAGATGCAGGTTTGGAAATTGGTTCCAAATCTGACTTACTCTTGCAAATGGAGACTAAAAGTATTGAAATTGTGACAAAGGTAAAAACAGAGAATGCAGTCACTTCTAATATATTTTGCATGTTCAGACAAATCTGAATCTTTCTTTTCTATTGATGAATAAACATATACAGTGTGTGGCTATAAACTTGGAGATTTGAGCATGTGGATCCAAAGGTTCAATATATGCATGCTGAAAGAAATGGGAGACATTTTTTGCAACTTTCAAGTGCTGTACGACCTAATGCTTGTTAACGGGCTTATTTCAGTGTATTAGGTTTAGGGAATCCTTTCTGAATGAAAAGCTTGGATTGTAAAGGAGGAATAAGGTTGTGCAAACAAACGTTTGTGCTAGAGGCACAAAATTATATCTGCAGGACTGCTCGCTGGATGGCACGTTAAAAAGTTAAATGTATTGAGAATGGAAAAAATAACGTTCACAGTAACTACACTGTTATGGAGAATACCTCTCCCTCATAATTCTCCTGCTTAGTTGCTATTTCACAATTTACAAATTCTGCTATTTTACAAATTCTTTATTCTGTAGTCATAAATTTTGAGTAAGAACCAGGTTTTCTTTAATATGTTCTGAGGGGGAATTTCTTGTGGTTAATGTGAATTCCAACCATTCCTTTCCGTTATGTCAAGAAACTTGCATTGTAGAAAATATTCAGACTTTTGGACAACAGGACAGATAAATAACACAGATGTGAAACTGCTTCCTGTAATGTGCCACATTCCCTTAAAGGAAAAAATAAATAGAAGAAATTATTTTACTTATGATAAAAATCGGCATAAAGAGAGACTTATTAATTCCAGAATCAATACATTATGAGGGACTATTAAAAATAATGGTAATCTATAAAAAGGGTAATTAAAAAAAAAAAACTAGTCCACGTAGTAGTTGTATTGCAGCAGTGTCTGGACAGCCCAATTAATCAGAATCTTATTTGTTAGATGCTGTACAGTTCTGCCCCAATGTAAAGCTCTATACAGAAGAAGGGAGTACAAAGGAAGTATTCTGTCTGTTTAAAAATGGGAACTGAAATGCATAAAGGTTATGTGATGTGACCCAAATAACACTGGAAGATCATGACAGAACCAGATGTCTTTGGGTACTGTATTCTGTCATAAACAAAAGATCATTTTTCCCTCTCATTCATTTTATAATGAGTTTTTTCACAAGTGACCACTTTTTGCCAAATCTTGGTCTTATTGGCTAAGTGTAGACTTAGCCAATAAGGCCAAGGGTTTGGGGGAGGGTTGATAGGGTTTGTAATAGACACCTGATCTAATAGCTCATTCAAGGTTCAGACCTCACACTTAGACCCGGTGTCAGTGATTGGAAATCAATCTAAACTTGGAACTGTACAGAAGTTCCATGCACATGGGCTGGTCTAAAATGTGTGGAAGCCTGTCTCAGATGGACCTGGATCATTGTAGTATCAGACTCAGTTGACCTAGGTTAGACAGGCACATGGAACTTCAGTAGTTACCTGTGTGGCCCCTGGGCTGGAAAAGCCCAGCTGCTGGCCCCAGCCCTGGGGCTGTGCTTTTTGCACACCCCCCCCCACCCTGCACCAGGCTATTTTTAGTGCCCCCCTTTCCCACAGGACCTCACCACCACCCCCATCACACAAGCTGCTCCAGGTGCTGCCGGTTTGATCAGGGTTTGCTGCATCCAGGAGCTGAGCAAATTGTACTGGTAGGGGGAAGGGTGGGAGGGATATAGTTTTGCTGGAGGGTCAGGGACTAAAAATAGCCCCTGATCCCTCTCCCCTTCCCCCTAGTTCCCCCATGGACCTCTCTGAGCCCCCTAATCCCACCAGACCCTCCCAGACCCCAGCAACCCCTAAAGATGCTGATTGCCTCCTAATCCCTCTTGTGGATTCCTCCTGCCCCCCACCATCCCTTTTGCTGACACTTCCTGCACTCCTGATTGCTCCTGAGGATCCTGCCTGCCCTCTCACTCCCCTTTGGATGCTGCCTACATCTCTGATCTCACTGATCACTGCTGCAGATGCTGCCTGCCCCCATCCCTCTAATCCTCCAACAGATCCCTATCTCCCCCAAGTCTGCTTGCTCCCCTGTCTGCCAACCTCCCTTCCCACTAGCCCCTCCTATCCCAATTTACCTTAGATCAGGTGGCCATTTTGAATCCAGTCTAACCTCCCTTAACCCCCCCAAATATCTGCACTTTGTCATTTTCTTCAATGGCTAAAACCCCATCATGACTAATATTTGATCTTTAACATAGAAAGGAAAAGAGAATGCTTTGTCAGTGAATTCTTTTTATTAAGTAAACATATAGACAATTTTAGGATTAGCAGACTGTTATTTATGGGAAGAACAAATTGCACTACTGCAAAACTTGATTATTTGTATTTAAATGTGCTTGCTTGTCATTTTAATCCTCAAACCACAGTTAACTTCTAGCAAATGACTTATTGCTGAGATTCATCAATCCCTTGATGTGGCCAGATGGGCCAGATTCTGTCTTCAAGGGAAGCAGGAACGGTCCTGAGCTGTATGAGTTTCCTGTTCAGTCTGTTGTCTGACTGCATGTAAAATGCCTCAAAGTCCCACACGATGTCAGTAGAAAGAGAATAATGTTTCCTTTGCAGGCTCTGTTTGTACAGTATTAGTTTGTGTGTGGCAAAAGTGATCTTTTTATCCACCTGAAGATTTAGGAAGAACTGTTGTTTCTAGAAAGAGTTTAGATGTGCTTTCTGGTAGCCTGGGATGAGAGGCAGAGGAGAAGGAAAGAAGAGATGAAAGCTTGTCAAAGCATCATGCTAGAAGGTTACTTTAATCTTTTGTCTCATTAAATTTTCACCCAATCATCTTTCTTCTCATGCTTAATATTATAAATTAAAAACAATTGCGTTAATTATAATATTTTGTTATTTTGGTGAAGTCATTCTAACCGTTGGAATGATACTTTATTTATTTTCAAGGATTATTGAATTTGTTAGAATAACTAGGGCATAAAAATGAGAGAGAAAAAAAAAAAGAGCAAGTAAAATGGTTGTATGCAAATCTGTTACTCAGAGTCCCAAACTTGCACTAGAAAAATCCTATCATTTGACTGGTAAATTTCAAATAATATCAAGAAAATAAATAATAAGCAGCTGTGAATTACAAGGCTATGGTTTCATTTAAGGTTTGTGGCAATGTCATCAATCAACAATAAAACTGAAGTTAACTCATGATTAAATTTGGCAGTTTCTTACTTTGTGTTCTCTGTGGAACATGCATCCAAATCCATACCTTGTCTCCTGCTCACTTTCCGCATTTCTTCCAATCATCTTTCAGGCTGCTTTCTTCTTTCCACTAAAGACTGTCCTCTGCTAGCTCTCTATCCCCAGAGTACACTCCTCTTGCATTAATAGATCTTTCTTCCTGACTGGCACTGATTTTCCCTTCATCTCCTATCAGTCCGTCTCAGTCTAGTTCATAGTCTGGAGTGGGGTTTACATTAGTGGTGCACTAGAGGGAGCTAGAGGATAACCTGATACCAGGCAAATCATAATAATTAATTATGTATCTGGAACCCTTTAAGAGGAAGGAGTGTGGACAGGTGGAAATAATAAATATTCCACCTCTTATTTCATACAGCTCAGTGCTGAAACTTTAACCTTACAAGTTTGTGAGTGGAATACAGTTTTTGGTGTTCTAAACTGAAATGCTATTCACATTGATTGGAAACACTAACTTGGGTTTTCACAATGTAGCTGACTCGTTACCAATATTCGCTACTCCAGTGACATCACATGAATAAATATTGTTACCTAACTCCCACAGTAGACCTGGCTGTGGAGCATTTTTGTCCCCTACCACTGAAGGGATTACTCTGTGCCAGACTTCTTCCATAATTCAGAACTCAAACCCATGAAATATACGACATAAAAAGTAGGTAGTCAGTAGTGCATCTGCTAGGTTGGAATAAAAACTGCAAAAGGCTATGCCACGTCTTGAGCAGTGGTAAGTTGTGTTTCTCTTAGGCTCATCCTAGCGTTCCCTGCACGAAGCATGGCTTATGCATTTTTTTTCCCTATCTTGCCCTCTAAAATGGCTTTCATATACTGCAGCAAATTTGTTAAAGAACAGATGAAACAGGAATATTATAGTAGTGAAGCCTTTGATTCAATTTTTAAAAAGGATTCATTTAAAGTAAGACTACCAGATAGCACTGTTATTATTTACAATATATAGATGCATATTTTCTTTATAGTCAAGTTATTTGATTTAATTACCAAAGAAATATTGCAATTCGAGTAGTCTCTCATGAGAAAAAAAGCATTACATAGCAACAGTATAATAAGTGGCGTGCTGAATGTGTAAAATAATGCCAGCAACTTTATCATCTGGTAAATTTGTGCATCAGCTTTTAGCTAGATATATGACTCATTAACTCTTTAAGAACAGAGGGAGCGCGACTAAAATCCAAATTAATCTAAAGCAAGTAAGTGTAGCATATGAAAAGTTTTAAAAGAAAATGTGGGAGGAAAACCCTGTTATTTTTGCTGTCTCTGCAAGATTTGAGTATAAAGTTCTGGATGTGTCTTTGCATTTTTAAAACTTCTACCTTCATTCACTTTCTTATCTAGGAGAATATACAAATTCTCAGGTGGATTAATAGATAGAGAGAATATTTTTAAAAATGTAGAAGTCAATTACTTAAAAATTAGAGTCCCCTACAGAATTTATTTTTCCTAGTAGTATAATATTTAGTGTGGTCGATTAGGAAGTAAAATGAGACTGTGAGCAAAATGTGTCCCAGATACATTAATTATATACAGCAGATTTGCTTTGGTCTTCGGTTTTTTAGTTAGCTTGTAGTCTATGTCCATATGAGGTAAGGACATCAACAGTGCCTATGTTCTTCTGTCAATAAAGAACTGTTTCAAAGTCAGAGATGAGAAATATTTCAAGTAGGATGAATCAGTATTTAGGTGGGAACATAGACTTAATAGCACATTCAATGAAAGAACGGACAGAGATAACAGCACAGAAGCAAAGGAGTATATGACTAGGAAATGTAAATAATAGCAGTTTAAGGTATTAAAAAAGACTTTATTTAATATTACCAATTCACTCAGTTTACCTATTAAATATCATTTAACTACTGTCACAGTGGGGTCCTACAGGAGGGCTGTGATCTCCTTAAGCCCCTTTCTCCGTGCCAAGTCGGCCCAAGGGCACCCTCAGATTCTCACCTGCCACATCTTTGATGTTCTCATAAGGTTGGAAGGCTGCCTCACGTCTTCTTGGACATGCTCCATTGTACCTTCTGGTCCTGTAGATTCCTGGACCCCTCATGGGTCTTGTCCTGCAAACTTTGGGGCACCCTAACCTTATGGGCTATGCGTGGCTCCAACCACCCCTTATACCACACCCCAAGCCTTGCAGTTGGAATGGACATTCATTCCAAGATAGAGACAGCTCTATCTGCACTCACGCCCATTTCTCGGGTCTCTTCTGTACTGCCACCCTTTTCTCAGGCCTTCTCGATATCACCGCCTCCTCCTGGGGCTCTGTGCCCAGTCTGGGGCCTTCTCTAAGTGCTGCCCCCTTTCTGGGGCTCGCCATGCCCACACTGGGGCTTCTCAATAACGCCCTGTCTCTGGGGCTCACCACACCCACACTGGGCTTCTCCATAAGGCGCTCCCCTCTCCACATCTCGCCATGCCTAACTTGGGCTTTCCAATAATGTTGCCCCCTTTCTGGGGCTCTCCATGCCCATGCCTGGGCTTCTCAAACGTGCTGCCTCCCCATCTGGGGCTCTCCGTGCCCATGCCTGGGCTTCTCAATGTTGCCCCCTTCTTGGGGCTTGCTGTGCCCGCACTAGAGCTTCTCAAAAGTGCCCTTCTCTAGGGCTGGGGTCTATAGACCCCATATGCTGCGCCCTCCTGGGCGCCAGGGTCCTCACCCTCCGCTGTGAGGCTCCTTTGAGGATACTGCGCCATCACTGGCACTGGGGTCCCCACGCCGCTGTGGGTTCCCCCTGAGGCCTCCTCCAACACCTCATAGCCTCATCCAAACCACTGGTGTAATACATAACAACAAAGCAAACACAAGCCTCTTGGCTACAAGTTAACTTAAGGCCACCTGGCTATAAAAATATTGCTTCAATGTTCTGGATCCGTCATCCTTTACTCAGCTTGAGTAGTACCAGCAGTTTTTGCATCTTAGCTTCAGGAGCTCCTCTCTGTCTGGCTGCTGGCAGGTAACTGCTAGCCTGGCCTCAGCCCTGGGCTTTATAAGAGCCAGGCCTTGCCCCTTACAGCCACCTGACCACTGTCAGGTGTGGGTCATTTGCTGCCTCCAGTTGCCCTGGCAACCTGCAGGTGGGCTCTTATTCCCTGTTAGGGCTCTTTTCCCCGGCAGTTTCCCCTCTCTAGGAGCAGGGCACTTCAGTGCTCTGCGACAACTACTTATTACCTGACAACTAACATAAACTGATTTTGATCTCATAATCATCTTGTATAATCATTTATTTCCAAAATATTTCAAAATCTTTTGTTTATTTCTTATTTCCAAAATTGTAGTTGTGGTGAAAAATTTTCCCTCTCGGACTTATTTTTATTTTAGATTTGATCAAAAAAATATTAGATGCAAACAGAGAACCAGATCCAATTCAGTCATCATTGGAACAGAATAACTAAAATATTCGGTAAAGAAAGAAATTGTGGCTGAAATAATTTTAAAATAATATGAAAATGGATATATTCCAAATAAATATTCCATTTTTTTTTTGGATTCTGTTTTATTATCTATAGTTTGTTTTAAAACATTGTATAATCTCCAAGCATTTCAGGATTTAATGCATAGTAATTAAATTATAATTTCATATATTTATTATCAGTTTAAGTATTCTGTGATATAAAGTGTAAATATATAAACAGATATAGATAAACACAGCTGATGAGGTACATAGAAATCACTGGGTAGGAAACAAAATTATATTGTTACAGTGGAAGTGGTCAGATCTTATTCTTGTATATTAAAGGGCTTTGTCTGTCTGTCTGTCTGTAATGCTCTTGGAGCACACCAATTGGTTAGTGAAACAACCAGTCAGAGTATGGAGTGCTGCCATGGTGAGGTGGAGGGAAAAGAGTGGGTGCAAGGCCAGTGGTGCTGGTCTCATGCCTCTGCTCCATCCCTGTTGTCATGTCTCCCAGGGTGGGGGAGGGGTGCAAGGGCGAGGCCAGCAGCACTTGAGGCGGCAGCAGCATGGGATGCTGGCGGAGTAGGGTGGAGGGGACAGTGGAGCAAACTTCCACTGCTCCTGGGGGGTGGTGGCAGCATGGGGTGGTGGGTGGCAGTGCTCTATCCCCACCCACTGGTCCCACTCCCCCTGGCATTCCTGATGGGCAGTTTTCTAGTTGTTACATATAGGCTGTAATAAACCTCTCATTTAAAGTGGTTCTGACTGTCTCAGGTTTTGACTTGGATCAGCTCTTTACACATCAGTTTTCCAAGTTGCATTCAGACTCTCCCTGCCAGTAGATGGCCAGGGAGAGAACATAGCCTGACAGACTTGTCCCTGGAATCAACTGCAATTAAGTTTAAATGAGCAAATAACTTAGAGGCACACAGCATATTTTATCTATCATACTTCACAGGTACTTGAAGTAGTACAGTGCATGTGAAAGTCTATAGGATGTCTGGACAGGCTTTCTCCCAGGAGAAATGCAACATCTGTTTACAGTCCTAGTCTTACCATTCTTTTTCTGTTTGTTTTGTGATGGTACTTCTTATTGGAGAAGCTGTCGCAAACCACAGGAGAGTTTGTTTTCTAACACTGTCTCACCTCCTAGTGACAGTTCTGGGGGCAAAGTTGCTCTCGAGGAACAGGATGGTAGTGTTTGGGCTGGGAGTCTTGAAATAAGAGATTGCCCCTGTGCTGTTTTTTGATCTCTCTCTTCCAGAAGTTTTGAATATGCTATCAAGTAAACAAGTCACAGTCAGAAAATACCAAGGTTCTGCCTGATTTCTCTTTCAATTCAGAACAGACATGCAAGGCTGCAACATTTGCAACTTCTCAGTAGAGGGATTTCACTATTCTAAGTGTAGATATAGTGCGGTTAAGGGTGGTTTGGTTCAAAATGGCCACCCAATCTAATTTAGTTCACCCAGGTACAGGCCTTACACTTAGACTTGCACTCAGTGATTGGAGATCAATCTAAACCTGAAACAGTACAGAAGATCTGCATGCATAGACTGATCTAAAAATAGTAGAACCCAGTCTGAGAGAGACCTGGATCAATATACACTGATACTTAATAAGTCTAGGTTAGACCAGTCAATGGAACTTCCATAGAGTTACCTGTGCAGCCCCAGGCTTGGAAAAGCCTAGCCTCAGCCTCCAGTTTGCTTTTTTTCCTACCTGCCTTCCTGGCACCAGGCTGTTTTTGAACCCCCAGCTCCTCATCCCCCATTATGGATCAGCCAGCCCCATTCTCACAAGCTGCTTCTGGTGCCAGATTTATCAATGTTCACCACTGCTGGGAGCAGAGCAAGTAAGTGTTGGTGAAGGGAAGATCAAGAGGAATGCAGGATAGGTTTATGGTGGGGATCAAAGGGCTAAAAATAGCCCTTGGTGCCCCCTGTGAGCCCCTTTGTGGACCCCACATGTCCCCCAATCCCACCAAATCCTCCTGAACCCCATCAATCCCCCATGGACACTGCCTGATAGCTCCCCTCATTCTCCTCAACCTCCACTGCTAGCCCCTTCATCCCAACTTACCTTAGATTGGGTGACCATTTTTAATGCAATCTAACCTTCCCCGAACATCACCCTGAATGTCTGCACTTAGCCAGTATGTGCAAGTAGTGAGAGTTAGCAACATTTGTAGGTATAAAGCTCTCCTGACCACAACTTTATAGTCCTAGGGACAGTTCAGGTCCCCCTACTGTTGTATATAGTATAATGCTTTTCATAAAATAGAGAATAGCTTTGTGGGGGGAAAAAAGAACATTCTGTTATGGTGGAAATCACCAGCTCTCAGATTTAGAGTTTTAGAAATCTATAAAGGTTCAAACACTTGCATATTAAACTGTGTGTAATCAGATGACTGAAGAAGAGGCAATATAACAGAAGGCAGGGGACTCTGCACTTCTGACTAATATAAAGAATTCATTAAATCCAAAACATAAGGAAAGAATTAAAGACCTGCATGCATGTCTGAAATGCTAAATTCTTCCATATGCAATTGATGCTCTAAAGCTGCTTGTTAATGAGAGCCCAGTGGAACCTTTGCAAAATTATCAGGGAGTAAGTCCCCTATGTGAGGATTTCATGGGATGGGTGAAAATAAATCTTCTTGTGTATCAGTGTATGCTGTGAGATGAAAAGATTCTCTGCATCTGGAGACATAGCAAGGTGAGGTTTTGTTGTGCATGGTGCAGAGTGTCTTGCATTTGGTGTAATGAGGTATGGCAGCACACACGGACTGTGACATCCAGCACCAAAAATGCCTTACACAAGTCTATAGATGTATCACATTTGTTTTCTCTCTCTTCTCTTGGCAGGTGATATTGGTGACAAAGAAGAATGAGAATGATTACTTATCTATAACTCCTAGCAGTATGTCAGGTACCCATATTTCATAACAGGTCTTTTTATAGTGTCTTCTGGTTTGTTTGTTCTTAAAGTATTATTTTAAGCATATATAATGATTTTAAATGTTTCTAAATTGACTGCCCTAGAGATTAAAATTCTACTTGTAGCCCCAGTATAGGTATAAGATCTGTAGCAAGCTTCACACTAACTACCCTCCCAATGTGCCCCAAATACCATATTGTGGTACCACTTCACAGAGCATAAGAGTAGTTCATTCTCCATGTGCATCTCATCCTTGACTACTTAAGTAGTCAATATGTTTAGTTTCTGCAGTGTGAACATGGTCTCTAAGGACTAAACTGAAACAACCAAATTTAAGCAGTCTTCAGATAACAGCTGTTTTATCATTAGTTACCTGGGCTAACCTGAGTTGGGGCTCTAGAAGTGAAAAACTCTGTATTCATTCCAAGTCCCCTTGATTAAATTATCCCCTTAAAGCTTAAATACAAACAAACAAACAAACAAACAAACAAA